>CM053582.1:291731545-291752782 GCA_028627135.1 Pseudochirops cupreus | reverse complement strand
GATATCCATCTTGTTCTACCAAAAAGTCAAAGGGGAGATAGGGAAGGGTGTAGGAGAGAGCAGATTGGGGGAGGGGGTATACAGTGGAATCACTGTTTTGGAATGGTGGGTAGGGGAAGGACAGGGAGAAAATTTGTAACTCAAAATCTTGTGGAAATGAATGATATAAACTAAAAATAAACAAAAGTTAATTTAAAAAAAATAAAAAAATAAAAGAAACTTCAAACTTTTTACCAGATGATGGGAAAATGATAATATAACATTGTTTTTTCATCTGAGAACATGATGAAACATCTTTACATAAGAAAAAATGGCCTTGAGAAGAAAAAAACATCTTAGTAGAAGAAAAGAATGCTAGGGAAGTCTTAACCTGGTCTCATTTGATGAAAAACTTACTGGAGGGGGGCAGCATATGCCCAGTACGGAGTTTCTATTCATAACAATTCTTCTTGCCATTCTGATTTTCTTTAGAGTAGACGGCTGAGGGCAGGGAGGAATCACCATGGGAAACTTTTTTTTGTTAGCTTTAAGCCGTTGTCAGCATCTCATAGTAGCAGAGGGTATCTGGCAAGTAGGCCTAAAGTTCCAGAATAGAGTATAAACTCTTCACTGTATACATGCTACAAAAGCTGACTTTGGAATCAACGTCCTGAAAATTAACAAGATAAAAATCATTTTGTCCAATTTAAGTCAATTTTGAAAAATGAGGTTAACTCAGTTCAACCCCAAATGGTGCATAAGAAAAAAGATCACTGGACTTAAAGTGGGAAGACCTTGCCCACGTCTTGGCACTGTCACCTAATCTCAGTATGACCTTAGGCAAGTGATTCAGTCTCTTTGAGAACTTCAGGAAAATTAGGTTATTTGCCTATATGTTCTCTAAAGTACATCCTGGCTCTAAGTCCTCAAATCATATTCTGTGTAGTAGTTATGAACTCCCAACACCATCGATAGTAATACCTTGTTCTAGAGATGGCCACAGGGAACAAAGTTAGTTGGTCCTCTTGCAATGCATAGTACTAAGTGGGATTTTATTTCATAGCTTTATTATTGCTTGCTCACTAATACATTTTGTGGATTGGGCTGAGTAGCAACAAGGCCCATTACCTATTACCAGGCCATTAGTCATGAACTCCCTTCATGTATCACAATGGCTCCACAACAGAGCTTATCCAAGACCAACATCATAATTAGGAAACACTATTTAGCCTCTTTCCTAACACTCCTCTCACTGGTCAAATGTTCTCTGTACACTAATGACAACATTTCTACTAATAATTATGTCTGGTTTCTGTTTCCACAAAGCTTCTCTTAGGCTAACAGACATCTTTTTCCCCCAGAAGTGCTAAATAACCCCTAGAGAAATATTGGCATACTCAACTCTTTCTTCTACTTCTGTAGTGAGCCCAGAGGAAGGAACTTGTTATGTAGGCTGTGAATGTCAGAACCAAGATGGTTTCCCACCTTGCCGTCCTGTTCCATTCCAG
The DNA here is from genome assembly GCA_028627135.1 of Pseudochirops cupreus. Lineage (NCBI taxonomy): Eukaryota > Metazoa > Chordata > Mammalia > Diprotodontia > Pseudocheiridae > Pseudochirops > Pseudochirops cupreus. Next base: position 291,751,295 of record CM053582.1, on the reverse strand, counting down.
GCTCCCAACTGGGGATGTGCAGCATACAAAGGAAGAGAGGAAGTTTAAATAAGACATGATTGTTCCCCTTATGTAACATACAATCTAGCAAGGAGAAGTTGATAACTGCCTGAATTACCATAATATGTGATAATTGTATGAGAGGTAGAACCAAAGTGCTCTTAGGAGCTTAAGTGGAGGATGTTATTAGAGATTCTGGGATTCAGTGAAACAGAATAAAGACTATTTCATTTTTAGACTGGTAGGCTCTTAATAGCCTACCTAATAGTGTTGATTTGAACAACAGACTACACATAAATTACAACCATGAAAGTGAATGAGGGTAGATGTACAAAGAGTTCTGGTAGAGACTTGGAATGACTAAAAAGTTATCTTTTATTTATTTGAATTAATCTAAGCTGTATTGATGTCCAGTAATATATTTTAATAAGGATAGGAAATGAACCTGTTATTTCACTGGTAAAGGGAATACCGAGGCAAGGAAAGGCCCTCTATTGACATAAGTCGAGACCTCTGGAAATTAGAGAGTTGCTAAAAACACTGAGAAGTTAATCAAGACTTGGACACAGGTCTTCGGTTTAAGGCAGGTTCTCCACTGCACTCTGCTATTTCTACTTTGATATATGAAAGGCAATAAGTGAATTATATGGCAACTGCACCATATCCCCCACCCTCAGTACATTTTATGCCTCTCAGACAACAACAACAACAACATTATAAACACCTTTGTGTAGAATGTTTACCATTTTCCTTATGCTTTTGTTTTTTTGGAGAGAAAATGGGGAGAGTCTAAAATATGTAACTGACAAGGCCATCAACAAGTATGCACAAAATAAATGAAGCTGGTGTTCCACACTATTACTTGTTTAATGTTTCAGACTCCAATGGAATCAATATTTTCAATATTCAGTAGACAAGACTGTCAGTCATTATTTTCTAAATAGTAAAACACTGGTGCCAAGACCTACAATGTAGGAATTTCTGTCATAGTGTTTTCTCTCCAGTTAGTTTAATTCCAATTTTTAAAAGTTCATCCCTTAAGGCCATCTCCTTCAATCTCTAAATTACTTCCTACCACGTCAGTAGTATCTGGCAAATTTAAGTTATTGCGTCTTCTTTAAATTGAACTATGATATATAAATATACAAGTAAAAGTTAAGCTTGCTATGCAACAGAGCAAAGGGCTAAACTTCCAGCGAGTATTAATATTTGAATAAACTGGAGCTGATGTTAGAAGAATGTGCTTGAGAAACATTGGCATTATTAGAAAAGGACCCAGAAGGGCCATCTCTTGATTTTATTTTTTTATCCTGATGATCTTGTAGTTTGAGTTAATAGTTTCTTAGCCTGACTGAAAAGTCAAGATGACATTTTTTATTGACTTGAGTCAGAGAGAGAAGAATATTCAAAGCTCTATTAGATTAAATTGCAGGTCTGATACAAAATGAAATGCTTTTATGATCTTGCTTCCCACCCCCCACCCCCGCTCCAAGTCCATATCATTCCAGTTTAATGGCATAGTAACTATATAACTGGAACCCACCAGCTACAGTTATAAATATTTATCATTCATTTTAGGTAATATGTTTTATAGGTCTTTTATGAAGAAAGCAATTGCTCTTAATGTAGAAATAGTGCTTCGGTGTGTATAAATTGGATCTGGGGCTTATTTGGCACACATGGAAATCTTGCTTCTCTAGACACTTGAAAACTTTCATGACATTTTCAAGTCAGAAAGATCTTGACTTTTTTTCTGAAAGATTCTTCAATATGCATGGCATTTCCATTTAAAATCATCTCATGTTTCTTTGTAGCTTTCGTCCCTTGCTGCTATTTTTCCTCGTACCAGAGTCGCAAGTTCAATCACTAAAAGTCATGTTGCTAAGGAAATTCCCTTTGCATCAGTATATGGCCATTTCCTCAGCACTCAAGCTTTGGGTTACCCTTGAGACAGTCTCTGAGATTGGCACTGCTAAGGAAATGTTCTCTTCTAATTTGGCTAGGGTTCAGAAATTGTATTTTCTAAGAAGTCCTCCCTTGGACAACATAGGAAAGCATCTGTGCCTCTGCCATAGGACAGCTATTAATGGAAGATGGGACCACAAAGTAAACAAGAATTTTTTACATCCTCAGGATCTATTCAGAAAAAGAAATATGGGAGGGAAAAGGGTAAGAAAAAGTCAAAAGTAGAATACTAACTCTCCTTTATATGCCATGTACACGAAGTATCTCTTCCTGCAGAAGATTTATCCATCCTCCCAAAACTCTGAGCTAACCAATCTATCTTTAGGGAAATCTCTATCAGTGCCAAGGCGTAGCTCCACACCAATGAAACTCATCTGGGATAACCACCATTGTTGAGATCTAATTAGGAAATGTCTTTTGGGATACATGTGGATGACTACAATAAGCAGTGTCATATCATTTGATTATTTTTATTCAAATGAATGTTAAAAATCAATGTTTGTTGTAACTTCCTCATCTTATCAAAAAATTCAAGCAGCATTTGTTAAAAACCTACTGCATTTAAGGCACTGTGTTAGTTATTTGAAACAAAACAATATAATACGTTTGGCCCTCTTTGAAAGTAAAGGATAAACAAATATATCATTTTGGTTTCATGGAAATTGCACTAGAGCTGGATTAAAATCTAACTCGCATATGTTATTTGTATGACTTTGAAAAATCAAAAATCAATAAGCATTTACTAAGCACCTAAAGCTTTTCAGGGCATATGAAAACTAAAAATGAAACAATTCTTGCCCTTGGAGAACTAAAAGGAAAGAAGGAAGGAAGGAAGGAAGGAAGGAAGGAAGTAGGGAAGGTTGGAAGGAAGGAAGGGAGGGAAGGAAGAAAAGAAGGGAGGGAGGGAAGGAAGGAAAGAAGGAAGGAAGAAAAAAAGAAAGGAAGGAAGGAAGGAAGGAAGGAAGTGGGGAAGGCCAACAAAACAACAAAAAAAGAGATGTCTTTTGTCCTCTCAACAGTGTGTCAGTGAGCATTCCCCAGTCCTCCTCAGAGAGATGTTTTCAAAAGCCCTGAATAAAGGTTCCTTCCCTATAAGCTCAGAAAGTTGGTAGAGAACTCCCCTGATCCATCTCTTATACACAGAGGTTATTGAGTTGTCTTATCCTTTCTTTACAATTCTATTATTAAAAGCTGATGTTTATTTTAATTACATCACTTCATTAACTCACAAGATAATCCTAAAAGGTAGTTTTCATCATTCCCATACATATTTATGATTTCATCAATGTAGGGAAGTCCCAGTGTTTAAACTTCCTCCAAGACCCAGTTCTGTAACTTAGACTAAAACAGAGTACCCACACAATTAGTGTGAATGAGATATTAAACTCCAAGGTTGGCCTTCAATGCACTGAGCTGTATATAAAGTGAGGATAATCAATATTAAGAGTAATAATAGCAATGAGGTGGCAGATTGATAGAGCACCAGACTTGCAGTCAGGAAGACCTGAATTGAAACCCAGTCTCAGATACTTACTAGTTGTATTACCCTGGGCAAGTCACTTAATCTCTGTCTGATCAATTTTCCTCACCTGTAAAATGGGACTAATAATAGCATCTACCTCGTGGAGTTGTGAAAATAAAATAAGATAGTGTTTATAACGTTTTGCCAACCCTAAAGCACTATGTACATACTAGCTATAATCTTCTTTCTTTCTCTGCTTCATCTTCTTCTTCTTCCTCTCTTTACCCTTCTCTCCTCTTTTCCTCTTCCTCTTCTCTTTCTTCCTCTTTCCCTTCCTCTCATTATATCTATAATACTTTCTAGGATTTTTGTCTCATTTGAGACTCCAATGAGATATCTATAAAGCCTCTGCAAACTTTAAAGCTCAAAATAAATGTGCATTATTATTATTATTACAGCACACAACTACTTCTTAGTAGGGTTTTATTATTATTGATATTTTTATAGATGAGGAAACTGTGCCTCAGAAAGATTCAGTGACTTGCTCAAGGTCACACAGTCTTAGAAGCAGGACTTGAAACCAGGAACTATGGTCAAGTTTTTTCATAGATAAAAATGAGAGTTGCATTCTGTGGCTTCTAAGGCCCTTCTCAGCTCTAAGTCTATGAACTTAACATCTTCCACACTGTTGTCTGTGACATTTGGGAACATGGATTTAGCTTAGTGATCTTCCCAACACTCCTACTAGTATTGAGGCAACATGGTTCAGCAAAGAACAGGATTTGGGTATCAGTTTAAAAAAACAGAACAGGGAAAGGACCTTGCTGTTTCTAAATCTCATTATGACTTTTAAATTTCACCTTGTCTCAGGGCTTCTGGGAAATCAAAGGTTCTCCCTGCCTCATTCAGCATCTGCTACCAGAATGCCATCTTCTTCAGTGTGCCCTCTTAAACTGATGACTATCTGTTCTACTGTGGGAAATAACTTCTCTGTCACCCCACCCCCCACCCCTGCTTTTTTATATTTTCTCTGGAGCTCCTGCTCATTCCCTCCCTCTCCTTTCCTCTTTCCCCCTTCATTCCCCTTTTTATCCCTCCTCTTCCCACCACTGTTTCCCTCTCCTTACTCTGTTCTCTCATCTCTCCCTCTTCCCCTTGTTCTCTCTCCCCACTTTGTCTCTTCCCATCTCTCTTCTCCATTCTCTCCCTCCTTCCTCTTCCCCTCCCTCTCTACTTCTCTTAGTCTTCCTTTCCCCCTCTTCCTCTTTTTTCTCCCTCCTTTTTCCCCTTCTTCTCTCCTCTTTCCCATTCTCCCATCTCCTATCTCTTCCTTCCTTCTCTCCCTCTTTCCTTCTTTCCCTCTCCCTCTGCCTCTCCAACTACCCTTCTGTTCCCCACCCTTTCTCCCTCCTCCTTTGAATTTGCCAAGAACTCTTTCTGCATAACAATACATTTTATGTCGCTATTAGAGATATTTTCCTCTTAACCAAAGTTGACGCTACTTTATCTTCGTTGTCCCTAAAGGACTAGTGTAGTGGTAAAGAGTTCTGGCATTGGGATAAAAAGACCCGATTCCATGGATCACAACTCTGCCACTTTTATTGTTGTTGCTGTCATTGTTGTTGTGTGACTCTAGGCAAGTCACTTCTTCCCTGAGTTTTAATTTCTTCATTTGTAAAAAGAATTTGGATTAGATCTGTCTGGTTCTTTCCAGATTACAAATGAAATACTGCATTTTTGCCAGTCATCAAGCCCGTTACGGTATTGGTGACTTGGCACTGTGCAAAGAGCTCTAGGTCTGCAGTCAAAGGGGGTTCAAATTCGACCTCTCATGTTTGCTCCCTGGGTGACCTAGAGCAGGTCACTTAGCTTCTCTGGGCCTCAACTTCTCCATCTCAAAATGAGTGGCTTAGAATAGAAGGTTTCTGAAATTCCTTCCAGTCCTATATCCACAGTCCTATGAAATATAAGCCATTATTGTTAGGGAATGCTTTTTAACCTATATTTCCAAAATAGTAGTCATGATGGATTTGTACTGATCTTTTCCCACTGTCTTACTAAATCTTGCATGTGATCAGGGTTTTGTCTCTTGGGGACAGCTAGCTGGGGTTCAGGGTGAGCATCTCTGGGAAAAAAAAATGTGAAGCTAACTTTTCCATACAGGTCATAGCACCAGCTAACTAATTAGCACCAGCTTCTAACAAACTGGGTTAACCAATATATATTTACTCCATACAAATCATAAATTCATAAGTCCTGAAGGAAACAGAAATGTGAATTAAATAACCTGTCTAGGAAAGAGTCAGTTATGTGCTTCAGTGAAGAGAGTGCTGGACCTGAAGTCAGAGAGACTGATCTTTATGAGTTCAAATCCAGCCTCAGACTCTTAATAGCTGTGTGACCCTGGGCAAATCACTTAGCCCTGTTTGCCTTAGTTTTTTCATCTGTAAAATGAATTGGAGAAGGAAATGGCAAACCACTGCAGTACCTTTGCCAAGAAAACCCCAAATGGGTCCATGAAGAGTTGACCATAACTGAACAACAAAGGACAGACTAGATGAGGAGTGCTGGTAACAAGACTGACTCAAGATTTACATAGAATTTAATTTGTAAAATTTTAATTGGCAGCAGAAGCAAGCTTGCAGATCCAGATCATTTAAGTAATAGTCATAGATTCTTAATTTCAAATCTTAACCTTTCCGACGATAGGTTATTGAATGTTTGCTACTGAGGCAAATCTGTTGTATACATAACATTCAGTGTGACTTTTACTAACTTTTTAATATTAACTCATAGACAACCATGCATTTTCTCCTCAAGGAATCTTAACATACTTTATAAGTATATTTCACAACATACCTGTAATAGAAATATTGAGTAATATTTACATAGCTACTTCAACAGCTCAATGGACATTCTTCTGTAACAGGCCAACTGACTATTTCTCATTCTTGGGAGTGCCATGACAGGCCCTGAGAACACACCATTAATGCATATTTGTCATCTGTTGTACACTAACTCCAAGGATGGTGTTAGATTTGTGGTCCTCAGTATAAAGATTTTTTTCGAATGAAACATTTCTGTAGAAAATAGAGTCATAAGGATGATATGTTCCTGTGTGGACTGGGGGATCTTGTCATTCACTTATGCCTGAATGATATTAGATGCATGGTAAGCTACTGTTTTGTACTTAACTAGTTTGTATGTATTAGTCTTTATTCACTTCATTTTAATGCTTAATATATTTATATCTGTTCTCATCTCCACCATTAATATGTAAGTTCCTTGTGAGTGGGGATTTTTTCATCCTTTGTATTTGTGTCTCTGGGACCTAGTACAGTGCCTGGCAAATCACAGGTCTTTAACGAATACTCTTTGACTGGCTTATTAGTACTACTTTACTGGATCTAGAAGCCCTACTTTAAGAAATGCATTTTATCATTTTTAATAATACTGGGAATTTTTGTTCAGTTTTCTCTCCTGGCCAAAGTAATAATAAAACTTTATATCTTTTATGTAAATTTTACATTAGCATATAACGTTTTTCTGCTTCTGATTTTCTTTCCAGTTTTAGGCTTTTGCTTTTTTTACCCTCAAACTTGAGCTGCTCATATTTTTTGTGACATTTCTTTCTTGAAACACGTGTATTTGATGCAGCTTTTTATCCACGTCTCACTTATGTATTTTGGTGTACAACAGATTTTCTGCATTTTGATATTTGTTTAGCCAAAGGATATTATTAATCGAGAAAACTCAGTTATCCCATAAGCATGTTATTCTTATACTTTTTTAAATCACTTTTTGCCCCCTGAGTTTTGCCAATATTTTATAGTCACTGATTCTTTCATAAAGTACACCTGACACTTTATAGTTCTCTGGATAGAACATAAATGTCAAGAGATTTGGAGAATAATGTTTTGTGTTGAATTGTTCTTATTAGCCAATTAACCTTAAAAACACTTTTGGAATCTAAAAATCTTTTAAAATTATTCAAGAATCCTCTTTATGCCAGAAATGACTCATTATTTAATTCCCCCTGTTTTACAGAAGGGTCAACTTGATCAATATGGAATACTATAGCCCTGTAACAATTTTGAGAGCATAAGTCACATTTCTTTATTATTAACTAGGGAAGAAAAGATTAGGCAGATTCATTTTCTTCCCCCTTCCCTTAATTTACCTTACTCTACTTGGTTCTGGTGAGAAGCTGAGAAGATTTTTTCAAATGGGCCCTACCAGAATGCAAGGTGCGGCTCTACTGTGATTACTTATGGGTACCAGTAGGAGTACTGTAAACTAAAATTTGACATGAGCAATGATGTGGGCTTCTGTCTCCCTCAAAAGGGAGGAAGAATATACGATGCCTGTTGTTTGTGAACAAAAGATATAATGAAAAATTTAGTGAAGAGAGAAGGATGAGCAGTGTTGGTGAATATTATTAAGTCAGAGTCTAGTGGTAAATATTTAAAGATGAGAAGTACTTGCTTTTAATTTGGAAAATGATAATAAGTTATTGAGACCCTCCAAATAAAGAAGTGACATGTTTGGAGGGACAAATCAAATGAAGAGAGAAATTATCTCAGCAGCAACATCATAGAGATGTAGAGATGAGAGGAAGAGGTTAGTATAGGTCACTTACGGAAGGATCTAGACCATAGATGTTGTCACCAGGGATAACAGGAAAAAACACCAGATATAAATAGCGCTGGGTAAGAAGCATCAGGTTTTTACATTAATTTGGTTCGTTTAATAAGGGGTTGTTTTCCTTGTTTGGGCGGAGCTCTATGGGGTTGGAAGGAGAATAGACAAAAGAAGATAAAATTTAAAAAAATTGGGGGAAAAGATCTTAGGGATTTAGGCCAACCCCCTCATTTTGTAGATAAGGAAACTTATAGGCCAAAGGTGCAATGGTACTTGATGAAGGCCTTAAGACTTCTTTTGTTGCACCTTCAGGACTGGAAATCAAGTCCCTTTAGCAGATGATTCAATTAAGTTTAGATAATTAGGCAGAACAGGTTAGGAAATGTGTTAAGTTTTCTGTGAGCTATTGTAGATTTTGTGTTTTGTATACAGAAAATAATTCTGAGAGAAATGACTGAAATTTTTGTTTCATTTTAATACAATGTAAAAAACTTCGTAAATTTTATCTCTTCAGTTTCACGATAACCCTCTGACATTGATGACACAGGTGTTGTTATATCTAATACACTTGCTCATGGTCATGCATATCCCAGGAGCCTAGGAAAGGGACCTTAGAAGCCACTGAATCCAAACCCCTTATTTTAAAGAGGAGACACCTGGGCCAGTGGAGAAACAGCTTCCCCACAGAGAAGTCCCAGAGCTCAGATGTTTCCCTCGCATAGCTGGACGCACGTCATGGTTAGACCTCTTTTCAGACTCCGTCATAACTCTGTAGTAAGGTACGTGGGCTCTTTAAAATACCCACTAAAAGGGCAACAAATATTAAATATTTCTTGCTGGAAAGAACTATTATAACTATTCTTTAAATTCACCATTGCAGATCTTGAGGTAGCTATTTTATATTCAGGCACGCTCTCTATATTAAATATGGTACAAAAAGAAAGATAAGAATTGGAAAGTGAAGTTTTGAGAGATTCTAGAGCATGCACATTCCCTGTTACTAATTTCTTAGGCTTCTCAGGAATGCCTCTTTAGAAACTAATTGAAACACAGCTTGTTAGAAGTTAATATTTTAAAGTATAGTGTATTTGGAAACATTGACTTAATACAGAATGAATTTTACAGGGAAAATAAAAGTTTTGGAACTTTTTCATATGAAACGGAAAGCCTGTCTTTAAACTGTTGCCCATTCAAGCAATATTTATTAAGCATTTTATGTGTAAGGAGGCGCAATGGGGGACAAATACTTATATAGCATTTACTACATGCCAGGTACTATCTCATATGATCGTTGCCACAACCCTGCAAGGTGAGTGCTGTTATTATCTCCATTTTGTTGTTGCTGAGTCATTTTTTAGTGATGTCCCATTCTTCATAACCACATTTGGGGCTTTTTTGGCAAAGATACTGTAGTGGTTTGCCATTTCCTTCTCCAGCTCATTTTACAAATGAGGAAACTGAGGCAAACAGGTTAAGTGACTTGCCCAGGGTCATACAGCTAGTAAGTGTTTGAGACCAAATTTGAACTCAGGAAGAAGAGTCTTCCAGACTCCAGGTCCAGCACCTGGAGAACCTAGAACCTAGGCAGAGAACCACCAAATACCCATTTTGCAATTGAGGAAACTGAGGCAAATAGACATGAAGTGACTTGCCCAGGATCACATATCTAGCAAGTGTCTGAGGTTGGATTTGAACTCAGGTCTTCCTGACTCCAAGCCCAGTGTTGTATCCATAGCACCAAGTGGCTTCTCAAGGACCTATGCTTAGGCATTGACAGAAGTAATTCTTGCCCTCAAGGAGCAGAGAGAAGAAATGAACACACTTAAGCATAAAACAAATAAGATTCTAAAAGTGTCGAAGAGTTACGCTGAATGTGTTATGAAAGCTATTAGAATGGAAAGAAATAACTGGTCATTTTATCTATTATTGAAAAAATAATGGTGATAGAAATATATTAGAACCTCTCCTCAATGCTTTACACTATTTACAAAAGCCCCAGAGTCAAGCATTTATAAGAAAGTAAGCAGAAGTCACACTATTAAGTTCAGACACGATAAAGTCCAACCTGGAGCAGCAAAGTCTTGACTACTGAGTCCTGAGTATGGTAGCTGGCAGATCACATGGTATGCAGAAGTCAAAGGGCACCGTTCCTTTCATGCAAAGACATTTTGCATCTGAGGGAAAATATCAGCTACAAATGCTTCTGCAAGTGACCATTAGTCACTGAACTTAAGGACTTTCTATACTCCTTTTACCCAATACTGACAGGGTCCAGGTCGCACATTAGCCATCAGTGAACCCATTTTTAGGGTTGCAGAGAGAATTCAGAACTCCTGTCATGAAAAGGATCTCCAAGTCAGTCATGAATTGGTCCCTTCTTGGGGCACATAATGTAATAATTTGTTGTTGTTGTTTATCCTTCATTCTCAAAGAGAACCAATGGCATCACTAGGGTGATGTCTTGGCATACTCATAAATTGGATTTAAGTGAGGCAGAGCTGCACCAAGTCATCAGCCTCAATCTTTCCTTCAGCATCGCTGGAGTCCAGTGGCAAAACACAAGTCAAGATGACTGGTGATGGGCCAGCATCATGTGATAATTTGTTGCATAACAGATTTCCATTGATCCTTCTAAGGAACTATGTTGTTGCTCCCCTTTTCCCCTCCCACCCTATAACAAATACCCCCCTCCACTTGCCAGTAAATACACAAGAGTTTTTCATCCTATTCAACAAAACCAGAAAAAGAAAGAAAGAAAATATGTCTGTCTAGTAGGAAATTTGAGAACAATCAAAGTGATGGAAGATAAATTCTGACACTGAAATTAACTCAGAAACTGACTTGCTCTGAGAAAACAAAAAAGAAAAGGAGTGATCTTTTGTGACATGGAGGTGACAAGAAGCCACATCAGAAGTGCTAGTCCTCCTTGAACACCTCATTCTGCTTATCCATCTTTGGTGTCTACCTGGCACCTGTGGTTCCAAGAAGCTGTAGCACATCCAGCAGCCATACCCCAGTAAATTGTCTCAGCAGATGGGCTAAGCCAGTATGTATAGACAGCTCATTTTCCAAACTTTGACTTTGAATGTTTTTTCAGAATTTTCATTCTCTTTTAAGATTGCTTTATTTTTTCCATTATAAAAATGTAAACAAATATTCAGTTTATGTTACTTTTGATTTCAGGGCTGAAGCAACTAGTCTTGAACTATTTTCTCAAATAGATGCTATGGCCAGCTGTTAGCCTGTTGTACTTCAGTAGCCTTTCTGCAATTCCCAAATCCATACCTAATGAATTTTTTTTCTTCTCTCATACCATGATATACATCATCTTCAAGTCAAGTTCCAGTAAAAAGTTCACTTCTCCTAATATAGTTTCTCATTCTCAGAGTGGGAGTCAAACATTTGTATTTCATTCCTGTTACTGTTATATACCAACTGGGTAGCCTTAGTGTCTTTTGTTCTTGATTGCTTTGGGTTCTATGAGTCTTTATAGCAACCAAAGAATTATTCGAGGAAAATATATTTGGGTGTTATATGTATTTGCTTAGCTTGAGCAAGTGAACACATAGAGTTGGTCCATCTATGGAGGGTTTGTATGTTGCACAGGCATTGAGAATAGAAAATGAATCATCAAGAGCATATGTTCCCAAAGTGGGCAATACTACCCCTGGGGGGCACTGAAGAGCCAAGGGGGATGGTGGTAGTAGCCTCTGGTGCAGTTGGAGGACATTGGATAATAATAAGGGGGTGGTGGAAGCATAAGGAAAGAAGAATAATAAGAAAATTTTGAAAACCATTTATACATGTTTCATCTGTTGTGTAACAGAGTTAAAGTCATAGTGATTACATTATTTTCCAAATAAACACACAAAATGCAAGTTTTAACCGATCAGTGGTCATGTCTATGACAAGCTTTAACAAGCAAGAATTGGCAGGTGAGCAGGCATTTCCCATTGTCCGGAAGTCCAACATGCATCAGCAGGAATATGTGTGAGTAATGACTTGTTTACAATACAATGCTATTTGGTTACATGCTGCAATATTGTGTCATTAAAATTTCAGTGCAAGAAAAAGTCCACGAATTTACAATAAATTGTTAAATTTAAGATGTGTCATTTTTTATTTTATATTTTAAAATGAGGCAAAAATTTTTTAAAAATTGTTAAAGGGTTAAACAAACTAGATTTCCAGGGGGTGTTGACTAAGTCTTTTTTTAAAGAGAGCAGTAGGCCAGATAAGTTTGTGAACCTCCGATCAGGAGGAAGGAATCAGACTGGAACACTTTAGGGAAATTGCACAGCTCTTTCAATGACCCTAACTTTATCCCTGGAACAAAAGCCCATCTTTTCAATTCCAACATTCTTCATGTGTTACGCGGCTGCAAGTCATGGAATACAATGAACTCTAAAGAATTAAAATTGAGAATCACCCTACAGACAATGGAGAGGGATGTGGTAAACAAGAGCATTAGTGTTTTACAAAGAAAGGCAAATAGGGTAAAGGTTGTTAATGAAGAATTATATGAGCAAAAAAGATGCATTGGTCACATGATGAGCATGAGGGATATAACCAATGGACAGCAACTTGAATGTTCCATTGGTGTTTTCATGATAAGAGAAAACCAGGAAAACCCCATCACACTGGTAGACTCATAGAGGAGAACTTTAAGGGACAAAATGAATGAAAGTCACACAGGATGAGCAGGCATGGATAAGTTGTGGTCTCCAGCAAAGCAGTACCCACATTAGTGGGATCATAAAATCATAAATTGAGAGCTAGGAGAGACTTTGGAGATTATCTAGTCCTTATCTTATAGATTGGGAAAGTAAGATCTAGAAAAGTTAAATGACTTGACAGAAGGTCACACAGTCCTCTGAGTCATTTCAGCCCTCTTTCTACTGTACTCAAATTGTGTTCATTTGGGTCTCACTTACAGTGTCTGTTCCTTACCATAAATCTCTTTTTTGTTGTTTTTATTCAAACAAGAACCACTTTTATAGTTTTTCATGACAGGATAAGTCAAGACAGACTCTACAAGGTGTCCCAAACAATGCTGTTTTAAGTTTTAGACTTTTGGAACATCCTGTGTAACTAGCAGAGTATCTCGCTTCCTAAGTGTAGTCAAAAAATTCTCAGTGTTACAGTGTTAAAAGGATTGGATAAAATGCTATTGATCAAAACTTTTAATATGGTATGTGTATAAGTGTTGTTGACATCCTTTGACACCCACAATATTATATAAAACCACTGCTTTTGTAATTACTAAGGTCAATGATACCAATACCAAGAAATTCCATACCATGAACTTTTTATTATTAGAGATAAAAATTTACCTGCAATTCCTTTGGTCTTTTAATTGTTAATTGTAGAGCAAGTCAAATGTGAGGATAAAGCACCAAGGGATAATGTAATTGCAATTCTTCAAACAATTGCATTCATCTTGAGAATGAAGATTGATGATCTGGAAAAGAGATCTCATTGTTTCAGCATTAGAATTATGGACTTTGCCAGTGGTTATTTGAAGAGATTCTCCAAAACTTTTTTTTTAGCCAAAAAAAGATGATACTTGTTAGATGAACAAAATTTAATTCTACTACTTTTCATTACGCAAGACCAGAGACTCTAATTCTCAAATTTATGGTTGCCAAAAAGCCTCAGGGCAGTATTTACACATTTTCCAAGTATCTTGATAGAGAGCTTTTCAATTAGCTATAGACAAGAGGGAAATTATGTTTGTGGTTTTTTTTTTTTAAAGGAAGGATAATTTGTTCTTCCTAAAAAGCACAGGAAAATAGCAAACAACAATGATAAGAGATAATTATATAAACTGAGAGTGGAGTACTTTACATTATCTTAAAGGATGTTAAATTACTTCTAGGTTTTTTTGGGGTGGGGGTCTGAATAGGAACTTGCTTTCCTTAAACCATTTAAGAATTTTTTTTCCAGAAATATATTTGTCTTCAGCATTCATGATTAGTCGGGGTTATTATGGGGAGGACACATTTCTCTGGGCAATTTTTATGATTATCTTTCTGTTGCAACAATAAAGGTTTGGGTAAAACAGATGAGGTAGAGAAAACCCCTCACATAGTACTTTTTCTGCTCCTTCCTAATGTTCTTATGTATATTGCAGATTATAGGTGCTTTATATTTTATCCCAATTAGATTGTGAGCTCCTATGAGGACTCTGTATTTTTCCGTTGTCTAGCATATTCTTTGTACCTCAGATGCATAAGTGATATCTTTTGAATTAAATGGAACATGAAGATACATTACTACGGCAAATAAAATACCCAGGACTAATACTACCCTAGAACTCAGTGCAGCTTATCATTGTAGGGGTTTACAAAGAAATAGAAAACTAATAATGAGGTCTTAGGAAGCCACGTGGCTAAGTGGGAAAAGGACCGACAATATTTGGAATCAGAAGATCTGGGTTCAAATCCTAGTTCTAACACTTTCTGTTTCTGTGATCTTGGGAAAGTTGTCAAACTTCTTCTAGACCTCAATTTCCTTATCTGTAGGATGAGGTGGTTGGGCCAGACAACCTCTAAGACACCTTCCAATTTGAAATGTTTGATCCTTCTTTGTCTTCTTCCCATCTCCAAAATATTTTGTATGGTATTATCTGCATGATGTTATTTCTCCCAGTGTGAAGACATAGACTGTTTCATTTTTGTCTTCATGCTCTTTTATACTTATATAGCCCCGATCTAAGCGTTCTTGACCTTGGTCTGTGCTTTTTGAATTGCTTTGATAATTGTATTTCATTATAATTTGTTTCCTTTGTGATCTTAGTTGTAATCATTCTTTTATGACCTTAGAATCATTTGTCTGAAAAAGGATCCCCAGTCTTCACTGGACTGCCAGAGGGGTCCATGCCACAAAAAGATTAAAGATCTTTGCCCTAGTAGGTATTTAATACATACAGGTTGAATTGATTGTTAGACAATGGTGCTCCTTGGTATATATAACAAGTCTCCCCATTTAGCTAAGAATCTTTTAAATAGTCTTTTTCAAGGCCATTTCTGTACTTATATTAATAGTATAAAAATATAAAGTTATTCCATTTCATCAGCTATGTTAGTCAAAATAGGACATATTACTCCCTTCAATTTATGACTCCAGTTAATTATCTTCCCCCAAAATTAATGACAGTGAGTTGTAGAGGAAAGGCTGTTGCCATGGGAAGAAATCCTTTTCAGTTGATCAGTCTATAACAATGCCACAGAGATTCAACTGCACTTCATACTTTGTTTGACATGGGCCTCATGACCTCAAATAGTGGGTCCAACTTTGGTGTAACTCAGTGGGTACCTTCAACTTCAGTGAACACTAATCAGCTACTTATCTACAGTTAATAAGTGAGGGTACAGAGACCATTCAAAGATGAAATAAGATTGATTAAGATTAAATAAGAACTTCCTGGTTCTCATATATAGGAGAATATGACACATTTCCAGATAACTACAATACATAATTAAGTGCTTAAGGGGAAGCAGGATATAGTGGATAGTGTCAGATTCAGAAAGACCTAGGATAAAATTCTTATTGCTTCACTCTCTTGATCCTCAGTTTTCTCATCGGTAAAATGAGAGTATTGGGCAGCTAGGAGGCACACTGTATAGAGTACCAGCCCTGGAGTCAGGAGGACCTGAGTTCACATCCTACCTCAAACACTTGACATTTACAAGCTGTGTGACCTTGGGCAAGTCACTTTGTCCCAATTGCCTTGCCTTGCCCCCCTCCAAAAAAATTAAAGATTAAAAATATTTTTTATTTTTTTTTAAAAAAAGAGTATCAGTACTTACCAATAGAGCTATTGTAAGGCTGAAATGAGACACGAAGTACTTTGTAACTTTAAATATCAGTATAAATGTCCGTTTATTATTATAATAGAGGTCACACAAATAGCAAATGGTAGAGCAAACGTATTGAAAACCAGGTCCTCTGACTTTAGAGCCAGTGTTCTTGTGTCATGTTGCGTGTGTGTGTGTGTGTGTGTGTGTGTGTGTGTGTGTGTGTGTGTAGGATGGTGCCAGCATGGGAGACTGGAAGAATGATAATGTCATTTCTATTGATAGAAATAAGGGTGTCAGAAGGAGAAGCTGACTTGGGTGATAAGATGATGAATTTACATTTAGACATTTTTAACTTTAGGGTGCAAAGTGAAAATCCAAGTAGAAATGTCCAGCAACTTGGTGAAAATTTAAGGCTGATTCTTGGGATAAAGATTGGGGGGGAGGGGAGAGGGAGAGGAGGGAGAGAATAAAGAGAGCGAGATTTGACAATCATTCACATATAGTTTAAAGTTCATGACATAGACATGGATACCATTGACAAAGGAAAAAGTCAAGCTAGAGAAGATGATATAGAACAAAACTTATATTTAGGGCTTATGAGGAGATGTGAGCACAAGTGGTCACCACTTAGAAGGAAGAAGATTAGGAGAAATGAGATGAAAAGTAGGAGAAGGCAGTAGAAACTGAGAGAGGGAGGGAAGAGTAATCAAGAGTGTAAAGTGCTTCAGAGAGCTTGAAGAGGATGATCACTAAGAAATGGGAATTGGGTTTGATGAATGAAGTCATCATTGATCTCCTTTAATGGTCCTTTCAGTAAAGTGGTAGAGATGGAAGCTTGATTGGGTGAGAAGATGGTAAATGGGAGAGAAGAGCAAGAGATTATTCTTTCAAGGTAGTAGAAGGAGGGAGTTAGAGATTGGAGGGAGGGAAAGGAGGAAAAATACATTGTGTAGAAAATGATGAAGAAGGAAGTTGAGAGAGCTCACTTCTCATGGCCTCCATGTGATCTAAAGTAGGAGGCAAAGTCATCAACTTGAATGTGGATTTGAAAGAATATGAAAAGTTTGGAACAAGTGCTATGGAGAATGAGAACTTAGCCAAAGTTAATGTGACTATTCAGTTTACTTTACAGTTGTTTGTAATGAATATTTGATGGCCTTGATATGGTTATATGATGTTCTCTAGCAATGCCAGTGACTTTCATATGACCAGAGAGAATGAGATAGGTGAAGATGTTAGAGTGGCAGAGATAAAGGGCCTGCCCTGGAGTCAGTAAGTTCTGGTTTCAAACACTTATTAACTGGACAAGTCACTTAACCCTGTTTGCCTCAGTTCCTCATCTGTAAGATGAGCTGGAGAAGGAAATGGCAAACCACTCCAGTGTCTCTGCCAAGAAAACCCCCAAATGGGGTCAGAAAGAGTCAGACATGATTGAAATGATAATAGCAGCAGGAAAATTCCTGACTAAAATAAAGAGCTTGGACTATAGCCATAAGAGTTTGGGGGCCTCCCCCTTAATCTCTGGAGGGAAAAGAGATTACACAGGAGCCAAATCTTTTACTTTGCTTTCATTAATACTGTTTTCTAGTCAACTAAATGGAGTTTACCAGGATTTCACCTTATTAATACTATTAGAGATTAAGGAAACAAGTCTTTCCTTTTTCTGAGAACTGGGAAAACTACTTATGTCCCTTTAGCAGAAATCCCCAGGATAGAGGATCACTAAACTGAAGTTAGAGAACTGCTACCATTCTGAAGAACATTCAGAAAAGTTATCAATTTGAAATGGATTCCTGTACTTAAGGTTTTATACTATGTTGTTGTTGTTCACATTCGTTAGACCAAGTAGATCCTCAGGAAAAAATATAGAAAGAAGGTTGTCTTTCTGCCATTGACCTCAATAAACATGCCTTTAAAATAACCAGAGTCTGTAGAAAAAAGAACGATGTCAGATCTTAAAGGAAGTCTGCCATCAACCTTCTCTACAAAGGAGTAGTGGACAGAAGTTACTAATCCATTAGAGCAGTGGTTCTCAACCTTCTTAATGCTGAGACCCTTTAATACTTGTATGTGGTCGTATCTGCACATGGGCAGACCCGCCTGGAGACGGATAGAGGAGTGGTGTCTCGGTTCCTAAGACCATCAGAAATATGTGTCTTCCGATGGTTCCCGTGAAAGGGTCGTTGGACCCCCAGAGGGGTCGCGACCCACAGGTTGAGAACTGCTGCATTAGAAGATAATTAACAGAAGAAGCCTTGCTCTCATTGTAGGGCAAGAGATAGTGGGAAGGACTCACTTGAACTTCTCTAGGATACTGAAAATCCTTTTATAGGCTCTAAATTCTTTGCCAAATCAGTTACATGTCTATCATGATCATCAAATAACATCCACATTGTGTCCTTGGTGGGAGGTTAGTAGGTCTTTCTTAGAGGTAATTTACCAGAGGAAGTAGACCTTGATATAAAATTCTAAAGCTCTCTAAAATTTTAAATCTCTCTCCAGTGAGATGGCCTTGATGTCAGAAGCATCTCGGTCCAAGTCTTGTATTTAACACATAATAGCTTTGCGACCCTGGACAAGTAAGTTAACTTCTCAGTGTTCCAGGAAACCCTGAAAGAGTATGAATTTCTGAGATGTATTAAAAGAGGCACTTTCTTCACAGGAAGTTGCTTATACCAATGAAATCACAGTTTCAAACAAACAAAAAAGCCTCTCGAGCTGACCTTGAGGTTTAAGGTGACCCACAAAAGAGACTCTTGTTTAGTTTTCTTTCACAGAAAAGGTAAATAGATTAAGCTTTAATATCCTTAGTTGTTTTCTCTCCTAATTCCCCCATCCCCAGCTCAACTTCCATCTAAGTTACGTGCCTGACAATTAGATCTTCTGCACGAATAAAAATGTTCATTTGCTTTTCTAATTTGCCATTTTAACACTGGAACTCTGGAAGAAAACATTTTAACTTTTATAGTAAACAATAAAAAAGGCCTCATAAAGCTTCTCACAATGCAACGCTTAATTCTTGTCTGAGGTTGAGATCTATTACTTTTGGATGTCTTTGTTGTGATCTTTGTGTGGCCGTTATTTTAGGGAGCATTGCTGCTCCGACTCCATTTTCTGTTTCCTCAGTGTGTTTATTTTGGGGAACTTGTAAAGGACATATTTTTAAGAGGCTATAATCACTTTGCACAGGCAACTGGCATCTTAGTGAGTAGCTATTAACAATACAGACAGAAACTTTCAATGTGATGGCTTTAGACATCATGAGATTTCTTGATGCTATTTTAATGCACTAGGAGTATAAACTAAATTTAGATCCTGCTGACTATTGTGGGAGATAAGTGAGTTTCTCTCATGCAGACAATACTAGATTTAGTCAGTGCGTATTTCTGTCAAACAGTGAGTGCAGTTTACACTCCTTGAAGGAGGCAGCATGGTGGTCGTAAAAGGACTAGATTTGAAATCTGAAGGCCTGGGTTTGAATTTAGGTGTTACCATGTATTACCAATATCACCTTGGGCAAATCACTTTACTTTTTGGTGGGGTGGGGGGCTTTGGGGGTGGGAGAGGGTAAATTGCCTTATCTGTAAAATGAGAATGTTAAGCTACTAGATTATCTCACTGAATCTCAGTGTTAGAAGGGATCTTAAAGGTGAGAAGGGAATTATAACTTTCATATTAATCTTTTTTTTTTGATATGAGATTCTTTATTAAATTTTTTTGAGTTACATCTTTTCTCCCCGTCTTTCCCCCACCCACCACCCCAAAACAGCCATCCCAGTATTTCCCCCCTCCCCCAGTCTATTCTCTCCTATGTCACTTTTTGGTAGGGCAGGATGGATCTCCCAACTGCAGTGCCTGTGTATCTCAAGTTCCAGTTGGA
>CM053582.1:291709764-291731045 GCA_028627135.1 Pseudochirops cupreus | reverse complement strand
ATATATGCATACAAACACATATCTGAGTATGTGTATATATGAATACATAGAGGGCACAAGATCAATTGAATAGGAAGGGACAATACTCT
This sequence comes from Pseudochirops cupreus, assembly GCA_028627135.1. NCBI lineage: Eukaryota > Metazoa > Chordata > Mammalia > Diprotodontia > Pseudocheiridae > Pseudochirops > Pseudochirops cupreus. The sequence goes on along the minus strand of CM053582.1, from coordinate 291,730,956 downwards.
AAAAGGTGAAATTCTGAGGTGGGAGAGAATTAGAATGAGAGGAGACAGGGAGAGACAGAATGGGGTTAATCATCTCATAGAAGAGGCAAAGGATAATTGTTACAATTGAGGGGAAGAACAGGAAGGAAAAGGGAAAGAGTCAACCTTACTCTCATTGAACTTGGCTTAGGGAAGTAATGACATAAACTCTAAACTGGGTATCTTGCCACACAGGAGAGTAGTGGGGATGGGGATGAGAGGTGGGATGATGGAGGGGAGGGCAGGGTGAGGGGGAGGGTTGATGGAAGTACACACTCCTGTAAAGGGACAGGGTAGAGAATAGAACAAGGGGGGAGCGGGATAGGAAGGAGGGACTTATAATCAGTCTTTCACAATATGCCTACTGTGGAGAGGTTCTACGTAATTATACATGTACAGCCTGTATTTAATTGCTTGTCCTTCCAGTGGGGGTGGATGATGAGGGAGGAAGGGGAAGAATCTAGAATTTAAAGTTCTATAATCAAATGTTAAAAATATATGTGTGTATATATGTGTATATATTCACACATATATATACATACAATTATTATTATTATTATTATTAACTACATCAAACTGGTAATTAAGATACACAGGCACTGTGGTAGGGAGAGCCATCCTGCCCTACCAGAAAGTCACAGGGCAAGGGGGAGGACATAGCAGAGAGCAGATTGGGGGAGGGGTTATATAGTGGGATGGCTGTTTTGAAGTGTTGGGTGGGGGAAAGATGGGGAGAAAATTTGTAACTCAAATTCTCATGGAAATGAATGATATAAACAGAAAATAAATAAAATTAATTATAAAAAAAAAAGAAAATAAGTTGATGGGTTTGATGATTTCACTACCAAGTTAAATTTTCTCTTTTTTTTTTAACATATGTCCACACACAAGCACATACACATATGCGTATATTTATATATCACCATCATCCTTATCTGCATAAAGGTCTATATTTGGGAAATTGCTGCCTGAGATTAATGACAGATACAGATCTATATCTGAAACAATATTCCATTATATTCACGTATCACAATTTGTTTAGTCTTTTATCAGTACATATGCGTTTACTTTTAGTTCTTTGCTACTATACAAATTTATTCTATGAATATTCTAATACATAGGAAGCTTTTTTTAGAAAAGGGTTTTTAACCTTGCAATATATTTTCATAAATTCTCAATTGTCTTCCAGAACAGTTGGTGCTATGATTGAAGAACAATGATATAGATCTATTTCCATAAGTACAGATATAACTTTCAATTTCTCCTTGATCCCAAGCAGCCATCACACAAATTGAGGCCATTATATAGATAATGATGATAGTGCAGATGATAAAGGCTTATTTTATATAGCACTTTAAAATTTTCAAAGTACTTTATGCACATTAAATCAATTGAACCTCAAAACACTCAAATGAGGTAGAGCCTATAGATGTGATCAGCTCCATTTTACCCTTGAGGAAACTGAGCTATAGAGTTAGCAAGTGTCCAAAGCCAGAATTTGAACCCTGACTCTGAATCTAGTAATTTAGCTACTCTGACTTGCTGCATGATCAGAAGGCAGAAGAATGTTTGAATAGTTGCAATTGATAAGGTTGGGCCACATTTATAGAGTAATCTATGATACTATAAGATTTACAAAAAAAAAATCCTTTTGATGACCCTGTGAGATGGATAAAATATGTATTACTGTCTAGACCCTTCATTCTCACCCCCAAACCCAACTGTTGGTTGTTGTTCGGTCATTTCAGTCATTGTTCAAATCTTCGTGACTCCATTTGGGGTTTTCTTGGCAAAGATACTGGAGTGGTTTGCCATTTCCTTCTCCAGCTTATGAGGAAACCAAGACAAATAGGGTTAAGTGACTTGGCCCAGATTCACATAGAGAGTGTCTGAGGCCGCATTTGAGTTTGGGTCTTCCTGACTCTAGGTCTGGCAGTCTGAGCCACCTACCTGCCTCTCCACCCCCACTACTTTTTTTGTATCTAGTCCCCTAATTTTGTTGCTGTAGGGAACTCCTAGTGAGAAAACACCATCTAGCAACCTGCAATTTAAGGCTTTAGAGAATAGCCTGGGGCATTGAGAGTTTAAGCAATTCGCCCAAGGTCATACAGAAAGTATGTCTCAGAGTCAAGACTTGATTCTAGATCTTCTAGACCAGAGGTGGGGAACCTGCAGCCTCGAGGCCACCTGTGGTCCTCCAGGTCCTCAAGGGTAACCCAAAGGAGGACCTAGAGGGCCACAGGTGGCCTGGAGGCCACAGGCTCCCCACTCTTGTTCTAGACTCCAAGGCTGGCTTTCTGGTCACGACTCCACTCTGCTTCCATTCCCATTTTATGGGTGACAACTCTGAAGCTCTGGGAAATAAAGTAATTTGCCCATTGTCACACAACTACTAAGTCTTAGAGCCTGGATAGGAACTCTATTCTTCCGACAATGAATAAGGACGCTCTTGCAACCCCCGATACTGCCTCATCATCATAACTGTAAAAATGATAAGGTCAATAACGTTATCCTCATATCCAGTAGACAGCACATTTTAAAAGCAGCAGACTGACTAATTTAGGGGGATATTAAGAGATATTTCTGGGAAATTGTAAAGTTAATCAATAGCCAGCTGGTCCTGATACAGTTGAGTCTACAATCTTACAGTTCTATAAGCTGGAAGTTTGAACAGGAGCACTGAAATTGCTGCCATTTGTGCTCAGTTGGGATTTTGAGCTTATTAAACAAAAGGAAGAAGTTAAATTAACATTCACATTCTGCAATAAGTCCTTAGAAGCAAGGGAATTTGTGGTAAAACTGCCATTCTGTCCTTAAATCATCTCATCACGAGTCTATATTGCAGCCCCAAAGGTAAGATCACCCAGTGTTATGCATTCCTCTGGCAAAGAACTAATGTAAGAGATAAAAAAAAAAGCCCTCTGTACAATAGGATGAGTTCAGTCAAGTACATGCAGAAGAATGAATTCTGAATGCTGTCACTTCTGTGGATTTAAAGCATGCCTTAATGTTATTGTAATGTGGCCTTTCAGTTGTTCTTTATTTCTTCTCTTCAAAAGTGGTAGCATGACTTGTGTTGAGTTACTCCACTGACATTTCACAGTTGCATCATAGAAATCACTTCCCGCTGAGGCCCCATGCTTCACCTGAAGATAGTGGAAAGGCAACTGGAAATATTCTGCATGAGACACTTTGATAGACACCAGAGAGACTGGATCCATCCATATAGATTAGACAAGCTCACCAAACAGGGTACCTTATCTTAAAACCAGAGGTAGTTGATGTTCATAGCAGGCTCAAGGCAATCTTCTCTGGGTTGGACCAAGACCCAAGCACTTCATACTCAACATTATGACTACCATGACCAGGAGCTCAGAAGACTAAAGGGCAACAGCCTGGACGTTTATCTAGAAAACAGGTCTGACAGCTACTACTCCCCCTTTCTTCTGTTACCTTCTTGGATTTATTAAGTATCTTTTGGTGAAAATAATAAACTCATCATCAAATGGTTTCATGACTTTCACTGTGAGGCCACTTCTCATCAGGTTACATCCCAACATTCCTTCCCCACTCCCCCACTATATCCTGTTCATGTACTGACTGAAAATATCACTGAGCCCACATTTACTTTTTTTTTTTGCTTTTTTTGGAGGAAAGAGGGCAGAGCAATTGGGGTTAAGTGACTTGCCCAAGGTCACATGGCTAGTAAGTGTGTCAAGTGTCTGAGGCTGGATTTGAATTCAGGTCCTCCTGACTCCAAGCTTAGTGCTCTATTCACTGTGCCACCTGGCCTCCCCCCGACATTTACATTTTTAACCTAGAAAATTATTACTATTTTAAAAAAGCAATAGAACCAGGGAGTATGTTTAGATCCCCAAAGTTATGTTCATTGTGATGGTATACATCTGAGTTCCAGAGTATATGCATTACATATCCAAATTATTTTTACTTTAATTTAAAATACGATGTCACGTTATATGTGATGATGAAAAGGAAAAAATATACACTATCAGTAGGAGGTATCACTGTTCTGATTAAAAGTAATAATGCTAACAATTCTAATTAGGTGAGGAATTCATTTACTGACTCAAATCTCTACTTGGAGTCAATAGGAGTGTGCAGAATAATTTATAAAACCCTCCACCTTGCTAGGTGGCTGCTCTTGGGGACCTACAATTTTATGTCTATTAAAAAACCAATACTAAGACACTAATTCACCTACTTTCGGAATTTTATGCCAGGAACTTTGAGAAAACCTTTAAAAATTTACTCTCCCAAATATTTAAGCATTAGGCTCAAATGATAATGCTTCTCATTAACTACTAGCTTTGTTATATTAAGTTAAAAAACACCACCCAGTTTCTGATGTCAAAAAATAAGTAATTACTTTATATAGAAAGTATATTTAGACTTTCCATTCATTTATGTACTCTAACTTGAGAGGCAATGTTATAGAGCATAGTAAGCCAGCCTCAGAGCCTGGGTTCAAATCCTGCCCCAGAAACATATTGGTTGTGTAACCCTCGGCAAGTCACTTGGAACTCTCAGTGTTCTAGGCAACTCTAAGTTTCAGAGAAAGTGCCAACCTGAATTTGTGGAGTGTCCTCATCAGTAGCTGGGTGGGGCAATGATAGAGTGCTGAGCATGGAGTCAGGAAGACTCATCTTCCTGAGTTCTAATGTCACCTCAGACACTAGCTGTGTGACCCTGGGCAAGAGTCACTTAACCCTGTCTGCCTCAGTTTCCTTATCTGTAGAATGAGCTGAAGAAGGAAATGGCAAACCACTCCAACATCTCTGCCAAAAACACCCAAATGGAGACACGAAGAGTAGGATATGGCTGAATAACGTTTCCTCATCTGGGAGTTCTCTCTGCCAATGAAATCACCTATTCAGTGCTTATCCCAGATCTTAGGATAGCCAACTTAAGTACAGAAGACTTTACATTTGGGACCAGTCACTACAGTTTGTGGGACTTAGTGGCCAAAGAAGAATTTTTCCTTCCTCATTCTCTTCTTTGTTTGCCTATGTCTACATGGAGTAGCTGTCCTCAATTCCCAGAGGGGTAGGAAGAGAATGGCGCCCTTCCCTACAATCTCTCTGTCTTCTTCACCATTGTTCTAACTTGGGTACTGACTTTATTTGATTCTTTTTCCAAGCACAAGTCCTCACACCTCTCCAGTGGCTTCTCCAACCTTGCTCATTTGAGTTTTAGAATTCTCAAAGAAAAAGAAGAAAAAACAAATTAATATTCATATTTCATGAGGGAAGCACTGAAATTTGAAGTCGATGCACCAGGATTTGAAACCAAGTTTTGCCACTTAGTGCCTGTAATGTTTGGGGTAAATTATCTGGGAATGTATTTTCCTCTGGAGCAGCTAGGTGGTACAGTGGATAGAATGCTGGACCTGGAGTCAGGAAGATGAACCTTCCTGAGTTCCAATCCAGCCTCAGACACTTCCTAACTGTGTGACCCTGGGCAAGTCACTCAGCCCTGTTTGCCTCAGTTTCCTCATCTGTAAAATGGAGAAAGAGCTGTCAAAACACTCCAGTATCTCTGCCAAGAAAACCTGAAATGGAATCATGAAAAGTCAAACATAACTGAAAATAACCAAACAGCAAGTATTCTTTTTCCTAAAATGAGGAAATGGACTAGATCATCTCTAATGCCCCTTCTAGCAACAAATCTATGATGCTGCAAGCCTATGATCCTGTTTTCCAATGCAAGGCATTCCTGGGACAAGCTACTCAGCCTGGAGTTTTCTTGGAGTTCCACTCAATACCTCTTATGTCATCTCCTCTTTCATAGAAGATGTATCTCTAATTACCTCTGTGGGGATTCCTTATTTATTCCTTTTACTCCAGTAGCCTCCAAATCTGTGGCAGGAAACATGCTCTCTCATTCATAAATCTTTACTCTCTCCTCCTCCTGTCACCTCCTTGGCATCTTCCCACAACACCCTCAGTTCTCCCCAATCATTTGACCCTTCTACCTCTTCTAGTTACTGCGCCATTTCATCTCTTCATTGTTTAATATCTGGAAAAGATCGTTTATGTTCTATGCCTCCTCTTTATCATCCCTCTGCCTTCAAACTCTTACAACTTGACTCCTCCCTTTACAACTCTACTGAAAAGGCCAATTAGAAGTCTATTAATGACATCACTTTCAAATTCAGTAGTTTGTTGTTGCACAATTCCCATCCCCCTTGACTTTTCTTAACATTTGGTCCCATTGACTGTCCTTTCCTTGGGGTATACTTTCAGAGGTACCATACTCCTCCATTTTTCTTCCTTCCCTCTGTCCTTCTGTAGCACTTCATTGTCTTCTGATCCTAAAAGACATGCTCCCCAAGTACTTATTCTTGGGTCTTCCTTCCACATTTTCTCCCTTGATAGTGTCATCCACTCCTGTTGCTTTAACAATCACTGCTATACAGATGATCCCCAAATCGCTATCTTTACCTCTCTACTGAGTTTCAGATGCACAACTCCATCTGTCTTCAGAAAGCTGACAGCTTATAGAGGATAGATACAAAAGTGTGGCATGATCCTGTATATAGGTTGGGAGCATTACGACTTAGATAATCTGAAGTTGGTGAGAAAGGCCTAGGACATCAAAAAAATTTTTGGGGTCAGGGGACAGATTATCTTTTTAAAGTTATATTGATTAAAAGAAGATAGGGTTTATGTTTGCAAAAGAAGAAAGATGAGTAGCATCCCTTAGAGCAAAATTCTACAGGGCAAGTCAACTCAAAAGGGACAGACAGAATTTGGAACTTTTTCAAAACTTTAGAAAAAGGGGCAGCTAGATGGTATAGTAAATAGAGCACTGGCCGTGGAGTCAGGAGGACCTCAGTTCAAATCCAGCCTCATACTAGCTGTGTGACTTTGGGCAAGTCACTTAACCCCAATTACCCTGCCTTCCCCCCTTCAAAAAGCATAAAACAAACAAACTCAAAAAACACACAAAAAAAATTAGAAGAAGTTTTTGAAAAATTGTTTTTAACATGTAATTGGGGGGGTATGATATATATGTGTATATATGCATATATTATAAAACTAAAACTAAAACAAAACGTGATTTAACATTGTTTAAAAAGAGATAGGAGGTTTTAATAATAAATTTCAGTGGGAAAAAAAAAACCAATTCTGCAATGGGAGGACTGGTGAAGGAGGGCCTAATTCTTAGAGGATGCTCAGTATGCTTTGCCTGCCCAGCAGCCAATCAATATCCTGCTGCTCAAGATACCAGCTGCCTTTTGAGATCCCACAGGCCCCTCTACTAAAGGAAAGAAGAGGAAAAGCCTCCATCCCAGAAGAGGGCTTGCCTAGGAGGTCATGTACTATCTGACTGGGTCAGTCGGGAAGAAGGGTATCTCCCTATTCTCTCTGCCCCAGCTCAAGAGAATCAATCATATACCTTAAGACTGTCAGGAAGAAGAGGCTTGAGGGGCTAGAAGATTGCTTTTAGTATATTATATCCATGGAGTTCCCACTCATCAGTCAATTAAAAGAATCATAAGAGATGCCAGGAAGCAGGCAGATGATATCTCTGTGTGCTCTAAAGTGGGAGAGGTAAGGACCCCCCCCCCAATTATACAACTCCAAGGGGGTTTGTAATTCCACCATCAGAAGAAACTCATGAACCAATTTAGGTTTTTGTATGTACAGAAAATGGAAGCAAGACCAGTAAATAGGACAGAAAAGTAAAAATAGAGTCAAAAAGTGCTAAAACTAACAAATAATGAGATAAGACTGGCAAAGGAAGATAAGAACAACAACAATGATTTTATTTTTATTGTTCTATTTTGTTTTGCAGGGAAACTAAGTAGTATGTAGAGTACCTGGCCTGGAGTTAGGAAGACTCATCTTCTTGAGTTCAAATCCAGTCTCAGAAACTTCCTAGCTGTGTTAACCTGAGCAAGTCACTTAACCCTGTCCATATCAGTTTCCTCATCTGTAAAATGAGCTAGGGAAGAAATTCACAAACCATTCCAATACCTTTGCCAAGACATCCCAAAATGGGTCACAAAGAGTTGGTCATGACTGAAAAGACTAAACAACAACACCATTTTGTTTTGTGAAAAATGTTAGGAGAAAAAAAGGGACAGCATCTTTATTTAGGATGGACAGAAGGATAGAGATAAGGCAGAATTACATCATCCTTATTTTCCTTGGGTTTTCCCTGGCAAGGTGGAAGGCATTAGCCTTGAAAATGACAGAATTAAAATGTCCAAAAGAAAACTGACATGTACCTAAGACAGGTGAAAAGACACTAAGAAAGCACTTAGCCTCTCTTGAGTCATATGTTCCCCAACCCAAGTCAATCTCATTCTCAGGTACTTATTGCTAAACATTTGGAAAATAGTAGAAACGTGGAAGATATAATAAAATTAGAAAAAAAATCTCAATTTCCCCCAAAGAAAAGAGAATTTATCTTTAAACTATAGACCAGTGAGTTTGTCTTCAATTCCTAGAAGAAATTCTAGGCCAGCTCATTAAAAAAGGAATTGATGAACTTCTCAGTTTACCTCAATTAAATTAGGCCAGTGCCCTAAGACATCACCCTGGGAAGCAATTCCTGTGGCCATGCAAGCTGGCAATTGTTTCTGTAGGTGCCACAGCCACAAGCTACTGAAGGTCCAGAAAGTTCTTACCATCCTTGGCACTGCAAAATCAAAAACTGCTATTATTTTATCAGTGGAAGTGACATTAAACAAGAAGTATTAACACCTGCTTTGCCGTGGCACCCTAAGGACAATGGGACTTTTCCCAGCTGACTTGCAGCTGAAACCTTCCATGTGTGTTTTGTCTTCAGTTAGAATGTAAGCTCCTAGAGGGTAAGACTGTTCTACTCATCTATTGTATCCCAGCACTCAGTACAGTGCTTTGCACATACTAAGCCAGTGGTTCTCAACCTTCCTAACGCCGCAACCCTTTAATACAGTTCCTTATGTTGTGGTGACCCCCAACCATAAAATTACTTTCGTTGCTACTTCATAACTGTAATTTTGCTACTGTTATGAATCATAATGTAAATATATGATATGCAGGATGTATTTTCATTGTTACAAATTGAACATAACCCACAGGTTGAGAACCACTTAACCAAGCCCTTAATAAATGATTAATTAATCTTGAAATGGAAGCAATGAGTACAAAGAACCAGCAAGACTTTATCAAGAAGAGGCCATGACAGACTAAGCTCATAACGTTTTTTGACTTAGTTACCAAACTGAGAGATGAAAAGAATACTGTACAAATCTAGTTCACCTAGATTTCTTCTTTATTATTGTGAACTTAATAATCAAACACAAACATTTCAATATACTAAGAGGAACAAGAAGAATTGTGTGAGCAACTGAAATGTTAGAGTATGTTTTTAGCAAAAAACAATTAATGCTCAAGATACCAGCTGCCTTTGGATACCCCACAATTAATGAAATTAATGAAAAAATATTTTAAGTATTTACTATGTTCTGAGCACTTGCATGCATACATATGTAGGTGTGTGTATATGTAAAACTAAATATTTATATGGCTTAAGTATTACTGTATATATAGTTATATATTATATGTAAATATAATATATTATAATAATGCATACTATATAATACATGTGTCTGTCTTTCTCCCTCTCAAAACTTTTGAAATAACCTATATGTGTGCGTGCATATTTTTAAAAACAGCAACAGATTGTTTTATTTGTTTTCCTTTCTGCTCTTTTTTGTTTTTTGTACATTTTAAAATTACTGATGTTCTTTTGTTCACGTTTATCACTGTCCATTTCCATACCTCCCCCAGAGAAGCCTTTGATATTACAATAATATGGAATGAGAGCTGGCTGGCTGGTCAGACTCAAATATTAATTTCTAAAGGTTCAATGTCAACATGGAAGGAGGTTTCCAGGGAGTATCCTAGAAATTTGTACTTAGTTCTATGATGTTTAATATTTTTATCAATGCCTTGGATAAAGGCATAGAAGGCATGAATATCAGGTTGTACAGGACACAAAACCAGGAGGGAGAAAAAGCACATTGGGTGATAGAAAGGAGGATCCCAAAAATCTTGACAGATTAAAGCATTGAGCTTAATCTAATGAGATGAACTTCAATAGGGATAAATATGAAATCTTACACTTGGGTACAAAAAAAATCAGTTTCACAAGTACAAGATGGGGGAATTCTTGATTAGGAAGAAATTTGTGTGAAAAAGACTGGGATTTAGTTGACTACAAGCTCAATGAGTTAGTAGTGTGATGTGGCAGCCAAAAAAAAGCCTCAGCTAATTCAATCTCAAGCTGCCTCAAGAAAAGCATGGTTTCAGAGAATCTGTATTCTGCTCCAGTCAGACCTCATCTCTGATACTGGGTTTAGTTCCGGGCAACACAATTTGAAAAGACAGTGATAAGAAGAGTTCCCAGAGGAAAACCCAAGGTGATGGGCTTTGAATCCATGTCAGGTGAGGATCAACTGGATGAACTAGGGGTGCTTTAACCTGGCTGTATATGGGTATGGTGGGTGGTGATGAGGATAGCTGTTTTCAAGAATTTGAATGATTCTAATGTGGAGGAAGACTTAGACTGGGGTTTGGGGGGGGGGGGGCGGTGATCTCCATTCAGAACTCAGAACAATAGGAAAAGGTGCAAAGTGGCAAATTTAGGTTGAATGTCAGGGAAGAAAAAAACACAACTTCCTAACAATCAGAACTATCGAAAAATAGAATGGCTCATCTTAAGAAGTAGTAGATGATGCATTCTTGGTCATCTTCAAACAGACTGGACGATGCCTTTTCAGGTTTGATGTAGTATAGATTCTTCTGGGATATTAGTTGAACTAGATGGTCCCTGCAATACCCTCTGTATCTTAAAAAAAAAATAATCTGTGATTTTGTTGAAAGAAGGCAAAATTTCTCAAGTATTATTTTGCCTGCATATTCTCTGCCAAAGAGAATGAGCTTGACTGGGAAGGAGAGAAACAAAATGAATGATAAAAATTTAAAAGTCAATATAAATTGGAATATAGCAAGAGAGCACATAATGGTATTGATGATTTCAAAGTCACCAGATCTAGATGAACTACATCCCAAGGGACTGAAAAGTTTTAAGTTGGGGGTGGAGCCAAGATGGCGGAGTAAAAGCAGAGACTTGCTTGAGATCTCCCTCAAAGCCCACCAAATACCTGTAAAAAATGACTCTAAGCAAATTCTAGAGCAGCAGAACCCATAAAATGACTGAGTGAAACAAATCTACAGATCAAGACAACCAGGATGATCCATAAGAAAGGTGTGTTGCACCAGGCTGGGAGCAGAGCACAGTCCCGTGTGGGCTGCACCAGCACAAACAGAGCCAGAGCAGGTCTCAGAGGGCTGAATCACGGCAGTTGTGGCAGTTTCCAGACTTCCCAACCCACAACATAAAAGACAAGATAGAAGGTCAGTGGGAAAACTCTGTGGGACCTGGGTGAGAGAGAAGCTTAGTCTGGCCCCAGTCCCAGAGCAGCAGAGGTGGTGATGACAGTGGCAGTAGCAGTGGCAGTGGCTGCTTCCTGAGCTCTCAGCCCACGGACAGTGGGGAGATGGAGTGGCTGATCAAAGGGGGATTACAGGGATCTCTTTGCTGGCACTGAGGCAGGATTCTCTTGCTTTGTCTGCAAGTGTGGTGGTCCTGGGGTGAGTGCTGGCGTGGTAGAACTTGTGGTTGTGGTGGAGAAAGAATCATCACAGTTCCAAGGCAGAAAAGAATGCTTGGAGTTCCTTACTAACCAGAGCACAGGCCAAGAGAGGAGTAAACACCTCTCCTTTGAATGTACCACCCTTGGAAAAACTGAATATTTACAGATCCCTAGAAGTATCTCTGAAAACAGCTGCACAAAAACCACTGAAGCTTGGGATAGTATACCCACCCCATCCCCTAATCCACTGAAAGCAAAATCCTACTTTGACAAAGAGTTAGAAAGTCAAGTAATTGACTGGGAAAATGAACAAACAGCATAAAAACTCAGACTATAGAATCTTGTTTTGGTGGCAAAGAAGATCAAAATATACAACCAGAAGAAGATAACAAAGTCAAAGCTCCTACAACAAAAGCCTCCAAGAAAAATATGAAATGGTCACAGGGCATGGAAGAACTCAAAAAGGTTTTTGAAAATCAAGTAAGAGAAGTAGAGGAGAAATTGGGAAGAAAAGTAGGAATGATGCATGAAAATCATGAAAAATGAGTCAACAGCTTGCTAAAGGAGATCCAAAAAAATACTGAAGAAAACAACACCTTATGAAAACAGACTAAGCCAAGTGGCAAAAGACGTGAGTTGGTGAGGAGAAGAATGCCTTAAAAATTAGAATTGACCAAATGGAAAATGAAATCCAAAAGCTCACTGAAGAAAATAATGCCTTCAAAATTAGAATGGAGCAAATGAAAGCTAATAACTCTATGAAAAATCAAGAAATTATAAAGCAGAACCAAAAGAATAAAAAAAAAATAGAAGACAATGTGAAATGTCTCATTAGAAAAACCACTGACCTGGCAAACAGATCCAGGAGAGATAATTTTTAAATTATTGGACTACCTGAAAGCCATGATCAAAAAAAGAGCCTAGAAATCATTCTTCAAGAAATTATTAAAGAAAACTGCCCAGATAGTGTAGAGCCAGAGAGTAAAACAGAAAATAATCTCTTGAAAGAGATCCCGAAAGGAAAACTCCTTGTAATACTGTAGTCAAATTCCAGAGTTCCCAGGTCAAGGAGAAAATATTGCAAGCAGTCAGAAAAAACAATTCAAGTATTGTAGAAATACAATCAGGATAACACAAGATATAGCAGCTTCTACATTAAGGGATCAAAGGGTTTAGAATATATTCCAGAAGTCAAAGGAGCTAAAGATTCAAACCAAGAATCACCTACCCAGCAAAACTGAGTATAATATTTCAGGGGTAAAAAATAGAAAATCAATGAAATAGAGGATTTTCAAGCATTCTTCATGAAAGGACCAAAGCTGAATAGAAAATCTGACTTTCAAATACAAGAATCAAGAAAGCATGAAAAGGTCAACAGGAAAGAGAAATCATAAGGGACTAAAGTTGAACTATTTACATTCTTACATGGAAAGATGATCTTTGTAACTCATGAGACCTTTCTCAGTAATAGGGTAGTTGGAGAGAACATATATATACACATACATATATACATATGTATGTATATGTACATGTATGTATGTATTTATATATTTATGTATATTTGTGTGTATATATATATACACATATGTGTATACATACATTATATACACACATACACACAAGCAGATGGCACAGGGAGAGTTGAATGTGAAGGGATGATATTTAAAAAATAAAATTAAGGGGTAAGAGAGGAATGTACTGAGAGAAAGGGAAAGGGATAGATAGAATGGGGTAAATTATCTCACATAAAAGAGTCAAGAAAAAGCTTTTATAATGGAAGGGAAGAGTGGCTAGCTGAGAGGGAATGAGTGAACCTTACTCTCATAGGATTTGGCTTAAGGAGGGAATAACATACACTCTTAATTGGGTATCTTACCCTACAGGAAAGCAGGGGGGAAGGGGATAAAGGAGTGGATGATAGAAGGGAGGGCAGATTGGGGGAAGGAGTAGTCAGAAGCAAACACTTTGGAAAAGGGACAGGGTCAAAGGAGAAAATAGAATAAATGGGGGTTGGGATAGAGTGGGGGGAAAGAGAGTTAGTCTTTCACAACATGACTATTATGGAAGTGCTTTACATAACTATACATATATATAACCTAAACTAAATTGATTGCCTTCCCAATGAGGGTGGGTGCAGAGGGAAGAAAAGAGAGAATTTGGAACTCAAAGTTTTAAAAACAAATGTTAAAAATTGTTTTTACACTCAGATGAGAACTAAGATATACAGGCAATGGGGTATAGTAATCTATCTTGACCTATAAAAAAGTAAGGGTCAAGGGGATAAGAGGGTGGGGTGGGGTGATAGAAGGGAGGGCAGACTGGGGGAAAAGGGAATCAGAATGTATGCTATCTTGCGGTAGGGGGAGGGGAGAGATGGGGGAAAATTTGGAACTTAAAATCTTGTGGAAATGAATGTTGAAAACTAAAACTTTTAGTATTAAAAGTTTAATATCAGTAAAAAAGAAAAGTTTTAAGTTGTAACTGCTTAGTCTTTATATCTGATCTTTGAAAGAACGTGGAAAAATAGAAGAAATTTCACTAGGTAAAATTTTAGAGAACTTTTCAGAGTTCTAGAAAAACTGGAAAATGGCAAATGTCCTAATTTTTAAAAAAAGAGAAAAGAGGCTATAAACCACAGGCCAATGGGATTGGCTTTGCTTTCTGACCAAATTCTAGAAGGCATAAGTAAATGGATGTTTAATGAAAACCTAGAAAGGGAAAGGGGGTAATTACAAAAATCTAGCTTGATTTCATCAAGATCAGGCCATGACAAGCTATCCTGATTTCCTTTTTGACAACATTTCAAAGTTTCTCAAGTTATTTTTTCATGTGACAACATCACACACCCACTCTCCCATATTCCAAATATCAGTATTATCTTTAACTCTTCCTCTCTTAAATATAATATTTAAGCAGTTACTATGCTCTCTAGTGATTCTTTTCCAGAGTCCAAGAAGTTAAACTCATTTGTTGTTGGGTGGATAGGAAAGGGCATACATACATCCAAATAAATAAAGATGTTTCAGTTCAGTTCACTGGTTTTTCAGTCATGTCTGATTCTTCATTGACCCCATTTGGGGTTTTCTTGGCAAAGATGCTATAGTGACTTGCCATTTCTTTTTCCAGCTCATTTTATAGATGAAGAACTGAGGCAAACAGGGTCAAGTGGTCTAACCAAGGTTGCACAACTGGTAAATGTCTCAAGTCAGATATGAACTCACAAAGAAGAATCTCCAAGCCCAGGGCTCTAACCATTTTGCTATCTAGCTGCCTCCTACATAAAGAAGTTGTATTGTATTTACATATACTCTTTTGCAGAAAGCCAAAGTATTTGATTCTTGGGGGTTAGTTTCTATGTAGATGTCTTTGAGACTGTGGCTTTGGCCTCAGGGCTTTGAAGCCCTCTCTTGGGAGCATCTTTTTGTTATGTGTATGCATTTGGAAAAAAAGCTGACAGACTTTCCTAAGACTTTCTGGCTTTTCCCAAAACATTTTGGTGCCTAGAATTACAAAGCCTGATCTTACCTGAGCTACTTCCAGGATGTGACAGACTATTATAATGATAAGACTATGATAATGACAATAATATTCCAGGATGTGATAAACTAAGCTTATTGATGAGAGTACTTGAATCTTTGTCTGCTTGTTCTATAAAAACCTTGTCCAAAGAATCATTAAATGGAGTTCATGGTTCTTCCTTGAACTACCCACATTGTCTGGTCATTTCTTATTCACATCTTTGATCATGCTTAGTGCTGGACACTGAGCAGCCCACGATACTCTTTCAAGTATATTATATCAATGTTACAATAAATCACAGGATGGTATAAAGCCAAGCATGAGTAGCTCTCCAGAGGACTGCTGCTGTGAACAGCTTTAAGTTTCTGATCACACAGTATAGTTAACTTTCTATTTATTCATCAGTAAACTAAAGCAAAACATTCATAGAAACTAAAGTACAACATTTACAATGTTATAACATAACAACTTATCACTAAAGTAACCAAATAGTTTTCACCAAAGTGGACACATAGTTTTAAATAAAAGATATCATTTAGTAAGTCCTTAACTCAATCATCCTTAAGGAGCAAGCTTCCTTAAGGGACACAAGGTACAAAGGTCAAAGTTCTCCATCCCATGTCACACTGTCTTAATCTCTCAGTCAAAAAGTCTTCTTTCTTCTTCATTCATCATCCTTAACTCAATCATTCTTAAGAAGTGCAAGGTACAGAGTACAAAGTTATCCCACCCTTAGGCCACAGTAAATCATGATCTTCTCAGTCAGCATTAAATACCCAAGGAGACATCTTTTCATCTTGACTTGAGGCTGGCTTCCAGATTCCATGGTTCCTCTTTCATGAATCCAGGTCCCTGGATATAGCTAACTGTCACCTGGATTCACAGGCAGGAAGCTCTCAGCTTCTCATCCAGTTCCTCTTCCAGTTCTTCATCCGGTTCCATATCGAAGCTCATAGTGTCCAGTATACTCAAGTGCTTCATAGTTTCTGTTTCTTGGAAGACAAAGCTTAACAGAGCCACAATTACATTCATGCACATTGCCAGAATCATCATCAATTCACTATCTGCCTGTGAAATCAACACAGACCCACCAACAGGGTCTGAGAACTCAACACAAATCATCAGTATGGTCCTAGGACCTCTGAAAACCCTCCTCCAGGACTTCTTTATGCAGACAACAAGAAAATTCTCTTTCAGGGCTTCCAGTAAGGTCCCAGGGCTTCTGTACAAAGTATCACAGACAAAAATCATCACAGACAGAATAGGCAAACAGAGTGCTGGCTTCCACAACTATTCCCCTTTTCAGTTCTGTTCTCTCCCAGCTTGGGCTTCTATTTATATATGGTCATTAGCTCCTCCCTGTTCCACCCCTTCCTGTTGCATCAGCAAGTTCCTTCAACTGTGGGTTTCACAAGTTCTGTTTCTTAACAAAGACTGGACATAATCAAGGGCAAGGCTCAACTGAAACAAGGTGCTAAATAAATAAATAACTGAAACAAGGTGCTAAGTACTTCTTTGCTTGCCATTGCAGATGGATGGATGGGAAAAATAATAGTCCTTGTAGCTGTCCATTTTCTAGATACTAAATGGAAGAAGACAATCATACAACCACCACAGGAAGGAAAAACCAATACAACCTAGATCAAGATTATGCCAGACTTGCCTTAGTGGCAGGATAGGTGGCACAGTGGAGAGAGCACTGGACCTGGATTTGGGAAGAACTGTGTTCACATCTTGACTTCAGACACTTAATAGTTGTGTGGCCCTGGGCAAGTTACTTAACTTCTTTCTGCCTCAGTTTCTTCATTTTAAAATGAGGATTATAATAGCACCAATATCCCAGGGTTGTTGTGAGGATAAGATGAGGTAATATTCATAAAGCACTTTGCAAAATTTAAAACATTACATAAATGCTAGCTCCAATGATTATTTCCTTTTTTGACAGGCTTGCTAAACTAGTAGACCAGGGGAATAATCTAATTATAATTTAATTATATTTTAGCAAAGCATTTGATAAAGTACCACATTCTGTCCTGGTGGAATTAGATGATATCCCACCATCAGAGCTGTTTGAAAGGCCAGACTCAAGTGACTACCTTAATGGTTTGATGCCACCACGGAATGAGCTTTATACTGTAGCAACCAAGAAATGTGTTACATGTGGAACTCTGTGACATAAATCTATAGTTGGAAAATATCTCAGAAGAAATCTAGTCCAACCCACTCGATTTAAAGATGAAGTAATTGTGACCTATAGAGTGCCCAAGGTCCCACAGGGAATGAATGGCAAAGCCAGGATCTGAACTCCAGATACTATGAATCTGAAGTCAATGCTCCTAGTTCAACATACTTTCCACTGCACCACGATGCCTCTATTGCCCGCTCTCCCCTTCCCCCCAGTAACTTGGATAAAGGCACAAATGGTATGATTATCACATTTGAAAATGATACAAAATTGAGGTGCTTTGCTAATACACTAGATGACAGTTTATATCCAAAAGAGCTTAATAGTCTAGAACATCTGGGTGTATATAATTATATCAAATTTAATAGCAATAAATTTAAAGTCTTGTAGTTGGGTCAAAAATCTACTTCCCAAGTACAAAATGGGAGAGATGTGACTAGATATCAATTTCTCTGAAAAAACAACTAGGTGTTTTCTTGGATGGTACAACCATTATGAGTCAACAGTGTGATTCAGCAATAAAACAGAACTAATATGATCTTGGGCTGCATTAAAGGAGTAATAGATTCCAGGAATATGGAGATGTTATTTTTGATATACTCTATACTGATCAGACCACGTATAAATTGCTGTATTCAGTATAAAGGACATTGACAAGATGTCAAAGAGGGAAACCAACACAGAAAAGGTCCTTGAGACCATGTCAAATAAGGATTGACATACAGAGGATCAACATGTGGAATGATTAGCCTGAAGAGGTAAAAAGTGGTGGAGGGGAGTAAGGGAAGAGCTAGGGAATGATAGCTCTCTTCAAATGTCAAAAGTATTCAAGTGCTGGTCCAGATAAGGTGGCGAGGAAGCAGGAAGGGAGGGAGAAGGGGGCGCCAGGCAGGTGTGTTGACATTGCTCCGGTAACAGCCCCTTGCCCAGAGCCCACTTGTCTGCTCGGCCCCCTTCTTCCTCCCTGTGGTACACGGTGTCCAGGGGACCGACTTTGGGAAGCCGCCATGGACATCTTCAGGGACTTAAGGAAGATGAACAAGCGCCAGCTGTATTACCAGGTTTTAAACTTTGCCATGATTGTATCTTCTGCTCTTATGATATGGAAAGGCCTGATAGTTGTCACTGGGAGTGAAAGCCCTATTGTGGTGGTTCTGAGTGGCAGTATGGAACCAGCATTTCATCGAGGAGACCTTCTGTTTTTAACAAATTTCCAGGAAGATCCTATTAGAGCTGGTGAAATAGTTGTTTTTAAAGTTGAAGGAAGAGATATTCCTATAGTTCACAGAGTCATCAAAGTTCATGAAAAAGACAATGGAAATGTCAAATTTCTGACTAAAGGAGATAATAATGAAGTTGATGATAGAGGTTTGTACAAAGAAGGTCAAAACTGGCTAGAAAAGAAGGATGTTGTAGGAAGAGCAAGAGGTTTTTGCCATATGCTGGGATGGTTACCATAATCGTGAATGATTATCCAAAATTCAGGTATGCTCTTTTGGCTGTAATGGGTGCATATGTGTTACTGAAACGTGAATCCTAAAATGAGAAGCAATTCCTGGGACTGGACTGAAATGGATTCTATTGAAAAAAGAAAAACCAATATATTTGAAATGTTTCACTTTCTATATAAAAGAAAACAATGTGCAGATTTTTTTTTGTCTTGTCCAAATAAATGGTTCATCAGTAAAAAAAAAAAAAATATTCAAGTGCTTCTGTTTGAATGCAGATATCAGAATTAGAAAATGTATATTTATACTTGATATTGGGTGTGGAGTCCTAATAGTTAGAGATGTCCCAAAGTAGAAGGGGCTGCCTCTAGAAATGGTGAATTTCCCCATTTTAAAGGACTTCAGGCCAAAACTGGATAACTATTTGTCAAGTAAGCTGCACCGTGGATTGTGAAGTGGATATAGGTTGGACAAAATGGCGTATGGAAAGATGGATGTACATTGAACAAAAAGACTCTTCCAACTTGGAAATTCTGTGATTCTGTGAAGATAACCAACAAACTGAAGCACTGATATGTATAGGAAGCAGTTATCAGAAGTGTGAGGTGTTCCCTCCCTTGATCCTGGCCAGAATTTGTGCTGAGCATGTGCAAGGTTATGCTAATAAATGACAAAGCTAGTAGAACAAGGGTAAACACCTATAGCAGGACACATACAGGATTGATGTTTGAGTGACATTCCAGGTAAGGAAGGATTGATTTTATTGTTGTTGTATTATCTAAACTTGGTATCTAGCCTCAGTGTCTTGTACACTATTGCAAACATATTTTAGTAGACACTGGAAATGCTTTAATTGAACTTTCTCCTGAAATGTTGGTATATATATTTTGTTAATTATTTGTGTCATAAGGAATCCCATTAGCACTTATGTACAATTTTCCCTAGAAGGTCTAGGACAGGGGTGGGAATCCTGCAGCCTTGAGGCAATATGTGGCCCTCTTCAAAAGCAGCCCTTTGACCGAATCCAAACTTCACAGAACAATTTCTTTTATTAAGGGGATTTTTTCTGTGAAGTTTGTATTTGGTAAAAGGACACATTTGAGCACCTAGATGGCCACATGTGGCCTCGAGGTTGCAGGTTCCCTACCCCTGGGAGAACAAAAGAGAAAGGACATAGGAAGAAGGCTTTTAACACCTGTTACTTTTTTTTTACTAGCAGAAAAATGAAATTATAGTAAGACCTCAAAATCTGCAATGTGTTTTCTTTACAAACAGAAGAGGGAAAAGCATCCTGATCAGCAGTAAACTAGGGATTAGAGAAATATTGGTAGGAATTAACATGTGGTAATAGAAAAGGAAATGGGTGGCAAGTCCCCAGACATCTGGCCTGGGGACAAAAAAAAAAAGATTTCCAGATATTTACTATACCAGGCAGGTGATCTGGGTCTCCCCCCTACTCCCCAAAAGATTTTCAGATATTTATTCTGTCAGGATCACTTAGACTTTAGAGCTCCTTACCCTCAAACTCTAAAAGGCTATGTGCTACCATACCTCCATCCTCTAGAGAACAGGGAGTTACCCCCTTAGTAGTTTGCTAATTGAGATATCAGGAAGAGGTTGGCCTGTTCCTATTGACAGAGTGGGGGAAGATAGTACTCTGAATGGATTTTTTCTAAAGCAACATAATTCCAGATGATGGTTAAGAACTCTCACCTGAAAGCCTATCTTCCTTGCTTCGCTGCCTTCCTTTTTATTGCATTCCTGCTCCTTCCAATACCTACTGCCCTCATGCAGGGACCATAACTGCAGTGACCCATCTAGCCTTTGTTTCTCAGATACAGATTCGTGTTCTAATCCCCCATATGCCCCTCCAAAGTCGCTTAAACTATGTTCTGATTCCTGCTCCATGGCCATATTCACTTAGGTCTCACCTAGTTAATCTAATCAAGTACAGTAATATTTGTCATGATGTTCCCAGTCAGTCAAGTCACTCAATAAGCATTTATTGAGTGTCTACCATGTGCCAGGCACTGGGTGAAGTCTGGGAATATTTTTTTATTTTTAATTAATGTATTTATTTTCTTATTTACATCATTCATTTCCACGAGATTTTGAGTTAGAAATTTTCTCCCCATCTTTCCCCTACCCAACACCTCAAAACAGCACTCCCACTATATAGCCTTTCCCCCATTCTGCTCTCTCCTATGTCCTCCCCCTCACCCCTCTGATTTTCCGGTAGGGCAGAATGGATCCCCTACCCCAGTGCCTGTGTATCTTAATTCCCAGTTGGATGTAGTTAGTAATAATAATAATAATTATATATGTATATATATATATATATATATATATAT
>CM053582.1:291680098-291709264 GCA_028627135.1 Pseudochirops cupreus | reverse complement strand
TCACATCTAATTATGTGCCAATTGTAAAAATTCTTCAAAACTGTAGACCCAAGTCTTTGCATTTCAGCCTACAAAATCTGGGGCAAAACTATTCTTGCAGTGAATACTGAACACAGAACATCCATTTTAATCATATACACTGAAGAAATATACTGGTTTCAAAGAAATCTCCTGAAAAATAGAATCTTCAGTGAAAGAAATGGAGTAAACAAGAATTGTCATTACCATGGGGTCCTCGAACAAAATTCACATGTTGGTTATCAAACGTGTGAACAAAAAATAATAGAAGATATTTTTATGGTGAGGTAGAAACCTTGGAACAAATCTTAATTTAGATTAGGACACTCCTAATATCAGCATCCCACATGGGAGGTGCCAATTTTGTTTATTATTCCAACGTCAACTGTCATCATGTTTTGCAAAAGACAAAAACAAACTCCCAAACCCCCCCAACCTCCCAAAGGCAACTCCTTCTGAAGAAGCAAGAAGAAAAGAATGAGTAGGTTGACATAAGTAGCTTATACCTTGTGAATTCTCCTTCAAAATACTAGTAATTTTGATTTATGCAAGTTTGTGCCCATTCCAATATAATTAAGAAAGCAACTCACTCAGGTTTCTTGAGGCAATGATTTCAAGTTACATTAGTTGATTGAAATTGGCTACTCTCATTGATCCATATTGGATGTTTTGCCAACCCAGACAAGTAGAAGTAGTCAAGAATGACTAAAAAGCATAGCAGAAATGAGCACTGACATGGAGATGGGGAAAGAGTAATTTTCCAGGTGAGAAACTTTGCCAAATACCGGAGTATATTTAGGAGAGTGATATCTAATCTTACTATAAAAAACCAAGGTGCAAAGTAGAGCAAGGAACCATAGAGAATCAGCAAAAAGTTGGAAACAGTTAAGAAATAAAGAAAGGGAGCAGAAAACAAATTTTAAGAACTGAAATAACCAGATTATAAAGAACTGCATATTGCTCAGAGAGATAGACATCAAAATAAGTTTTTTTAAAAGAAATCTTGGAGCTGAACCATGATTACCATCTAATTCATGGCAGTTGCAATTTACTAAGCATCTTCTATAAAGAAGGCAGAGTTGACTTATTTCCCCCAATCTACTAATTGCTAAAAATCAATTTCAATAGAAAGAAGAGCTAAGATTTGGTATCACTGATCACTGAATAGAAGAACTAAGATTATGCCTAAAAATGAGGACCACTCAAAAAATTTTTTAAAATGTCTCTTAGAAAAAGCACAGAAGAAAGATTGTGAATTTACAAAATTTTATTTATTGATAAAACTGAGAATGCCTCTCTCTTGGACTCAGTAAAAATTGGTTATTATTTCATCCATAGAAACAATTCTTGTACTTGAAAATTATATTACCAACTTTTTTAAAGAAGAAAAAATGGAAAAGGTAATCATTTTAAAAAGTCCGAACATCACAGCAGAAAGTGTGGAGTCTCTGTGGAGACAGAAGAGCCAAGTTCAATTTCTACCTCTGGTGCTTATAACTTACGTGACATTGGGCTAGTTACTTAACTTACGTGGGCCTCAGTTTCCCTATGTATAAAATGAAGGGGATTGGACTGGATGGCCCTCAGAGCCCCTTTGAGTTCCAGCTCTATGATTCTATGGAGAAGATTTCAAAGCAAGTACCTACAGAGTCCAATGTACTGTAAAATGCTGACACATCTATGTCATGTTTTTAAGTTAACTATGAACTCATTACAAATAGTCCAAACTAATGATTTCATTTATGCAAAAACACTGGACTTAGTTGTGTTTATAGCAGTGTTTCTCAACTATGTGTTGACTATTGAATGACTAGATTGCATAATAATCTATACATTGAAAGAATAACAAAGAATCACTGAGAATCACTGGTATCTCAGGCTAAAAAAATAAGCAGAGTAGATAATGAATTACTGAGCATCTCTGTCTTGGCCTCATGTTGATTTTCTAAATATTACTATAAATGACAAACTGCTATTCCTAACATTAGCAAGTATTCAGTTATCTTTTACTTTCATGAATGACTTTGCTGTGGATTATTTTCATATGAAATAACAAGTCTGTTTTCAAAGACTGCTCTGAATTTTTAAGCTAAAACTAGTTCAGCCCTGTGTCTCCAAGTACTGTCAAGAAGGTACCTACTGTATTCCTTACCCACTGCTTCCTGATCCTCAAAGACAGGGTTTTTCCCCCCTGAACCTTAGGAAGAAGGCACAAGATCTAAAGGGTTTATTTGTAATTCAAGTCTTTAGAACAAATATCTATCCTGGCAATTAATAGAAGGAAGATTTTTATACTTTGTGACGACCTGACATCTAAAATGTAACGATAAATTAAGGTTTAATTCTCGTTATAGTGTCAAAAGCAGAAAGTATGCCTCTCATGATTCTTATTGGCCAAAAATATGTGTCTACATTTTTATAATGTACATCTGTTTTAACAGTCTTTAACTGATTCAACAAATTAAAAACCTCAAAGTGACTAAAAACAAGTAATTGAATGAAATTTCAAGATTTAAAGTTTCCCCTTCTCTTCTTTGGAGGGACCAGGAGAAAAACAAGTATATATGAAACCTGTTAGGTAGATGAATCCACCTTAATACCCATCACCATCATGGACCATATACCAATTTTCTAACAAACATCCTAGCCATTAATTTTGATCGCCTCTATTATAAAGCACACTAAAATTAATCAATATATTTGCATCAAATGGTACTGTAATGACCCAAAATACTCAAAGGAAATCACCGCAGAATTACCACCTATTCAGCATTCATTCATCACTAGCTGACAAGGGGGAAAAATTAACATAGTATTTCTACAATTATGACAGCTGAGAGCTTTCACTTTTCAAGTCAAAGAAATTATATGAGAGAAGCAATTTTTCAACTAGTCTATGTTCAGATTCTTTAATTGTAGTCTTTAACAGTCACTAGTCATCAAAGTAAAGGGATATACAGCGTGACAATATATTGTGACACACTAATTTATGTATGGGGTATGGTAGGGGTGGGAAAGGAGGGAGAGATTGTATTTCTTCCTAACAGTGCTGTAGGATCTAATACCAAACTAGCAAATGAGGGTGATAAAGAATTACATGATGCTTTCAGCACCAAGAGAGTAGCTTACTGCAAACATATCCCAAAAGTGTGGACAAACATTTCACATACCTTGACTTAACCATCTCTAGGTAACATTTTAAGAACTAACCAAATTGGCAGGTGTTGTTCACCTGCTTAATCCAGATTAAATAACAAAAAAGAATTTTGGAGGAATAACCAAAATAGTTAGTTAGTAGACTAAGTCGAAGGTAAAAATCCCCCTTCTAAGGTCTAATTAGGTGGGTTTTAATTCTTTTTTCTTTTTCTTCTCTTTCTTTCTTTCTTTTTTCTTGCTTTTTTTTTTATCTCCAAGGGACACCTTAGCAGAAGCTATCAGCTCTGACAGAACACCGAAATCCTGGCAGTGAACCATAAATTGACCATTACCATAAAAAGGATTGCTAAATGAGAAACCATGTGCTCAGTATAAAACTAATTTCATGCTTTCAAAAGCACACAGTGGCTTCTAGCAAGATAGTGGCCCTGGGACTTGCAAAGACAGATTGGCTAACACAAATGGTTTGCTCCTGACGCAGTCTGCTTAGCCAAGCTTTACATGTACTGGCAGTAAATGGGAATTCTCGAATCTTCTGTCAAACAAATGCATACTTATCTATAACTTTAGACCCGAAAGCTATAAAACAGCTGCCTCATAAATAAATTTAGCAGGAAAAAAAGAGAAAAAAAACCCAAGAGCTATGCTAGTTTCCAATGAAATAAAAATAGATTTTTTTCCTACAATCTCTCCCTTTTAAACAGACACTTAATAAGCATAATACAATTGTGAACATATCACAATAATTGTCAACACCCTTCTCTTCCTTTAAAATATTTTCTGAGCACGTAAGAATTAGACTAGATTTTAACAGACAGAAAGCAAGGGGTCTGGAACAGTTAGAGGTAGAAGCCAACTTTCAGCTCACCATCATGCAAGTGGTTTTCAGCTGCAGGTAAAACTCTTTTTTATAGGTACTAGTGCCTTATGTAACATTAAGTTGGGCCTTCTTAAAGTATGATGATTTAGTAATGCAACTTCCCAGGCTAATGTCAGCACCATATTTACATGAAAGAAAATAAAACTTGATGCACTTAAAATGTCACATTTAATTAAACTATGCTTACGCAGAAATGCTTGCAATTCTATGCCTCTCATATAAAGAAAACCATCACTGGAAATAAATTACTAGAGGTTGCCCAGTGCATGACAGGTCATAACTTTTAATTATTCATAATGTCAGGCTTAACAAGATGATAACTCCAGTATGTAATCTGTTCCATTTACTTTCTTAGCTTGTGATTACCACAGGTTCCCTCTATATTTTTCATGTCAAAGATACTACAGATTGCATGCAGTCTAGAGCCTTTTTATATACCTGGAGTACATAATCATCTTGCTAATTACCTACTTTCTATAATGATGGCAAATCACATAATATCAGTGACTTGTTCAAAAATGTTTAAAATGCAGAGGAAGTCACCTATTGGTAAGATATACTCTGCAAATAGCTAGCAGTGAAGGAACGGAAAGCTTAGCCCATACATTCAAGGAGTTACTTTTAAATAAAATCCAAAGAATCACATATTCAGAGATTCACTTTTCCCCTTCTTCTCCATCCGTGCAGCACGGTAAACACAAATGATGACCCTACAGAATTAACAAGGCGTAGAAAAACATCTCAGACAGACATCTCAGGGCGAGTCAGCCAAGTTCACCAATAAGCAGAATAATAAAAATGCTCACCTCTACTGGGAAGTCCACTCCACATTATGGCAGCACCCCTTCACCAGCTTCAATAGCAACCAAGTTGGGTAAACCAAACTTCCAGTATGTGACCAGTCTGATGCCCAGTCCTTGCTACAGAGCTTTGGCTTCAGCCCTGATCATCTGTGTGACAGTGCAATGTTATATCAATACAGCTTCAAACCTTCCCAGACACAGGCTTATTGCATCGCTCATTGAAAATCCTTTACACGCTGGCAACATTTTAGGGAAGGACAAGCACACTCTGAGTCATTTGTAAAGAAAGCAAAGCAATTTCAGTCCTATATCTTCATGTGTACTGAAAGGCGGGAGCACTGTCAAGCTACAAGTCTGAGGTGGATTTATGCAGAGAAGCCGGCAACCTATGCCTTCATTATCAATGCATGAAATCAGCTACGGTGATCACATTCAAGCAAACCATCAAAAGGAGATGATTGTGAAAGGCTCCAAACACCTTCTCCCA
Source organism: Pseudochirops cupreus (assembly GCA_028627135.1). Lineage (NCBI taxonomy): Eukaryota > Metazoa > Chordata > Mammalia > Diprotodontia > Pseudocheiridae > Pseudochirops > Pseudochirops cupreus. The sequence continues at coordinate 291,703,920 of CM053582.1, read as the reverse complement.
CCCCCCTTCTAACCCCCAAGGAAGGATCCTCCAGTTAAAGTGTGCGAACGTTAAAAATAGCTCTGCCTTTTCAACAATGAGCAGGAGACAGAGAAGAAATCAGTAGTCGAGATTAGGAGGACTTATGATCGTAAAGGCTGCAAAAAAAATCAAAAAAAGCTGTAGGTTACTGAGCCTTCTGTACAGACAAATGAAAGCAGCAGAAGCATTTACATTTATGATAACAGAAAGAAATCCATATATTTGACCACAGATATCCATTAAAGAGTACCTTGTGCACATTTTTATTAAGTGCTTGTCTTTAAAATAAATAATGATAATTTTATAAGTATAAGGCAATGCAAACATGGGTCAATACATTGTCTTTTCCCAGCAAACTAAGTTCTTGCATACAAAATATTTCAGTGCATTCTGTGGCACAGGATAACAAATGTGCAAGAAAGGAATATGCAGATAGATTAAAGAGAAAAAAAATCCCATTGCTCACCCAATCCACAGATCTGCCCCTTACACACACACACACACACACACACACACACACACACACACACACACACACACACACAGCAATAAATCACACTTTTACTTTTCAGAGCATCTTCTCTTTCTTTACTAAATTGTAAATGCATTAGGCAGCTAGTAATCTTTAGAAACGTACAAGACATATTTATCTCTCAGAAAGTTGCAATAGAAATGCCTAAAGACCTACTGAGATTATTGGTTTCATTGCATGTGTACCTACCTCTCCCCAAACACACATACACATATACTCCCAAAAAATAATATGGGTTTTCTAATCAAATAATCACAAAGCTATAGGAGTGAGGTTTCATCAATTAATATTTCCAAGAAATAAAAGAAGAGTTTATTTGGAGAACAGCATGTGTTCTGCATTCTCAATGGGTTTATCCATTCAGGGTCTAATATACAATAAGGGCTTCCTATTTGGGGGAAGTTCTTGAAATCAGTGTATATTGTATGGCTTTAAGCAACATCCATAATTGTTTAGTGCAGTATCCTTGTGGAATCAGTTGGCCTAAAAAGTCTATCACAGCTGGTTTTCAGCATGCTAGAGATCAGGGGTACTTTTGATCATGGCAGCCCCTAAGGACTAGGGTAGAGACAGAAAGAGAAGGATTAGCATGGCATACAGCTAATTTGTGGCCTTGGGAAGCTTCCCAACCACCACCACCCACCTCCAGTTTTAGTTATGAATGTTAACTAGAACTAATTCTGCAGTTAGGACAACCTTGAATCAAATGATTTTACACCACTTTTCCTCTATCATTGATGGAGCCTTGGTCTAATTCAGTATTTGCTTAGTTATATGTTATTTATGAAGATTTATGTTGGTTTTGAGTTGAAAGTTCCTAGGAAGTAAGGATCCCACCAGATGAGTTTTTTAAGATGACAATCTTACTAATGCCGCTGTTGCTAATGACAACAATGCTCTCTAGAGTTTAACGTGGAAAAGAAATATGTGATTAGGAAGCCTACAAGGATTATAGAAGCCTTTGTTAGAAAAAAAGTGTCACTGACCCATGAGTTGAGAATCTGTATTTGAATAGGTGTGTGTTTGCTCAGAGAGGTCTTGACAGTAGCATCATCTTTCTAACTTGGGTAGAAAGTAGCAGGCTGAGGGTTGTTGTCACAATGTAAGGGAAAACAAGGAAGTTTTGGCGATGTGGCAATGAAATCATGGAAGAACAGAGGAATAGTAATGCCAAAAAAATTAGGCGGGAATTGGCAATGCAAGAAGCCATTAGGAATGAATAGAATAACACAAAATGATAGGGCATAAAAAGAGAAAGAAGAACATCCCTATGAAGAGGTAAGAAAACAGAACAGGAAAGAAGAGAAATATAAAAATCAGTAAACTGAGAAACTGTAGCAATGTTCAGAGAAGGACAAGAAGACACAAAAGAATCAGGATGCACAGTACTTTTCTTGGTCTAACTTCAGGAGATTGGATATTAGCAGCCCTACACATAACTGAATCAATTTAGAAATAAAAAAAAGTAAGTGCTATGTATGATAAAGAAACTTGGAATTCCTATAAGTCAGTGGTTCTCAACCTTCCTAATGCCGCAATTTTTTAATACTTGTATGTGGGCGTATCTGCATGTAGGTGGACCCACTTGGAGATGGATAGAGGAGCGGTGTCTTGGTTCCAAAGATCATTGGAAATATATGTTTTCTGATGGTCTTAGGTGACTCCTGTGACCCCTGTGAAAGGGTTGTTCGACCCCCAAAGGGGTCGTGACCCACAGGTTGAGAACCGCTGCTATAAGTGAATATAAACATAGCTAATAATAAAAAGTCTACAAATGACTTTAAAAGGGAATTTAACAAACTCATGGATGAAAAGGTCACAACAGTCTTACAGATATCTGAAATATCTAGCTAATCTCTGAAGATATTGTCTCACCAAAACTTATTAGGAGCCTTGATTGACTACTTGCTGGTCATTAGTCTAACCCATGATGGCATCTCTTACACTCTTTGGAATAATCCAAGTTGGAACTGGTCTAGACTTCTACCATTAAAATGCTTATTTTCATAAGTGATGAATGAACACATTTTAAAAGACTATTGTCTTTTAAAATTTATTATGTGATATTTAATACTACAAATGGTCTCATGTAATTTATTAAATTACAACAACCCATTAGGAATTCATGAGGAAGTGCCAGTGTTACCAGGGAAGAGAGGTGGTGGCTTCTGGGGGCACTGTTGCCAGGATGGGGAGAACAGAATGAGGCAAGACTAAAGAAGCAATTGTAGGATACAGGAATTGCCTTGGGACCTTATATCTCTCACTTGCTGGCCTTCACCTTCATTGTACCACGAATAGTTTTCAATCAAGTTACTTAAAGATGTGTTCAATTGCACAACTAAGGTGATATTGTTCCCCAAGTTTCCAGTCTATTCTACCACAGCAAAGCCAACAATTCCTGATCCTCCATATTCTGAGAGGAAGGACGTGTGCGTGGGGGGAGGGGGCAGTTGTAATGGAGCTCACAGTCATGGTGGGGCACTTGACCCTGAAAGAGAGGAGCAATGGGGCTGACAGCAGTCTGGGACCGAGGCAAAAGATGGAGAACAGTCATGCTACAGGAACAGGTAGAGGATAAGGCATGGGGATAATGGGCCAGAAGTAGATCCTTCGAAATTTCAGTAGTCTAGGTTAAGCTTCAGTTTCCTTGTCCTAATTATGACTTACTATTAGCTCAAAGGAAAGCCTTATGTGCTCTTAAGAATAGTTTATAAAACAAAAATAAATCTTTAAGAGAAAACCCAATATATAGCATCATGTCACTTTCCTTCCTTAGTTTCCAGGAAGTGAAATATCTATGATTTAAGCTTCACATTTCAGAATTTTAGAACCAAGGAAGAATGTCAATGGCTAGGATGCCCATTTGTATGTTTAACTAAACTATGCAAATGTATTCCTTTTTTCCCCCAAGTGCTCACAGAGACTAGTATATGCCTTGATCATTGATAGTCAAATTATTCACCTGGAAAATATATCTTAAGTTCAGACAAAACAACATATCTGTCTAAGTAACAACCATACTGTGTTATATACAGTACCTTTCTTTTAAGAATACTTGCAACATAATTTTGAATTATTTTTTAATGGTGGTAGGAGGTAGGGGTTAAAATTCCAAGAAATCACCACATGCAATCACACAGAAAAACAGCATGATATAAGAACCTCAGCATAGGAGATACAGAATTAAGAACCCCATTCATCACCACCACCACCAACATAAAACAACTTAGTTTAACACTAAATTGTTCAGCACTAAATTGTTCGCAGAACAGTGAACAAGGAAAAATGCAGAGAGAGTGCCTTTCTAAAGGACCTGATGCTAAATGCTCTTTATTCCTACTATTTAAAGATCCATGGATTATTTTTTTTAACTTGGAACATCTATCACTTGTGCTCTTGGGCCCTTCTCCCTTCTCTTGGGTTTTCTAGCCAAAGAGGAGGTACACTGGTGAACAAGGCCAGCCTAGTACAAGTGATGTCATAGAAAGGACACTAATTCTTGCAGTCAGAAAACCTAAATTTGATTCTTCCCTCTGTAAATTGCTATCTTACTATATCATCATAAAGACAATACATAGAACACTCCTTATCCTAACTGTACATTTTCACTGATTGTCCCCCCAACTGGATTCTCTCCCCATTCACTTCCAGACTTCCCTGGCTTCTTTCAAGCCTCAGCTAAAATTCTGTTCCATCAGAAATTAGAAAAAAAGGAAACACACATATTAAGTTACCTATTATGGGCCGGGCAGAGTGCTAAGTGCTTTACAAATGTTATCCCATTTGATCCTCACAACAGCCCTGGGAGGCAGAGGATACTATTATTTCCATTTTACAGATGAGGAAACTGAGGAGGACAGAGATTAAGTGACTTACCCAGGGTCATCTAGCAAGACTTCCTGATTCCAGGCCTATCATTTTATCAACTGTCCCAGCCAATTGCCCCTCAAGAAGTCTTCTCTCCTCCCCTTCAAAACCTACACCTTCCTTCTGAGATTATCTCCAATTTTTCCTGTGTGTATTTTGTTTATACAGAATTGCTTGCATGTTGTCTCCTTCATTAGACTGTGAGCTCCTTGAGGGCAGTGACTTTTTCCCTTTCTTCACATCCCCAGTGTTTAGCATCATGTCTGGCACACAGGAGGCGTTAATAGATACTTCTTGACTGACTGACATGCAAGATCTCAGGAAAGATGGAACTTCTAAGGCCGCAGGTTCCCCACCTGTAAATAGGATTTTGATTAGGCAGCCTCTAAGTTCCCTTCCAGCTTTAAATCCAGGATCCTAGACATTTCCTCTTGCTATACTAATTTCTGAGGTTACACTGCCCATGTTCTCATCATGGCATGGAAGTACAGCTAAAGCTACATGCCAGCTCTTGCAGATCCTGCCAAGCTGTAACATCTCTGAAAACAAGCCTGGCCACAGATCATTGGTGAAGACCCATCTGGTTAAATGAAAAAAAGGCTTACCACTGAAAGGTTGGCCACCAGGTGATGGATTGTTCTGGACAAAACAACTGATAAAACTACCTACTGTGCCAAGATGGTGGAAGGAGCATTCATACAGGTAAAGTCACAGACCCTGGAAAAAATATCAAAGCCTTCTACTTTCCCAAGTACTGTTAAATGAAATAGTCAAATCGAGCTGCAGTTTCATTGATGTGGTTCTTTCATCCAATGAGTTAGAGTGAAACCCATCCACGCCTGCCCATCCCATACAACTGTTGTTCATGTCTTCCTACAAGTTCCCTGCTGGGGTGCACCCAACAAGATGGAGATCTTCACCCTGTGTTTCTTGTCATCTTCAGTATAAAGGTATTGGGCACATAGGCTGCCCGTTATTTATGCCTCACATTCACACATGGTCAGTCCATCTTTTACTCTAGTACTTCATAGCTCCTTGCTTGTTATCTGTTTCAGGCTGCTCACAACGACCATAGCCTTCCACTGACTTTGGAGTGATAACTCAGTTTTCAAAGATCAAAAAGGGTTTCTTCAATGATTCTAAACAATCACCATGACAGAAAACCATCTGATTTGAATTCAGTTCAACAAATAATTGCAAAGCATATATGCTAAGCACCGAGCTAGGGGATAGAAGAAGGTGGAAGAGGGCAAGCAGGAAAAAGATAGTCCCTGTTGTGAAGAAGTTTACAATATAGTACAAAGGATAAGACACAAAGACAAAATAACCGCATCAGATTTTAATTCCAGGAAATGCAAGTGGTGGTGGTTCAGAGCACCACAAATAATGAAGTTTACACCAATATACAAACATTTAATAATGTCTCATATTAGATATTAATGTGCTATTGAGTCACTATGAGAGAAGCACTGGCCTCATATTGTGTTTCTGAAGGACTCATATTTCATAACACAGGGTATGATCTAGACTCCCATCCCACTCAGGGATCCCCTCCAGAGCATCCCTGACAGGTGTCTCTGGACACTTCCAGAGTGTGTGGCTGTTCACATGTGCCCAACACTTTGTGACTCCATTGGGGGTTTTCTTGGCAAAGATACTGAGGTGGTTTGTCGATTCTTGCTCCTGTTTATTCTACAGTTGAGAAAACTGAGGTAAACAGGATTAAGTGCCTTTGCCCAGGGTCACACAGCTAGTAAGTGTCGGAGCACAAGTTTGAAATCTTCCTGGGTCCAGGCCCAGCACTCTATCCACTGAGCCATCTAGCTGTCCTCTGGACACTTCCAGAGGATAGCAAACTCACCTCTCTGTGAGAGAGCACGGTTGGTGGCTGAACAGCTCTAATTTTTAAAAAGATCTTCCTTATACTGTGCTGAAACCTTGCTGCCACTAACTTCCACTCAATCACTTGTCCTAATCCCGCCCTCTGGGCCAACGCAGAATAAGTCTATATGCACTGCTAGGTGGCAACTTTTCGAATATTTGAAGGCAGCCAACCCCACACCCCTCCAAGTTCTCTCTTAGCAAGCTGAACATTCTGAACATTCCAAGTCTCATCACTCGCTCCTCACGCAAGCTCTAACCAACCTCGTCATCTTCTCTGGAAGTACTCCTGCTTTTCTGTGTCCCTTCTAAAATGTATCACCCCAAACCATACACAGAATTCCAGCCATAGTATGAACAGCCTACATACAGGGTGACTGTCACCTCCCTTGAACTCACAACTGCACATTAATGTGACTGAATAGCTTATGACTGAAGTAGCTTTTCAGCAGCTGCCTCACGCTTCCAGATTCCCTTCATATAAATGATCGTCAAGCCGCATCTCCTCCATCCCATATTTATCCAACTGATGTTTTTAAACTAAGTGCAGGACTCTATAATTATTCCCTAACAACTCACATCTTATCACTTTTGATCCATCATTCAGGGCATCAGGCTTTTCTGGATACCAATTCTGTTATCCAATAATACATCAACTGTCCCTTGCTTCTTTGTGCCAGCCTGAGACTTAATAAATATGCTTCCTATGACTTCATTCAAACTACTATGTCTGTCCTGTTTGAAATGTTTTATTAAAGAGAGATCCCTTGGGTATGCCACTAAAGACTTCACTCTGAGACTGGTATCAATCCTTTAATATTCATCTTTATAAACTCTTCCATTTAGTTTTTCTTCGTCCCAGCATACAGGTCTATAAAATGGTTGGCTAGAGTTGAGAGGTCAGATCTTGGTTACAGAACTAAATAAAACCAACTAACTGATTGGGGTCTTAAAACTCTTTTGGTTTCATGGGCACAACAATCTAACCCACTGAGATGCTGGCTAAGAAATAATCGCTTAGCTTGTGAGAGCCACTACATCATCACTCCATGTCGCATATGTCTAAGGTGTCCCCTACACTTTCTCTTTTAGAACATCAAATCTTAAGGGAAGGGGCAGGTTTGACTTCCATGGTATCTAGCACAGGCAATTATCATGGGCAGCTGAGCCAGTTTTGTAGGGTATAAAATGTTCCAGGGAAGGGAAGCAGCACATAGAGCAGTGGAGGAAGCTGTATTAACTCTTGCAGGCCGATGCATCAGTAGCCAATTACTGTTTTAGTCCCCACATGGTGCTAATTATGGTCTAGAAGTGTTAACAAGGCCTTCAAATATGACCAGCTTTCTCTCAGGACTTAACATCCTCCTCCAACTTGGCCCTCAGGATATACCTACAGCATCTTGTACTTAGTGAATACACAATAAACATCAGATTAATAAATAAGTTTCCACAACGGGTGAACTATCTATCTAGATGTGTGTGTGTGTATGTGTGTGTGTTTGGGCTCTATACAGTCCAAGATGCCTGGAATGAAGCGGCCTCTACGATATTAATATCAGTTTATCTAGCTGTCTATCTATATAATATAATATATATATAATTAATCATATAATATATATAATTCATTATCTAATACATGTATTAGATAAATTTAGAAGACTATGCAATATATTAACATCATAGTAATATATAATATATTTATATATGTTTACATTTCTATAAAACACACACATACAATGCATATACATACACACATACACATGTACATACATAAATATAAAATACATATACATAACTATATGTTTATATATACATACACACAATGGCGTAGCATGATGACCTGGCCCAATCAGCATCATGACAACTTACAGGATTGTTCTAACCTCCAGATACTTTGAGGAGTAAGAGAAGAGCAGAAGAGAGACCAAAAGTTCAGTTCTGAGGCATATGCCTAAAAACCAAAGTCACCCCCACCATGGATTCGATGCCCACCTGTGGGGATGTCCTAAGTGAATCAAGAACTTACTGTACAAATGGCAGTTCTTGGAGTGGGATGCTTTGACATGAATTTTAAATAATGAACATGTGGGTGAAGGTAAAATCTGGCCAGGATAATGTGATATATAAATTCCACATCTGGGAACTGAACTCACTGCACCAAAATTTCCACTCAGCCTACAGTCATCAACAGCCTTTTTCTCCCTGGAATAATATTCTCCCTGCTGAGTTCTCTTTTCAAACTACGACACAAAGTCTCTGAAGTCTGCCTTCAGAGATTCAAATCACTCACCACCTAGATACTCATGCTAACCGTCTCTAGACAAGTTTCAATACTTAAAAATGAAGTTCAGTGCCTTATTTCATTTTGAAAGTTTGAAAAATTGGGATGTTATAATTAAATTTTTGTTATTCCTTTAGACCCAGGATATATTTAAAGTCCATATTTTTAATAAAGCATAAAATATTGCTTTGTGTGTTTTCTATTTCCTCCTCCCAAAAACAAAAATAGAAGAAAAAAAGTTCCACAACATAATTTTTTAAACGTAAAAAACCAAATAAGCAATTGTCTTTATTCTTTTTTTAAATGCCATTTAGGATCCTTTGTGTTTAAGATTTTCTGCTTCAGGTAGTTGTGATATTAAAGTTAAATATTTCCTGACTATGGAAAATAGAATAGAATAGTGGGAAAGCAATGGGTTATAGTTTAAAAAAAAAAAAAGAATTGTTTTTGAAGTCACCAGACCTGGGTTCAAATGCTGGCTCTGCAGTCTACCACTTGTTCAAGAAAGGACAAATCATTTCCTCCTTTCCTGACTTTCATTTCCTCATCTGTAAATTGAGGTGATTGCATTAGATGTTTCTAAGATTCCTAACTCTAATTATCTATACCTATGAATTGACATTGATCTGTACCAACTTGATCTTGGCTCAACTCAACTTCCAGGTGTCTATGGAAGCCAGAATAGATTGGGGCATCAGGACTCTTCCAGACCCCTTTCCTCTCTGATGGCTCCACACACTTTCCTGATAACAAGAGCCTATTAAGCCATATACTATCAACTCAATGAAATTTCCCAATCCAATGTCCAAATAAAGTGTAAACTGGTTCTGAATGTCCATGGGTACTTGCATGTAAGAAAATAAAACTACTGCCACTTGTACCTGGCCCTGGCCAGGTTTTTATATTGGGGAAAATTTACATTTTACTTGGTAGAATTCCTAGAGATGTCCATTAAATAAACTGACCATACTGGGACTGAACTAATTTTAATAAGACTTTGTAGAAGGAACATTAATCAATCAACCAACCAGTAAGCATTTCTGTTAAGTACCTCTTATGTGCCAGTGATTACGCTAAAGCTGGAGATACAAAGAAAAAGCAAAAATCCTCCCGGCCCTTAAGGGACTTGAGTAGAGACAAAAAAATGCATATACATATGTGTGTGTGTATGTGTGTACATAAACATGTATAAAATATGTATACAGAGTAGATGAAAGGGAACCTTTGAAAGGAAGGCATAAGCAGCCAGGGAAACCAGGAAGAGCTCCTGTTCAAGGTGACAGCAGAGATGAATTGTGAAGGAAGCCAGTGACTCTAAGGGGTAGGATTCCAGAAATAGAGGACAGGCAATGCAAAGGTATAGAGACCAGAAGTGGAACCTCATGTGAGAGGCCATTATGAATGGACTAAAGAGGATAAGGAAGGGAGTAAATTTGCAAGAAGACCGAAAGGATAGAAAGGGGCCAGGTTGTCAAGAGTTTTAAATGCCAAATAGAGGAGTTTATATTTTATCCTATGGATAGTAGGGATCCACCTTATTGAGTATGGGAGTAACAGATTCAGATATGCACTTAATGAAAATCACTGTCAGCTGGGTAGAAGACGGATTGGAGTGGGGCGAGATTGGAGGCAGTGGAGCCAATTAGGGGATGTACAGTAGTCCAGACGAGAAGTGATAAGCACTTAAACTAGGATGGTGGTTGGAGGAGTGGAAGGAGGGGATTTTTATAAGAAATGTTGTGCATACAGAGACAAGAAAGTTTGGCAACTGACTGTGTATGTGGGAAGAGTGATGGCAAATTGTTGATGATGACACAGAAGTTGCCACATTGGGTGCCTTTCACAATAATAAGGAAGCACAAGAGAGGCTGTTTTGGGGGAGAAAGACAATGAGTTTTGTTTTGGACATGTTGAGTTTCAGATGTCTACAGGACATCTGGGTCAAAACATCCAACAGGCAGCAGATGTAGTGCTCAAGAATGAAAACAGAGGAGTTTCTCTTTCATTTATATTTCATCCTACAGATAGCAGAGATCCACCTTATCAAGTAGGAGGGTGACAGATTCAGACACATACTTAGTGAAAATTACTTTTATCACTTTTGTGGGTATGACATGAATGAAAATCTAGTAACGGAGACTGAGAAGAAGTCAGAGCACATATCCTAATTTGGGTGCAGAAATGATAATCATTGGACCAGCGAGTCATAGGAGCCAACAGTGAAAAAGACAAAAGGTCTACTCTAAAAGGTATCTCTCTACTTTGTTCATCATATCAATGATATTGGAGAGTTTAAGACAACATCCAGGGGAAAAGAAGCATTCTTCTTTAAGTAAGGTAATTTGTTTGTAGACAGAAGCATTCTATGGAATGCATGGATCCTCTCTGGAGGACAAGGGTTCATGAGGTATACTTCACATAAGGTCTTCTCCTCAACCCAGACAATGCCACATGTAAGGCTATGTAATATTTACTGTAACAATTCCTACAGAATTATTTATCAAAGTACCATAAACATCTGAATTAAGGGAAAAACCTGGGCAATTCAGTGTATATTCCTCCCTCCTACCTCTCTTCCTATTTCCCTCTCTTTAAATAATACAGACTATCACTTTTCTGAGGCATGCTAACTTGATAGATAGAGAGCTGCCCTCTGAAGGCTTGAATTCAGCCTTTGAGACACAAAGGCTGCGTGAACCTGGGCAATAACTTAACTTCTCAGTGCTCCAGACAATGCTCCAGCCTATAAAAGTTGTAAAATAGTTGCCAGAAATCAAGATGGGGAAGTTGAAACCCAGGGATATTATAGTGACTTATCCAAGGTCACACAGTATTAGAAGTGGGATTTGAAATTAGGTTTTCTGACTTTAGAGATAATTCTCTGTACCCATAGAGAGATTACATTTATAGGAGTAATTTCACAGTTAAAAGTATAGCAAATTCTTCAGTAAAACTCCCAAAGCAGATCCTTAATGCAAAGTAAAACAAATACCTTTTTTAAAATATAAAAACATGCTTTTTCTACATTGTGATTACCACAACAATACCAGTTTCTTCCTTAAGGCAAAGGAGGGAAAATTCACCTAGAATAAAATTACCAAAAAAACCTAGGTTTATTTCTCTAAGAAGATTGAACCATTTCATCAAAGTTCATCCTGTATGCAATGAAAGTCATTACTAGGGTTTCCTACAATCAAATTTGATTATTTCAGGAATTCTGACCATAAACATGTAAAAATCAGGTTGTTGAGGAAAATGAATAGGTTTTAATCAAACTTTATCAATTATTTTATAACACAGTTAATGGCATTCTACCCAAGTAGTATCTATCCCCTGGTTACATGAAGAAAACACTACACATGTTAGGGATGGAGAGGGAAATGAACATTTAAAACTAATGGTTTATTGAGGCAGTGTAGAACAGGGGGGAAATGTAGGATTTGGAAACAAGAGATCTCAGTTTGGGACCTGGCTTAGACCTTTACTACGTGTGTTGCTGTGGGCAAGTCACTTAACCTCGATGGGTCTGACTTTCCTCGTCTATAACAGGATGTTGGATTAGATGACTGTTAGGTGCCTTCCAACTTTAAAGATGAATTATAGTATCTTGTTCTTCTTATTAGACAATATTGTGCATTGGAAAGAACCCTGGACTTGGTGTGAGAAGACCTGGGCTCTAATTGTGGACATGCCACTTAACCCTGACTCTAGTTACCAACTGACCTTGGTGGTCATTCAGTTGTTTTTTTCAATTGTATCTGACTCTTCATGACTCCACTTAGGGTTTTCTTGGAAAAGATATTGCAGTGGTTTGTTATTTCCTTCTCTGGCTCATTTTACAGATGAGGAAACTGAGGCAAACAGGGTTAAGTGACTTGCCCAGGGTCACACAGCTAGTAAGTATCTGAGGCCAGACTTGAACTCAGGAAGGTGAGTCTTCCTGACTCCAGGCCTGGCACTTTATTCACTGTGCCACCTAGCTGTCCGCTGAGCTTGGGTAAGTGACATACTCTTTCTGGGCCTCAGTTTCTTCATCTATAAAAGGAAGATATTCAATTCCTATCTAATTCTAAATCTATAATTCTATGAAATCATCTAGTCATGATTCAATCAAATAAAGCTTAACTTCAGTTAAGTTCACCTATAACTTTTCACTGACCTATTAATTTGAAATAATATCATTTTAGTACTGGTCATTTTTCAGGCAAATAGGAAAAAGGTGATACAGAGAGAGGGAGAGAGAGAGAGATAGAGGAGAAAGAGAGAGAGATGGGGGAGGGAGGAGTAGAGGAAAGTGAGAGAGAGAGAGAGAGAGAGAGAGAGAGAGAGAGAGAGAGAGAGAGAGAGAGAGAGAGAGAGAGAGAGAGAGAGAGAGAGAGAGAGAGAGAGAGAAGTGCTCTACTTGTATTTCTTCTGGAAGAATTCATTAATGGATCTATCTCACATTAAGAAATATCACCATGCTCTGAAATGATGCCCTTGGACGTTCTGTACTTATGGCATGCTTATGGCACCACCTTGTGGCCATTCTCTAGTATTAACATTTGAGTTTATTTCAAAAGTGAAAAAAAGGATTGGCAAAAGAAACTCGAGGATGAATTTGGGGTTTTGAAACTATGTGGGGTGAATTCTGAAGAGTGAAGTCTATGTAGGATGCTCCATAAACCTTGTCCAACAAAAAGAATGACAGAAAAAACTGTGTGAACACTAGAAAAGGAAAGAAGAGGTGTACTCCAAAGAATAAGAGAGGGATGATGGAGGACCTTCATTTATTTGATAAGCATTTATTAAGCACCCACAATATGCCAGGCACTGTGCCAAGCACTAGGGATACAAAAAAGAGGCAAAAGACAGTCTTTGCTGTCAAGGAGCTCAGAGTCTAATGGGGGAGACAACATCCAAATGTATAGAAACAAGTTATATAAAGATTAAGTATGAAGTAATTAACAGAGGGAAAGCATTGGAACTAAGAGGGATCAGAGGCGAGGGTTTTAGCTGGAATTCAAAGGAAGTCAGTAATCTAAGCAGAGGAGGGATACATGGAATGCAAGAAAGAAAAAAAAATAATAACATAGATTTAGACCTGAAAGAAATCTTAGAATACAGCTAGGCCCATGACCCCATTTAATGGATGAGAAAGCCAAGGCCAAGGTAGAGTGAATACCTCGCCCAAGGTTATAAGGGAGGTGTGTGACACAATTGAAACTGGAACCTATGACTTCTGACTCCCAATCCAGCGTGCTTTGATGTGCTGTGCTGTCTTTAAGAATACCACCCTCAAAAGTGAGAAACAGAAAGCTTTCCAGAAATTTTGGGCCTTTTTACTTAATTAGAAGGGTACCAGATTTTCTCAACTACAAGGAAAATAAAATCTGGGTACTTAAGCAAATATGGAACTGAAAAACTACTATTTAGGCAGAAATCCAAAATGAGTCATAAATGCCGTTCAGTCATTTTTCCCGTTGGGTTTGACCACTGGTGACCCCATTTGGGGTTTTCTTGGCAAAGATACTGGAGTGGTTTGCCATTTCCTTCTCCAGTTCATTTTACATAGCAATAAACTGAGGCAAACAGGGTTAAATGACTTGCCAGGGTCACACAGCTAGGCCAGAGGCCAGATTTGAACTCACAAAGAGAAGTCTTCCTGAATCCAAACTCGGCACTCTGTCGGCTTCACCACCTAGCTGCCCAAGTAACAAACATAATTCAGAAACACGGAGCAGCCTAAACTGATAAGCAAAAAAGCTGTAAAACAATGTCGAACTTAGGGGCATCTTTATTTTCCTTCTTTCATTTATCTCTCCTATTTTTATCATTTTTTAAAATAAAGAGATGTATGACAGTCTCAATACAAATAATTATAACACGTACATTTTAACTGAAGCAACGTAGCATGAGAGATATTGAGAGACCTGTAGTTAAGTTGGATCTAAGTCACATACTTGATGTATCACCCTGGACCAGTCACTCACCTTCTCAGGGCTTTAGTCCAGACAACACTTCAAGATGCTAAATCGTAGGAAAAGTGCCAACCCCAACAGGAAGAGGAAATTTCCTATTGTTACTTAGATGTAGTCACAAGTCTAGTACCTATTCTATCCTCACAATACCCCTGAGGTAGGTAGTGCAAGTCTCACCTATTCCCTTTTTACAGGTAAAGAAATTGAGATATAGACGGGTTAAGTAATTTGCCCTAATTTGCAAAGTGTCAGAGGAAAGATAGGAACTGGAGTTGAGCTTGCCTTAAACTTTGCTACTCTTTCCAATGCAATACAATCCTATCTTCCATTTTTTTCTTTATCAACAAATATCTTCCTTTAGGATCTTGGGGGCAGGAGCTCCTCTTTTTCTCTCTTCTTCATAGGTCTAAATCTATGTCCTTTGTTCCCTACCACCGCCATACATTTCTCTCATTGATTGGCCAACAATAGGTCCCAACCCAAGGACCACTTATTGGTCTTTGTTTGGGCCCAGATAGCTCGCAGTGAAAAAATAGAAAATGTTTCTGTTTGGCCAGAAACCCTTCCCCTACTGAATGATTTTCGTTGTTGTTGTTGCTAGATAAAAGGGACCATTCCTTGGCCCATTTCTTAACCAGCCTTAATCACTGAATGAGTTTTTTTTGACTTAGGCAAAACTAGAACCTTAGCTTTAAAAGGCCAAGGTCTCCCACAGCATCTCCAGTCCTCCTGATTTATATCTTGCCACTGGATCCAGATGGCTTGGGAAAATAAAGTGATGCTGATGACCTTGCACAGCCCTCCTTCACTCAAATCCAATTCATTTGCAAGTCATGGCACCACTTTCTTGATGTCATGGCCCTCTTCTAGAACAAAGGACAAACAACAACAACCTCCCTTTCCCTAATTAATCAATGTACTAAACTCAGTTCATCCATTTTGTCTATTTTTTTAGACAATCGGATTTTTTACTGCATTATCCCATTATGCTTTTCCCTCACAAAATCTAAATTTGTAAGCATAATGACACTTTTAAGTTGATATAAACTAATGGCATATAGTCAACATATTATAAACCATAATCACCATCAACCACTATTTTCCAGAGTTGGATACCTCCACAGGAAGATAAGGTTTTTCTAACTTCAAAAAAAATCATAACTACATGTTTTGTTTGTGTACAGGCCAATGTTGTTAGTTTAACCTTATAATTCCTAAGACAAGAGTCAAAGATGAACATATCAGTGCTAAAACAGGCAGTTCTTCTTAGGTGTATCTTCGAGGGCAGTAAAAACTTCTCAGGCAGTTTTGGTTACTTGCCCCTTCCACCCCACTCCCACCCCCATTACTGCTGTCAATCAGCAGCAAGCCCTTTTGGGAGTCTTTCTGATTTCCCACCTCTGTGGGCCCTTCCTCCCAGCCAGCAGGAGTCAGGGACAGCTCAAGCTCACTCCTCCTCCCTTGCTTTAGGACCCTTCCCCCTTTCCCTTGCTGTCAATCAGCATACTTGTTCTTTGTAAGCCCCTTTCCCAGCCATTGAGAGACAGTGGCAGGCTTCCCTGTGACTTGCCATTGGGGAAGATTTTCGAGATGAGACATGAGTCTGCCTCTCAGCCAATGGGAGAAGGGACAGTCGGGGAAGGGGCTTGACTATGTTAGGCTTTAAAACCCTGTTCACTCCACATTGACTTTCTTCTTTCTCATGATCAGTTATGGGGAAGAACAGGAATAAATTCCTGTTCTTACCCTAAGAGATCTCCGTGGTCTTGATTAAATTTTGGATGAGGTTTTTCATCACAAACAGGTGTCTTCAACTTGTGAAAAATTATACAATGCATAGGGAGACATAAAATTATTATGATGTGTACACATGTGTTTGCCAGTACGTGTGTTTCCAGTGCCATGTGCTAGATTCATGCTGCTCAGCAATGCTCATCCTAAATATTACACCATGATAAACTAGTTGAGCATGGAAGGGAGGGTAAGAGAGAAATTCATGGCATCTATGGGGAACAAAGGACAGCAGAGGTTTTCAAAACGTTTCCCCTAAATACCTGGTGGTAGTACAGGCTCTGGAAACCCCCTTGAACTCTCCTGGAATTTCCCCACTTGATCTGATGTTAGCTTGGGGCATCTGCCCATTCCAGTAATCCTCTCAACTGGCCTTTCATTGTAGCCCAAATCGTCTTCTTCCATTCTCTCTCACCTAGGGATTGGGATAACTTCTGGCTACTTCCCACCCTTGATCCTATCTAGACCCTATTCTCATCAAGATCCTCCCTCCACCCCTCCTTCAATCACCCCACACTACTTGGTCAACCCTAGATCCCTCCGACACTCTTCCTGTATATTCATTGTTTCCATGAAAGTGCTCAGATTTAATCTGGCCAGCTGGCATTAGCAATATAAATGTTTAGATTCTTTAATAATCTGGTCAATATGGCATATCTTTTTTTTTAATCTTTAAACTTTTATTTATTTTAGTTTACATCATTCATTTCCACGAGATTTTGAATTACAAATTTTCTCCCTATCTTTCCCCTACCCACCACCCCAAAACAGCCATCCCATTGTATAACCCCTCCCCCAATCTATTCTCTCCTACGTCCTCCCCCATCGCCCCTCTGACTTTCTGGTAGGGCAGGATGGATCTCCCTACCATAGTACCTGTGTATCTTAAGTTCCAGTTGGATGTACTTAATAATAATAGTAATAATAATTGTATATATGCATATATATATACATATATATTTTTAACATTTGATTAAAGAACTTTAAATTCTAGATTCTTTCTCTTCCTCCCTCGTCACCCACCCCCACTGGAAGGACAGGCAATCAAATACAGGCTGAACATGTATAATTATGCAGAACCTCTCCACATTGGGCATATTGTGAAAGACTAATTACATGTCCCTTCTTCCTCTCCCACCCCCCCAACCCCCCTTCCACTCTCTACCCTGTCCCTGTCCCTGTCCCTCTACAGAAATGTGCACTTTCATCAACCCTCCCCCCCACCCTGCCCTCCCCTCCATCATCCCACCTCTCATCCCCCTTCCCCCTACTGTCTTGTGTGGCAAGATACCCAGTTTAGAGTTTATGTCATTCCTTCCCTAAACCAAATTCAGTGAGAGTAAGGTTGACTCTTTCCCTTCTGCCTTCCTGTTCTCCCCCTCTATTGTAACAATTATCCTTTGCAATATGGCATATCTTTAATAAACATTGTCTTTGACTGAGAGAAAGCTTGGGTTGAATTCATTCAGGTAGGCCCCACATGTCATTATTTCAGGGAGCCAGCAACCCTCAACCTCAACATACCAATTGGAGATTTGTTTGATTTAACCAACACTTTCCTCCTTGAAGAGTCAGACAATCCCAGGAAAGGTCAGATCATTCATCACTCTTGAAATATCGTTTCTTTGAAAGTGCATAACAGCATTGATTTCCTCCTCACTTATTTGGATTTTAGATTTGGGAAAAGAGGCCATTTTGCAACGGGGACAAATGGGAGAAGAATGTGTCTGTTTGGGGCATACATAGCAAAGGAATACTAGATAGCTGGTTTATCAGGGAAAAAAAAAGAGAATTTTGGTCTGCACTTTGCAGTTTACCTTTGGCCATGGAGATAAATGCAAAATACCATTGAAATTCATCTCTATGCTGTTTTGGGACTTGGGCAGTAGCACAAGTCACCAATGTCAATGGGCCTTTAGAAGGCTTCTGGGTAGAATGTATCTCATCTGGAATAAGAAGAAGAGTCAAAATAGATGCTGCTGTTCTTTCAATCATCCTTGATTCTTCTCACTCTCCCTTTCCTAGTAACTCTTGCTACTGGTAGGCTTCAACATTGCAGGACACAAAAAAAAAAAACAAAACAGATAAATTTACTGTTACCTGTGCTAGGGTGACAGAGGATGCTTTAAAAAAAATTAAGCATTTTTCAGTAATTGACCTATTAAATGCATTTTCTTGTATTTTGTGTTAATTTCTTCCACTTTCATCATTTCATTTTAATGGGAGATGACCAGCAGTATGGTGTTGGAAAATGTCAACTCAACATTTATTAAGCTCTTACTATTTGCCAGGCACTATTAAGCACTAGGGATATAAACAAAAGACAAAAGCCATCCTCAAGGAGCTCATATTAAAACTATTATGCACAAACAAGATACAGACAAGATAAATTGGAGGTAATCTCAAAGGAAAGGTATTAAAACTAAGGAGGACTGGGAAAAACTTCTCATAGTGGGTAGGATTTTACTTGATTTTAGGAAACCAGGGAAGCCAGAAAGAAGGCAGAAAAGGGAGAGATCATTCCAGACTCAGAGGACAGCCAGTGAAAGTACATAGAGTCAGGAGACAGTCTCACAGGTAAGAACAGCAAGCAATGTCACCAGATCATAGAACAGATAGAGAGGAGTAAAGTGTAAGATTTAGGAAGATAAGAAGGCGGCAAGTGATGAAGACTTTAAAAGGAAATCATTGGAGTTAGAACTTTGCATACTAAGAACTGTGTATTTTATGTGCATTGATTATATTAAGTCCTCACTTGTATACTCAAACTGGGAATTCAATCAGGTAAGCATTTAAGGAGTGTCTACCATGTTTCAGATACTATGCTACTTTTGGGATACAAATACAAAACCGACACAGTCTCTGCCCTCAAAGATCTCTGCTACTAGATAGAGTAGGTGGTAGGTAAAACAAGGGGTACATAGATAAGTAAATAAATACAAAGTTATTTGGAAGACTCAAGCAAAAGAGGGAATAAGAAAAGAGCTTTTGAAAGATGGCATTACCACTGATTCTGGAAGGCAATTATGGGTTTCCAGATGTAGAGATGAGGAGGGAAAATATTCCAGGAATAAGGTACAGTCTTCACAGAAGCACGGACATAAAGGGTAGAATGTCACATCTGGGAAAGAACAATTAAACCAGTTTGGCTAGAGCAATAATGAGTGTATGAATAGGGGCAATGTACAACCAATCTCGTGGCCATTCTTTTATGAGTCATAGTACTTCAGTGCCTAAGTGTGTATGTCCCTAAGAACATATGTACCTAGGAATTTAAATATCTAATTACCTACATACTTAAGTATTTATGAAATTAAGTGCCTATATGTCACCTAAGGCTGGTAAAAGGCAGAAGTTATACCAGATAGGTTCTACCTCCCCTATCAAGGAGCTGGTAGGAGAGAAAAAGGAAGAGAGAGTGTAAGAAAACTATGAAGATGGGGCTGTTGAAAGTTATTTTTAAAAAAGTTTATTATTACTGACTTAAGTACCCACACTTATATGAAGCTGGAGCAGTAGAGAAGTCTGGCCAGGAGGGAAGGGCCCCCTCCATTCTCAATGGGACTTAAGCAGGCTTCTGTGCATATGAAAAACTAACTTCATAAAATCCAAGAGTTTCCTACTTCCCCCAAATAAATTCACTAGAATTCCTAAAAGTAAATTTTTCCATCCATGTCCAAACATGTGATAGTGAGGGACTTCCAGTTGCTATGGTATAAGGGTCCAAACTTCCCAACCCCAATCTTTTTTTTGGAGGAGAGGAAGTGGGGTTGGGTGAAAAATCTCAGATGTGTCACAGAAGGAGTTACTTGGGTTTTTTTGATCCTTTATACATTTGAATAAAAATATGACAAAGTTTTATCATCAGAAAAAAAATGATACCTGTATACCTAAGTACATACCTGCCTATGTACTTAAGTAATCAATTTGGAAGGGATTGAACTGAATGTGACCAGTTTGAACCAAACTGAATATGTTCAGATGAATTTGAACTGTTTTTAATAGGACTGAAGCAATTTAGAGTGGTTTGAACTGAATTAACCCAGTTTAGATTGATTTTAACCAAACTGAACTGGTTTAGGCAGATTACAATCACTTTGAATTAGATTTAAGTGGTTTAGAACAGATTAATCTCAGCACCTATCTTAATTAAGTACCTATGTATGTAAGTATTTAACTAAATGCCTACTTTACTAGGTATTTAACTGAATAGCTTATGTTGCTAAGCACCCAAGTAATTGAATACAAAGTACCTAATATCCTGTGGAACACAGGCACTTAATATGTCTCTAATTATCTTTATGTCTAGGTACCTGATTAGCCTGATTATGTAATTAAGTACCCAAATAACTCATTCCCTTTTAATTAAATGACTGATTGCCTTTTAACTAAATACTTTTGTACCTAAGTGACTAAATACTTATTTCTAAACCTAGTTTAGACCCTTTTGAATTGGACTGAACAAGTTAAAATTGGACTTTTAATGAGAACCAAATTAAAGCCTACTTTCAGTAGAGTCTGAACTGTTTTTGATGTATTTGCGCTGGATTGAACTGGTTTAGACCAGTTTGAACTGCTTTGGATCAGTTTGAACTTGACCTAAGTTTGTTCAACTCAATTCCTATGGAACTCACACTGAAGTATCTAATTAACTAATTACCTAAGTGCCTAAATCACTCTGTACCTTAAATTAAGCACCAAAGTACTTAATTTCTTAATTAACTGACTGGCTAAATGTCTGATTACCTAATTGTCCTAAGTGCCAAATTACCTTTTACCTAAATTCCTATTTACCTTAGTAACTAAGTACACTTCTGTACCTAAACCTAAACAGTTAAGACTTCTTTGAACTAGAATGGACAGGTTAGCACCAGACTTTTGATTGCAACCAGATTAAGGTGAATTGAACTTGTTTAGACTAATTTTAATAGTTTCAGACCAATCTGAATAAGATTCAACCAGTTTGGAACAGTTTGATCTAGTTTAAATTGGTTTATACAAGTTTTAACAATACTGAACTGGTATAGATAATGATAGGCCATTTATTTGGGATAGCTGAGTCCACACATAGAAGTGCATAAATAAATTAATAAATAAATAAATGTCTAAATTCCTTACTACCTTTGTAAGTACATATCCAAATGCCTCAGCATCAAATTACCTAATTAACTGATTGCCTAAATCACCAAAGCACCTACTTATTTATGTGTCTAAGAACCCAAATAACTGATTACCTAAGTACCTAATTTCTTCTGTCTCTAAGCACCCAAGTTCCCAAAGTACCTAATTACTGAGTGCCTGTATGCCTAAGTACCGAATTAACAGATTACCGGAGCATCTAATTTTCTATGGAGGTAGTCATTTATTATGTCTCTAATTACCTAGGTACTTAACTTCTTTAATTACTTGATTAAGTATTTACTTAACAGTTTAATTACTCATATACTTAATTACCTAATTGTCTATGTCTTTAAGTAACTGCTTATGCTTACTAACTACCTATGTACCTAACTCCCTTTGTAGCACCAGTTTAACCAGTTTAGACTAGTTTGAACCAGAGTAAAACAGTTTGGATGCGCTGAAACCAGTTTACGCTGATTTGAGTCAGATCAAACTAGTCTGAACTAAACTGAACCAGTTTAAGACAATTTGAACCTAACTGAACTGGGTTGAACCATTTGCACTGGTTTAGACCAGTATAAATGGATTTAAACCAGATTAAGCCTGTCTGAACTAGTTTAGATTGGATTTAGCCAATCTAAGTTCAATCAATCATTTCAAGCTGATAAATCACTTATTTCACATATGTGAATACAAAAATATCTCATTACACAAATACTGAAATACCTAAATGCCTAATTACCTATGTACCTTAGTACCTATATATACCTAATTACCTAAAAATCTGAAAATGCCTATTTTCCTAAATACCTAAGTATTTGGTGCCAAAGTACCTAAAGACTTACTTTTCTGAGCACCTGAGTACTTAATTACATAAGTACCTAAATAGATACAAACCTCACTACATAAGCACTTACATACCTAAACACCTTATTACCAAGGTACCTATATTTCCACACTCCTAAGTAGCTATGTAACTGTCTAATTATCCAATTAATTGATTGCCTGAGTACTTAGATATCTATGGTCCTAAGTATCTAAGTGCCCATGTACCTAAGTACTTAGTGTCTATGCAAAGGAATTTTAGATATTACAAGATTTCTTACATTGGTCACTGACATCTTGTGATACTAGGTATAAAGGCAAAAAAGTTAGAAATGTCTCTCCATTGTAAACTATTGTCATGCATGCCATTTACAACAACTTGTCACGGCTAATGATAAAAACATAACTAATTCTTACAAGAAATAAGGAAAATAGCAAGTCCATGAATTGCTGACAAATTTCTCATCAAGGTTAATTTTCTTTATTTTTAGCTCTTCTCCTTTCACTAAAGTCATGTGTGTCCATGAGAAAAAAAAATAACATGCCAACAGCTATGTTTGAATTTGACACATTTTGTATTGCATAGCAGAGATCCAACCTTAGTCAACCTTCATGTAATTATGACATTTCCCCTTGAAATTATTATTTATTCTGTATAATAGAATGATAATATTAATTTGTAAGCTTCCTGTTGCAAATATTTTTCTGGTATATCTTTTCTTCCACTGGAATACCATAGTCATTTCATATATAATGCAAATATGCAAGAATAAATTATTCTCTAATAAAAAGAAGGCCATGGGAGGGTTTTTAAAATTACTGTAAAATAATGATATCCCAGAATTTAGAAATTCAGGGCTTTCCTCATTTCTAAAATATGCAGGGAATTAAGTAAAATCTATAAGAATACAAGTCATTCCCCAATTGATAAATGGGCAAAGGATATGAACAGGCAATTTTCAGAGGCAGAAATTAAAGATATCTATAAGCACATGAGAAAATGCTCTAAATCACTATTGATTCGAGAAATGCAAGTCAAAACAACTTTGAGATAGCAAATCTCACTAGTCAGATTGGCTAAGATGACAAAACAGGAAAATGACAAATGCTGAAGAGGATGTGGAAAAGTTGGAACACTAATGCATTGTTGGTGGAGCTGTGAACTGAATCAATAACCATTCTGGAGAGCAATCTGGAACTATTCTCAAAGGGCTATAAATAATTGCATACCCTTTGACCCAGCAATACCACTTCTGGGGTTGTATCCCAAAGAGATCATAGAAGTGGGAAGAAGACCCATATGTACAAAAATATTTATTGCAGCTCTCTTTGTGGTGGCAAAAAACTGGAAATTAAGGGGATGCCCATCAATTGGGAAATGGCTAAACAAGTTGTGGTATATGAATGTAATGGAATACTGTTGTTCTATAAGAAATGGGGAGGAGATGTTCTTCATATTCACCTGGAGAGGCATATACAAACTGATGGTAAGTGAGAAGAGTAGAACCAGGAAAAATTTGTACACAATCACAGACACATC
>CM053582.1:291628952-291679598 GCA_028627135.1 Pseudochirops cupreus | reverse complement strand
CTATTTATATGCCAATAAATCTGACAATTTGTGTGAAATTGATGAATATTTATAAAAAATAAATCAACAAGATTAACAGTTCAGGAGATAGAATGTCTAAATAACCCCATCTTAGAAAAAGAAATTGATCAAGCCATTAATGAACTCCCTATGAAAAAATCCCCAGGGCCAGATGAGTTCATGAGTGAATTCTACAAAACATTTAAAGAACAATTAATTCCAATACTATATAAACTATTTGGAAAAATAGATGAAGAAGGAATCCTACCAAACTCCTTTTATGGCACACATATGGTGTTGTTATCTAAACCAGGAGTTTTAGATAGATCTAAAACAGAGAAAGAAAATTATAGATGAATTTCCATAATCAATATCAATGCAAAAATTTCAAATAAAATACTAGCAAGGCAATTATAGTAATATATCACAAGGATTCTACACTATGGTCATGTGGGATTTATACCAGGGATGCAGGGTTAGTTCAATATTAGGAAAACTATTAACATAATTGATCATCTCAATAACAAAACCAACAGAAATCATATGATTATCTCAATAGATGCTGAAAAAACTTTAACAAAATATAGGGCCCATTCCTATTAAAAACAATATAAAGCACAGGAATAAAGGGAGTATTCCTTAGAGCGATAAGCAGTATCTAAATAAAATGATCAGCAAGTATTATATGTAATGGGGATAAGCTAGAAGCCTTCCCAATAAGATCAGGATGAAGCAAGGATGCCCACTATCACCACTATTATTCAATATAGTACTAGAAATGTTAGCCATAGCAGTAAGAGAAGAAAAAGAAATAGAAGGAATTGGAATGGGCAATGAGGAAACAAAATAATCACTCTTTGCAGATGATGTGATGGTATACTTAGAGAACCTTAAAGAATCAACTCAAAATCTGCTTGAAATAATTAACAACTTTAGCAAAGTTACAAAATATAAGATAAACCTACATAAATCATGAGCATTTCTTTATATGACCAACAAAGTCCAGCAGCAAGAGATTGAAAAATTACATTTAAAATAACCATAAACAATATAAAATACTTGGGAGTCTTCCTGCTGAGACAAACTTGGGAACTGTATAAACACAATTACAAAACATTTTCCCACAGGCAAAATCAGATCTAAACAACTGGAAAAATATCAATTGCTCATGGGTGGGTTAAGACAATATAATAAAAATGACAATTCTGCCTAAATTAATTTACTAATTCAGTGCCATGCCAATCAAACTACCAAAAAATCATTTGATAGAGCCATAAAAAATGACCTAGAAGAACAAAAGGTCAAGAACATTAAGGGAATTGATTTTTTTAAAAATACAAAGGAAGGTGACCTAGCAATATCAAATCTCAAACTATATTTTAAAGCAATAATCATCAAAACTATCTGGTACTTGCTAAGAAATAATGTGGTGGATCAGTGGAAAAGGTTAGGTGCATAAGACATAGTATTCAATATATATAGTAATTCAATGTGTAATAACCCCAAAGACCCCACCTTTTGGGATAAGAACTCACTATGTGACAAAAACTGTTGGGAAAACTGGAAAACAATGGGGCACAAACTAGGTATAAACCAGTGTCTTACATAGTATATATAACAAGATAAAGACAAAATGGGTGTGTGATTTAGACATAAAGGGTGACACCATAAGCAAATTAGGAGAACAAGGAATAGTCTACCTGTCTATAGGGAGAGGAAAAATTCATTATCAAATAAGAGATATAGAGGATTATGAAATATAAAATAGACACTTTTGATTACATTAAATTATAAAGCCTTTGTACAAACAAAACCAATGCAACCAAGACTAGAAGGAAAGGAGAAAGCTAGGAAACAATCTTTACAACAAGAGTGTCTGATAAAAAGCCTAATTTCTCAAATATATAGAGAACTGAGTCAAATGTTTAAGAATACAAGCCGTTCCCCAACTGATAAATGGTCAAAGGAAATAACAGGAAGTTTTCAGATGAAGAAATCAGAGCTATGCATAGGTACATGAAGAAGTGCTCTAAATCACTTTTGATTAGAGAAATGCAAATTAAAATAACTCAGAAATACCACCTCACACTTATCAGATTGACTTATTGACAAAAAATGGAAAAGTATAAATGTTAGAGAAGATGTGACACTAATTGAGACACTAATGCACTGTTGGTGGAATTGTGAACTGATCCAACAATTTTGGAGAGCAATTTGGAATTATGCCCAAAGGGCAACCAAACTGTGCATATGCTTTGATCCACTATTAAGTTGGTATCCCCAAAAGATCATAAAAAAGGGAATTTCACCTATCTGCCAAAGCCATGTATGACACAATCTCCAAAATCCACCCATGTCATTTATCAGCAAATGCCACCCATGTAACTTATGCACAAATGCCCCTCATGTCTCTAAAAGGCAAATGTCACTTCTGTCATTTAAATGAAAATTTTGCCTTAATAAAACTGTCACCAATATGTTAATGTCACCCATGTCATCTGAGCCAATGTCACTTCTGTCACCTATCTCCAAATATCACCTTTTTAACCCATCTGCCAATGCCACCTGGGACTCCAATCTCCATTGACACTCATGTCCCCAAGATACCATTGTCACCTGTGTCATGTAGGTGCTGATGTCACCTGTTTCACATATTTGCAAAAGCCACCTATGTCACCTAACAGTTCATACCACCTTAGTCACTTATCTGCTAATGTCACTTTTGTCACCTATCTGCTAAGCCCACTTATGCCAATGATCTGCCAATGCCACTTATAACACCAATCTTCAAATGTCCCCTTTTTTGTATAACTACAAATGCCACCTATGTCAACTATTTGCAAATGCCACTAGTATCCATTATGCCCAATGTCACTTTTACCACCTATCTGCTAATGGCACTATGTCAATTATTTGTAATGTCTTCCATTTCACCCAACTACCAGTGCCACCTCTATCACCCATCTGCCACTGCCACCCGTGACACCAATCTCCAAATGCCACCTATATCCTTTACCAATCAATGTCACCTATAACACCTATCTGCTAATGGCACCTTTGTCAACTGTCTGCAATGACTTATTTCACCCAACTAAGGATACCACCTTTGTCAACGGTCAATGTCACCTATCTGCCAATCCCACCTCCCATCTGCCAGTTACCCTTGCTACCAGTTTTCCAACTGAACTTGTGTTACCCATCTCCAAATGTCACTTTTATCACCAATCTGCAAATGTCACCCATGTCATTGATCTACAAACATAATCTATATTACCAATCTCCAGTCACCTATGTCACCTACCTGCTGTCACATATGTTGCCCTTTTAAAATGTCATACATGACACCTATTAATTATTGTCACCTATATTAGCAATCTAGAAATAAAAAAGGACAGGTACACAACTACACATAGATCTCAATATCTCAGGTCCACACATGCTTCTTGAGGAAACAGAGACTGAACCAAAGAAAGCAACTAGATTAGACCAAATATATGGGGAAGGGTACACATTGCAGATGACACAGTTCTCAGGTAGTCCTGAGGGATCAATTCTCAAGATACCAGAAGACGAAAAAAAAAATCAAAACCAAAGAGAAAAAACTCAGACCCTATTACCCATGCTACCTCCCTATAGGCAACCAAGAGAGTATCAATTACTACCAAAAATAGGCCAACATTTCCATCTACATAAAATTTTAATGAGGACAATCTACACATACATTGAGAGCATCCTTGATGAGGGTATCTGAGACAGGCTTTTGAAAGTGACATTCCATAGAAACCATGTTTTACCATTACACAACTGAAATTTTAGATAATACCAGATGCCACTGTCCTTATGTTTGCTGACTAAAAAAGCTTTGATATGGCAAAGCACTTCTTTGAAGGCTCTCTTCCAATGAGGTATTTCGTGACCATATGTAAAAATTACATAAAATTCCTTGAAAGATAAAATAGAGATGACTTTATTTTGATGATCCTTTGATCATTAATATTAACTTGATCTAAAAACTTCTGACTAATAATAATATTAATGATAGCTAAAATGTATATAGTGTCTATTATGTGCCAGGCATTGTGCCTTTAGACACTTACCTCATTTGCTGCTCACAACAATCCTGGAAGACATGTGCTATTATTACCTCCATTCTACTGACGAGGAAAGTAAGGCAAAATGAGGTTAAGGCTCACACAGCCAGGAAATGTTTAAGTCTGGGTTTGAGCTCCAGTGTTCCTGACTTCAGGCCCAGGGCACAGTGTACTATCGCGCCATCTAGCCACATATATTATTATGTTTTACACATTATATTTATATATTTTACAAATAAATATTTACATATTTTACACATATGTATTTACACATTAATATATTATTAATTAAAGACATCAAAGTTGGAAATCTATGCATATAAGTGTTAGACATTGTCATGAAGAAGACCCAGCACGAAGTCCAGTTCAAAGAGATTACTTTTAAATCAGGAGTTCTTAAAACTTTTTGAAGTGTGTTATGGACTCCTTTGGCAGTCTGGTAAACCTCATCTCTGAATATTTTTACATAATTGAAGGAAATGATAAATTTCATTTAGATATTAGTGAAAATAAAGATGCATTTCCCCCTTTCATATTCATGGGCCCCCTGAAACCCAGGTTTCACCTTGCTTCATATGGCAAGATAGATCCTCCAGATGCTCCCATCTGTGGATGACACTGTCCTCCTCATCCCCACAGTAAGTATTCATTAATCACCTATGTGTCAGGCATTGTGCTATGTGTTATTAAGTCACTGAATATGATATATTTCTATACTAAACTCTGTGTGTTTATATGTGTTCAACCCTCCTTTATTTCAGATGAGTGAAGTTAACCTAAAATCCTTTCCCTCACCCCTTTCTTGATTGCATTCTCTCCTTACTCACCCCAATTATGAGAAACAGCAAGTTCTACCCTCTTTTTTCTTCCTTTCTACCTGAGTATTTTCCTCTTTTTATCTACCTACTCTTTTCTCCTCCTTTAACCCTCACAAGAGGTGAAATCTACCCCAGGAACTCTGTTTTTCATTTTATTCATATATATATATATATATATATATATATATATATATATATATATATGTATGTATATATTCTTCCCAATTGTTCAAATAAATGTACCTTGCTGGATTTCTTGGGACTTTTATGTTTGCATTTCAAAGACCCTATTCAACTATGGTCTATGGTCTGTTCATTAAAGATATGTGAAAGTCCACTATTCCATTAAAGACCCATTAATCTGTGTAGGATTTTATTCAGGTTTGCAAGGTAAGTATTTCTTGATTTTAAGTCTATATTATATGTGTTGACTTTTGGGATATTGTATTACAAGTTGCCTCTGATCTCAAATAGAACCTGTCAGGTCTTGTTTGAATCTGACTATAGTTCCTTAGTACTTGAACTCTTTTCTTTATGCTTGCAAGTACTTTTTTTCTTTGATGTGGAACTGTTGAATTCATGACACTTTTCCTTTAGGAATTCCTTTCAGGAGGTGATCTGTGAATTCTTTCTATTTTGTTTTATCCTCTGGTTTTAACAGAACTGGTCAGTTTTCATTCAATAATCTCTTGAAATGTAGTATCCAGCCAGGCACAGTTACCTGTAGTCTTTGCTACTAGGGAGCCTGATGTTGGTGGTTCATTTAAGTACATTAGTCTGACCTACAATGGGTTAAATTGATCAGGTGTCCACATCAAGTCTGGCACTCATTTAGTACATAGAAGGACTGCCGACCAGACTGCCCAAGGTAGAGTGAATTGTTCCAAGTTGGAAATGAAGCAAGTTAAAGATCCTTTGCCAATCAGAAGTAGGAGAAGGGAGGAAGGAAGAAAAAAGAAAGGGAAGAAAGAAAGGAAGGAGGAAGGAAGAGAGGGAGGTAGAAAGGGGGAAGGAGGAAGAAAGGAAGGGAGGAAAAGGGGAAGGGAGGGAGGGAAGGAAAAAAAGAAATATATTATCTAAGCTTTTATTTTGGTCATAGGTTTCAACTAGTCTGTTTTCAACTAGACCTGTTTTCCAGGTTAATTGTTTTTTGATATCAGCTATCTTACATTTTCTTCTATTTTAATTTTGTTTGAATTTTTTTTCCTGTCTCAAAAAGTAACTGATTTCTATTTGCTCTATTTTAGTTTCCAGGGAGTCCATTTCTTGGGTGAAGTTTACTTTCACTTCTAAACTTCTTAACCTCTTTTAAATTATTTCCTCAAGATCTTTTATTTTATTTTATTTTTAAATCTCCCGTACCATTTCTTCTAGGGATTCATGTAGTCTTTGTGGAAAACGTTTTTTTTCCTTTGAGTTTCTATGGACCATTTTTATAGAGTTAGCCTTGCAATATTGTTTTGATACTAGGAGGTGTTTCCTTTGATTTATACATCACTTCAGTTTTAGTTATCAAACTGGGACTGTACCAAGGTTAGAATCTGTCCCCTACTACACGTTTGGGTAGAATGGTCAGCCACTGGCTGTGCCCTGGTTCCCCTGGGTTCTTGTGCTTCCTGGATGGTGGAGGTTCTGAATACCATCAGTACCTTCTCAAGCATCTTAGCACAGACTGCTAATAATCTCATAGCTCTTGAGCATGGACCATTCTCAAATGAGCTGAATGCTTTTGCTTACTTGAATATTTCGTGGAGAGTCCTGTTTCTCCACTCTGGAGATTTTGGACTGCCCTGGCATTGACTTAGGGCAGTGGTTCTCAACCTGTGGGTCGTGACCCCTTTGCAGGTCCAATGACCCTTTCACAGGGGTCGCCTAAGACCATCGGAAAACACATATTTCTGATGGTCTTAGGAACCGAGACACCGCTCCTCTATCCTTCTCCAGGCAGGTTTGCCCACATGCAGATACACCCACATATGCCTACATACAAGTATTAAAGGGTTGTGGCATTAGGAAGGTTGAAAAGCACTGACTTAGGGGAACCCTTCATTGTCCCTGTCCCACGACATAGACTCTTGCAGGCTACATGCCTTCTGTTTTGGTACTGGCTTTGCTGAGAAGGGAGAGAAAAGTGGGGTTCTCTGCTCTTTCTGGTGGTCTGTTATTTGATTTTTTTAAAAATGCAATTCTGTGGTGGAGGATGTCACTTACGATAGACAGCAGTTTCCCATTGAATTTTTTTATTGTTATTCAGTCTGGTGCAAACTTTAGGCTTTTGCTGGGAGAGGTACATGGAAACTGGATGATCTATCTCCTGTTCAAGGGGCAATGAATCATTAAACAAGTATTCCTTAAGGACTTGTTGCCAAGCACTGTGCAAAGTGCTGGGATAGAAAACAGGGAGTGTGGGAATTACAACAATTCCTGCTCACAAGGAACTTAACATTCTAATGGGGGAGAAAGTATTTGCTGCAAATAAATAGGAATATACAAGGTAAAAATAAAATAGATAAAAGATAACCTTACAGAAAAAAATCACTAGTATCTAGGGAAACTAAGAAATACCTCTTGTAAATGGTGGCATTTGAGATGTTTTGAAGGAAATGAAGGATTCTAAGAGATTAAAGCAAGGAAGAGTAGCGTTCTATGAATGGGGAACAGCCAGTACAAAAGTTTGGAAATGGCAGATGGAATACCATGTACAAAGAACAACACATAGGCCCATAAGGCTGAACTGCAGAGGTATTCATGGAGGGGAATAATTAAAAAGAAGACTGCAAGGTAAAAGTGGTCAGTCTATAAAGAAATTGAAATGTCAAACAAATTTATATTTGATTCTATAGGTAAAAGGTGGCCATTGGAGTCTGAGTAAGGGTGACTTGGTCAGATCTTTACTGTAGGGAAATCACTCAGGTAGCTGATGGATTGTAATGGAAGATTTGAAACAGAGAACAATTTGAAGGCTCTTTCAATAGCCAAAGATGTTTCAACTCACCCTTGGTACATGGAATGTGCACGCACTTACAGAGAACACAAAATCCAGTAGATCTAAAAGACAAACAGTGCTTGTTGTGAGAGAACTCAGCAGGTATCACATTCAAATAGCAGCCCAGAGTGAAGCAAGGCTGGCAAATGAAGCCCAGCTTACTGAAGTCAAAGCTGGATACACGTTTTTCTGGAGAGGCCACAGTGAAGTGGAGTGCTGTGAAGATGGAGTATGTTTTGCAATCAAAACTAATCTAGGTAACAAGTTTGTATGCCTACCAAAAGGAGTGAATGATAGACTCATGAAAATGTGATTGACACTTTCAGGAAATGCCACAGTACCATCATCAGTGCCAGTGCTCCCACCATGACAAACCCTAATGAGGTCAAAGAAAAATTTTATGAAGACCTGGAGACCCTCATCATCAATGTTCCAAAAGATGGATGACTTTAATGCTAGAGTAGGTTTAGACTACCAAACATGGCAGGGAATCCTACAGAAGAATGGAGCGAGGAACAGCAACAGCAATGGTCACTTACTACTGAAGATTTGTGCATCTCATGGCATTCTCATCACCAACACTATCTTCTCTTTACTTAAATGTAATAAAACTTCACGGATGCACCCTTGCAACAAATACTAGCATTTAATAGACTATGTTATTGTAAGGAGAAAGGATAGATAAGATGTGAGAGTGAAGAAGGCAATGTGTGGTGTAGAGTGCTGAACTGATCATAGACTTATCCTCTCCAAGCTAAATATTTGCTTTAAAAAAAAAAGCAGCAGCCCCAAGGCAAAATAACTACCAGAAGAATTAATGTCAACACATTAGAGCCCTTCTTCGAGTGAGATCAGTTTGTTGCAAACTTGGAGGAAAAGTTGAGTCAACATTTAGCTGGCAACAGTGAAGCAGAAAAGGAGTGGGCAGCTTTCAGAGATCTGGTATATAGCACTGCATCTGCTCATCTGGATGAGAATACTCTCAAACATCAAAACTGGTTTGATGAAAATTATGAGGAAATTCAGAAACTGCTAAATGAAAAAAGAGAACTCCACAGGGTTTACCAGCAGGATAGTTCATCCATTTCTAAGAAGGCAGCATTTAATTCCATCAAAAGTACAGAACAAGCAAAGCTTAGAGAGATGCAGGATTTGAGGTTCAGTAAGAAGGAAGATGAAATTGAGCTTTATGCTGATAGTAACAAACCAAAGAATTTTATGATGCCTTGAAGGCTATTTATGGGTCAAGGACCTATGGTCCATCTCAAGTACTCAGTGCTGATGGAGCCACATTGATTAGTGATAAGGAAATGATCCTATACAGATGGGCTGAACACTTCCATAGCATTCTCAACAGACCATCACCAATCAATGCTGAAACCACTGACCATTTACCGCAGGGTGAAGTCAATTCCTCCCTAGCTAAAGTTCCAACTGAAGGAGAGGTTTCTAATGCCATTAGACTCCTCTCCTGTGGCAAAACACCTGGTACTGATTCTATTCCAACTGAGATTTATAAGGTGGAGAGTCCATTGAATATACAAAAGCTGCCTGAAATTTTCTGGGTTATATGGCAAGAAGAGGTTATCCCCCAGGAGTTCAAGGATGCCTCCATTGTCTATCTCTATAAAGGTAAGGGAAATGGATTGTCCTGTGACAATCACGGGGTATCAGGGGGAAGGTAGTCTCTCTCTTAGTCACTGCTGGCAAGATTCTTGCCAGAGTCCTCCTTAACAGGTTGATCATTCACCTGGAAGATGGTCATCTACTTGAGAGCTATTGTGGCTTCAGAAAGGACTGAGGAACGGTTAATATGGTGTTTGTTGCCTGACAACTCCAGAAAAAATGCCAAGAGCTGAATAGAGGTCTGTTTACAACCTATATTTGTAGATCTGACCAAGGGCTTATGGAAAATGTCAAAATTTGATTTCCCAGAGAAGTTCATTAGTATCATATGTAAATTGTTTGCATGCTTTCCCAGGTTCTGGTTAATGGATGGTGCTCTAGTGCTTTCCCAGTCACCAATGGAGTAAAACATTGTGTGCTTGCTCCCATGCTTTTTAACATGATGTTTTCATCCATGATATCAAATGCCTTCTGTGAGGATGAACATGGCATTAAGATCAACTGTAACACAGATGGTAAATTCTTCAGGCTAAAGGCTACAAGCCAAGACTAAAGTGGAGGAAGTGTTGATGCATTATTTTCTGTTTGCAGATGATTGTGCACTCAACACAGCCTCTGAAGCCAAGATGCAACAAAGTATGGATCAATTTTCTGCTGCTTATGTTAATTTTGGTCTAACAATTAACATGAAAACATAGATGCTCCATCAGTTAGCACCACAGGATCCACATGTGGAATCATCAGTTACAGCAAAAGGAGAAGTTTTGAATACTGTGGATAAGTTCACTTACCTTGATAGTGTACTTTCCAGGAATGTACACATTGATAATGAGGTTGATACATGCATTGCCAGAGCTAGCTCAGTGTTTGGGAAGCTCCAAAGTAAAGTGTGGGAGAGAAGAGGTATTAGACTGCCTACCAAACTGAAGGTTCACAGAGTCATTGTGCTGACCTTGTTGTTCTATGCCTGTGAAACCTGGGCAGTCTACTAGCACCATACCAGGAAATTGAATCACTTCCATTTGAATTATCTTAGGAAGATTCTGAAGATCACCTGGCAGGATAAGATACCAGACACTGAGGTTGTTTCTTGAACTAAACTGCCACACATTCAAACTCTACTGCAGAGAGCACAATTCTGATGGGCTCTTCACATTGTTTGAATGCCAAACATATACTTGCCAAAAAAACTATTTTATGGAGAACTCACACAGGACAAGTGGTCACATGGTGGTCAGAAAAAGTGATACAAGGACACTCTCAAGATCTCTCTTACATACATTGGAACTAATTTTGTGATATGGGAGATACTAGCACAGAACTGTCCAGTATAGTGTGCCCTCATCAGAAAAGGTGCTGTACTCAAAGACCAAAGTAGAATTAAAGTAGTTCAAAAGAAATGTGAGATGCACAAATTTAGAGAATCTATCCAAAATATTCATATGGACTATTTGTGCCTGACCTGTGGTAAAGCATTCCAAACTTGTATTGGTCTGACCAACCACAGTTGGACACACTGTAATTTGACTCTGAGATAGTGATGTCATTTTGGTCCTCTTTGAGAACAAAGGACAGTAACCAACCAACGAACCAGTCAACTGGTGGTCAGAAGATATGAAAAGCATTTTTCAGAAGAAGAAATCAAATCTATCTATAGTCATATGAAAAAAATTCACTAAGTCACTATTAACTAGAGAAATGGAAATTAAAACAGCTTTGAGGTACCACCTTACACATATCAGATTGGCTAACATGACAGAAAAGGAAAAATGATAAATGTCAAAGGGCATGTGGGAAAATTGCTACCCATGATGTGTCACTCAGGCAAGGGAGCCTCACTCAACTGAATAATTCAGAGTTCCCTCAGTGCATATCTTAATCTAATATCATGCCCATGTAATGGCTAAGTAAAACTTGTTGTTACCTCTTATGACCTACAAGTATCTCATTTTGTTCCAGCATCAAACATAAGCTACCAGGGGATTGGTCAAAGTCAAACCTACTCCAGAACAGCAGACTATGAGATATTCAGTTGGAAATATTTAATAGGCAGTTGGTGACATAGAACCACAGCTTGGGAGAGAGACTAGTGCTGGATATATCTATCTGAGCATCATCTGCATGGAAGTGATAACTGAATGTGGTGGAGCTGATGAGATAACCAAATCAAAGTATAGGGAGAAAAATAAAAAAGGCCCAAGGCAGAGCCTTGAGGGACAGTCACAATTAATGGACATGCCATAGATAAAGATCCAGGAAAGTAAACTCTCTAGCAAAACATTCCTTCTGGAATGGTCGATGAAGAAGGAGAAGCAAGATATAAAAGTGTGACAAAAATCCATAGAGAAGAGAGTATCCAGGAGATTCTGATTAATAGTTTCAAATCATACAGGTAGGTCATGATGGATAAGGACTGAAGAAAGACCATTAGATTTGGCTATTAAGAGGATGTTAATAACTTTTAAAAGACCAGTTTCAATTGAATAATGAGATTAGAAGCCAAATTATAGAGAGTTTAGAAGAGAGGAGAGAAAAAGTGGAGGTACCTACTGTAGAAGGCTTTTTCAAAGAGTCTAGCTAAGGGCAGGAGAGACAGAGGGCAACATCTAACAGGAATGGTAGGATTTAATGAGTTAAAAAAAAGATTAAGAAAATATGGGCATTTTTGTAGACAGCGGAGAAGTAACCAGCAAATAGGTAAAGAATGAAGATAACAGAGAAAGTGAAGGTGATAGTCCCATAAGCAGGAGAAGGAAGGCACAGATAGAACTGGGATGTTTGTACAGGGGGAGGCTTTGCCAAGAAGAAGGCTTCTGATATTTTTTTATCAGAGATTGGAATAAAGGAGAAGATAGCAGGGGATGATGTCAGAGAGAGATCAGATGGGGGGAAGAGAGAGCTCTTAGTAAATGGCCTCCATCTTATGGATGTAATACAGTGAAAGGTCCTAGCAGAAGGGGTGCGAGGAAGGAGTGTTGTAGGAGGCTTGAAGAGAGGTTTGAAACAGTTGTCTTTAGTAGGATAGAATTAGGGAGGAGTCCTAGCATTGTCTTGCTGCAGTGAAGGCCCCATCAAGATAATATAAATTTGCAGTGGATTCAGTAGGCTCATGAAGGAGTAAAACAGGCAAATAATAAAGAGTAATCCAGGTTTGATGTTTTGTAAGCCATGATCAGCAGTAGGAAAGGGGAGGAACAAGGGATTTAATAGAGGATGGTTAAATGATGCAGTGAATAGAACATGGGACCTGGAATCAGGAAGACCTGTGTACAAAACTAACCTTAGGCACTTAATAAATTTGTTGAACAAGTTACTTAACCCTATTTGTCTCAGTTTCTTTATCTGTAAAATGAAGGAGAGGGGAAAAAATGGCAAACTACTCCAGTATCTTTGCAAAGAAAACCACAGGTGGAGTTATGAAAAATCAGACATGACTGAAACGAATGAACAACAGAAGTATAAATTGAACTGGTTCACCAAAGGATCGAGATTGGAAAGAGAGAAGACTGTATCCAGTGCAGGGATGATGACCTGGGCAAGCACTGAGGGATGGAGAGATTGTAGGTCATGTGAGGATGAAGATAAGGTTAGGGGACATATTCCAATAGAATGATAAAAGATTATGATCACATTAAAAATTTTCAGAGTTCATGAATACAGAAGTGGAACTCCTGTGGGTCAAGGCAAGAGAAATCCCTCTGTGTACCTGAAGTGGAGTAGAAGAGTACATCATGATGCTGAGTAGGTTGAGAAATGAAGATAGGACATTTGACAGAACTCAGCATTTATACTGAATTCCTCTAGTATGAGGGCAGGATTTGCAGCAGAGAAGAAGGAAGACCATGAGTCAGAAATGAAATTCATTAGGAAATCAGGGAGAATATTCTTGAGGTGAAGCGTATGCCACCAGGTTCTGATAAATTTGGATAGCACGTACCTCAAAGGAGGAGAGGTAAATCAGTGATGATAGGAGAGGGATGATATTAAAGTAACAAGGGGGAACAAGAACCATTCTAATTTTCTCACTATGACCAGTAAGTCAAAAGATATGAGAGAAAATGCAGTCAGTACTGGAAAAGGTAGTCAAAAATTAGCATGGTCAGTAAGGAGTTAGATCTTTGTAAGTGCAAGAAGATGGAAAAAGGGAGAAAAAAGAAGCTTAATAAAAATGAAAGGGAATTTACTAATTATGGAGCAGGCCTTCAGTAGAAGGGGTAGTCAGATCTGCAGTGGGGCATTGGATGAGGTAAGGCTGAAAAGGAATGAGGTTTTGGATAGCTGTTGGGGTGGTGTTGAACCCTGCCAGCTCGGAATTCAGTGCCACTGGGATATTGAGATAAAAAGAGGGTAGGATTAGATGGTTGTATGGTAACTACTTTGGGAAAGAATCCAAGAAGACTATCAGTGAACAGAGAGAATTCTGCTGAGGAAGCCAAGTGATTACCAAGTTCAAGGTCTCCACTAAACTTTATAACAAGCAGGGTTGCTTTTCCTGTGAGATCTCAGAAAGCCTGCTCCAGGCATTAGTAAGAGAACAAATGTCCCTGGGAGTCAGTAAACCTGGCCAGAAGGCAGGAAAGGGTAATAAGCCAGTACCCCACCAATCCCAGGGAGAGTGGATGGATCCTCACTGATGAACTTTTGGGAAATGTGGATAAGAGTCATATGGGATTAGAAGCCACTGGATGTGTTTGTTACTGTCTGCATCACTGGAAAAAATACCTTATTAATGAGATCAATCTCAGAGTTATGAAAGTATTAGAATATTCTCTGAGATTCACTGGAGTGAGACAAAAAGACCTGTTCAGAGGCAACTGCAATAATGTTGTGCTCACCAAACATGCCCAGTCCTGAATAATGCAGATATTCAACAGGCTCTAGCAGTAATAAATGGCTCAAACTTAAATTCAGAAAGCACTGAATTATGAAAGAGGCAAAATTGGTTTTCAAGTTAATTGTTTGGAACTCAAAGCATATTTTCCCATGGAAACAATATGATCAATGTTGGTTAAGTTCCCAAGCCAGTCCACAAAGGCCTGTTTAACCCACAGCACAGTGAAATATTGTACTTTTGTTGTGGAAAAAAAATGGTAGAACACAATGCTATTGCAACACTAATAATTAAACAAAATCAACTGAACCAAATAAAAATTATTTTTTTATCTTGAATACAACTGCTTGGGAAAAAAAGGTTTTGTCAAAGGCAATAAAGAAGTAAAGAGAGTTTAATACTGATTCAAAACATCTAATGAGGTCCTTATAAAAAACATTTTTCACAGTGCCTAATACACAGTAGGCACTCATTCTTTTCCTCTTCCCTCCTTTCCCTTATGATGCGTTCTGGGCGTTTGAAAAGGGCATCTTATGCCGACAATACCAGTTCTTCATTATTTGAATATCACTTCCAGACAGTGGTGTTTGGGAAAAGGCTCCTGAATGGAACACAGTCTCTGACACAGACTTGCTGCAGCATCGTAGAAGATAAATCACTTTTCTTCTGGATCTCAGTTTCCACATCTATAAAATTAAGGAATTTGGACTAGGGGGTCTGTTTATTCTAGCTGTAACATTACATAACTGGGACTTTTCCTTAATACAAATGTGGTAACATCTTTGTTCTTACATTCACCAAACAATATGGAGGTATTTTTTAACTCACAGAAGAAATTAAGAAAAGGAAAAACAAAAGAGGGAGATTTCCTGAGGAAACTGGGCAAGAGTTGGAAGCAAAAAGGGAAAACAAAAAGCAATTAAAAGTATGTTCTTGAATAATGGCTTGCCTATGATGTAATTAATTGAAATTTTAAAGATGGAGAGGAATTTTTTTTAAAAGATAATTGTACATGCAATATCCATGAGAGGGAAAGAAAGGAGGTGGTAGGGAAGAGAGAGCTTCCCATAACAGTTTCTACTTAACTTCTGTCAGGAATAAAGGGAGAAGGGAGGAGAGCAAAAAATAGACTGAGTTGAGGCATTGTACATCCAGTTATATTCATTTTTATAGGATGTTCCCAGGTTGGTTGTTCCTAAATCAGGAAGTGCCTTACAGTACAAGACATGACTATAAAGCAAGGAGGCTGACTATACCAACCCCTGAGAAAATCTGTTGCATTACTTTCCAGTCACACCTCATAAACCTTGCTACAAAGTTTCTCATTTGGGTGTACTGTGAACCAAATCATATCCCCTGTGAATACAGTGAATGTTTAGCACCTTTTTCATCATAACATGGAAAGGATATATCATTACATTTATTATCCTTGTTTTCTGGCACCGCCATTAGAGTGGGAATCCTGCTTCACAGTGTTTTTCAACTGAACCTCTTTTTTTCACTTTTTCAAAGAGTCATAGCTTGCTTCCTCAGGATCTATATTTCTGTGCATTACAGTGGTTCTCCACCTTCCTAATGTCACGACCCTTAAATACAGTTCCTCATGTTGTAGTGGCCCCCAACCATAAAATTATTTTCGTTGCTACTTCATAACTGTAATTTTGTTACTGTTATGAATCGTAATGTAAATATCTGATATGCAGGATGTATTTTCATTGTTACAAATTGAACATAACCTGCAGGTTGAGAACTGCTGGTGTATTATATTTAAGTGATTTCCCTTCTTTGGTCTATGCTTCCACCTATGATGTTTATGCTCTTGACCTCCCCATCTGATATATGCCCAATAAAATTTGATTTTCTTTATGAATTTTTAGGAAACATCAATACCATAATAAGATATATAATCCAAAATATCATGTTGCATCTTCCTTAAATTTCATTACCATGCCTTATGAATTAACTGTAACAATTGGCTAGCTGAAAAAAAGCAAAGTAAAATTCAATTGCAATTAAGTTATCTCCACGAGATTCTTATTAATGTACTATTATTTTCTGGGCTACTAATTCCATTTAAAAAATAAGAAAAACCAATCACTTATAACCTTGCAAATCCAGGTCAGGTCTCATCACACTGAATCATTTAAGCTTGAGTGTTATATTTCAAGGCAAGCAACCAAGATCCTTGACTCAGCTGAGCATTGATGACATTTTCATCTGAAAATTTAATCTCTTTGGAGGTGGCTGGCCTTGTCTCTATCTCCAATTAACACACAGTATTTTACTGAAACGGGATATGCATTATAATGTTCCACTTTTTCTTTGAGACCTAAAAAGTGACTAATTTGGTTGTATTATCTAAAGAGACAAAGTACAGGTTAAACGCTTTGCGCTGA
Source organism: Pseudochirops cupreus (assembly GCA_028627135.1). Taxonomy (NCBI): domain Eukaryota; kingdom Metazoa; phylum Chordata; class Mammalia; order Diprotodontia; family Pseudocheiridae; genus Pseudochirops; species Pseudochirops cupreus. The sequence continues at coordinate 291,662,850 of CM053582.1, read as the reverse complement.
TTGGCATTTGCACTAGAAAAATTATGCCTTTTATTTCTTCACAATGACTTAAATAGGCACAGCATAAATGTTAGTAGTTAGTAGGGAGAGGAGGAGAACCACCTTTCATTTTAAATGTAACGTTCAGCTTTTTGAGAATCTACATAACCTCTTGAATCCCAACATCCTTCTGTGACAGCACCCCTCCAATCAGCTTCCCTTTTTCCAGCTAACTTCCCCGCTCCCTGGCAGATCAAAGCAGCATTTGGACTTTTAATAACCCAGGCAGGGTGCAATGCCAGGGGATATGCATCCTGTCCATTCAGCTCAATCCATTATCCCCAGTTCTGGCTTCACCGTACTTCCTCCCCTGTGGGGCTAAAGGGAGTTCAGTTTTAACTTCACAAGTTGCTAGCTAGCTGCCAGACTATATTTAGCCCCAGAGGTCATGGGGAATGGGCCTAATGGTAATAAAGAAAAGGACTTTAAGCTGCCAAAATTCTGGACTTGATCCTTACAGTATATATCCAATATATCCTAGAATGCCGAATTGGTGGGATCTTCAAACTTAGGAATGTGAAAATGGAGTGGGAAAGAGTTTTCTCCCTGGTATAATGCAGAGCACTTTCATTTTTGCCTTTGTAGCCTTAGCACCAAACACCAGGTCTGGCACACAGTGAGTACTTAATAAATACTTCTTGATTGTTATCAACTTTTTTCACCAGATTATCTAAACTACGAATTCTACTTCCTTCATCCATGCAACCTCCCATTTAGTCCTCTCTGTTGTTTCTTTGGAAAACCTTCCTATCTGGGAGAAATTAACAATATACATACCACTCCCCTGAACTTTTATTCTAAGCTACATTTTTTGCCTTGAATACCCACCCTCACAATTGATCAAGATTATTTATCCTCTCCATGAAGACTTTCTTGAACTTATTATGCCTAAAAAATGTAAAAAAAAAATCTTTCACTTGTTATCCTTGATACATAATACTATAAAGTTTGCCTTCTGTTTACTGATATTCCATTGGTATACCATTCTGGTCTAGCAGAGATAGGCTGGTATTCTAATGCTTCTTTGGAGCCAGGGAAAGGAGAAAAAAAATGTTGCATCTTAATTTCACCTTTATTCTCTACTTAAAGTACACTTATACCTCATTCAAGAAAAGAATTCATTCACTCTCAACTAGCCAATGACCTCTGTTAGGGCCACGTAGTACAATTTCAGTGATGTTGAAAAACTTCCCTGGTCAAAATGATTTCCCTCCTTTTCCTACCAGATCCTGAAATTCCTACCATCACTATCTACATTAATAATTAATAGTTGTAATGATTACTATGGTATGGAAAGACCATTAAAACACAAACATTACCTGAGAAGAGTAATATATTAAAACATCATTCATCATCGATACATTAAATTCATACTTACTTTCCTTGATCAGAGCAGGATTTTACTGCCTTAGATCAAATACTGTTAGTAGACTTACATACATTTAAAAAAAAAATAGATGATAAAGACCACAACAAAAGAAAATTAGACTGCAAGAACAGATATTCTTTTAGAGTTGATTTTATAAAAGGAAAAAGACCACACAACATCCTAGGGTGGCTTTAAGTAGTTTCTGAAGCAGCTTTCACTCTGATTTTTGACTCAATCATTACAGAGAGCCTCTAAGACAGATGTAAATAACCATGATGGTCAGTAATTTGCTTTTACTGGCACTGCTCCTAGATGGTTTCCCAGTATAATTAACCCCCAAGTAATGTCATGGTTCTAGATACATATAACAGATGAAAAGGTTCATACTAGGTCCATAGATTTAGGGGCAAAAGGGACCTAACAGATTATCTAGACCAGGGGTGAGGAACCTGTGGCCTCAAGGCCTCATGTGGCCCTCTAGGTCCTCAAGTGCAGCTCTTTGACTGAATTCAAACCTCACAGAACAAATCCTGTTATTAAGGATTCTAGTCCAACTTCCTCATTTTACAGATATAAGTAAACTGAGGTCCAGAAAGGGGGTACTCAAGGCCACACAGGTAATGACAAAGATAAGATATGAACTTGGGTCCTCTGACTCCTTATCAGAATTCTTTCCACTACATTAGGCTGTTTCTCAGTTTCAGGAAATATCTTCTAATTCAGAAGCTCCAAACACAGGAAAAGAAAAATGGAATGGACCTAGTGCCCTCCATCTTTGACCCTGTCAGAGATCATGACCATGGACATGGTTTGGAAACAAGCCCTCAAACCTTTGTCTGACTTCAAGCAAGACAAAACTAAGTCTAGTAGACATACTATGATCACTTTGTAAAGATGCTTATTAAATTGGCCAGCCAGTGGTATCCAGTAGGATACTTCAAGGAGTTGGAAATGGGAAAAAAGAGGTAAATTTCAAGGGCCAAAAAGACCAGAAGGGTTCATTGGTGTTCTTTGTCTTCCTAGGTAGGATAAGGCTTGGTTGGGTGCCAACCTGGGCAACCAGGAGTTAGTGGAAATTCTAGGGACTTGAGAGAGGGATAAGCATAGGGTGGAGGGTGTGTCTTAGATAAATTTCACCTACTTAGCAACACTCCCCAAGGCAAGCCCTGACCTCCATAATCATTGGTGCCAACACCCTTCTAAGCTAATTTTGTGTGCTAGGAGAGAGAGTGTTGGAGTGGGGTTGGAGTGGGTAGAAGTATAGCGTATGAGGGAGCCACTGCTTCCCACACCTTGTAGAAGAGCCAACACTGTGCTCTGGTGCCAGCTGGGCGGTGCCATCCACATGATTTATTATCAGAATAGCAGCACCCAGATTCCTTCTTTTTTATGACCATCTTTTCCCTATCCCTGAAAAGGACTAAAAAGCTATACTCTGAAATGGATACATACTATCCCCTTCTCCAGTTTGAAAATCAAAGTCATTCATTCATCATTTATTCATGAATATCATTTACATAGCCATGACCATGTGCAATTGTTCATATGTTTTGTTTTGATAATGTGCCATGTCATAAATAGTATAGTCATGGGAGAAAAATTACTTGTCTCTTACCTCATTTTCTATTCAGTCTAGCATATTACCATGGACAAATAGGCACATATTAAATGCGTTTAGAGATGACAACAGAACTTTAGAGTAGGTACCTACTGCATGGGTTTAGAGCAGAATTTTATATTTGATTTAGTAGATAAGAGGTTTTCTCTTTAATCACTTTTAGGGGTCTAGATCTGTGATTTCATTAGTAGAGAACTTTAATTTTTTTTTGGTAGGAAACTTTAAATGAGGGGATTCCTACTGATAATCTATAACACCTGCCTTCCATGGTGGCACAGGGACACTAAAAGGTTTTGCCAATAGTCATCCAGCTATTATGACTAAATGGCAGGACTAGAACCCAGGTCTCCTGACTCCAACACCTGCCTTCTATCCACTACTCCATACTGCCTTTCTAACCATTGACCATTGCAAAAATACTTCTAAACACCATTGGGCCTGTGAAAATCTATCTGGCCTGTAACATTTCCATTGGTCATGCCGTCATTGGCCAGCAGGGCCAGACTTATACAGAATGATAGAATGTCAGAACTAGACACCTTGAAGAGTAAGCTAAGGATAACAGGATCACAGATTTAGAACTGGAAGCAATCTTAGGGGTCACCAAGTCCAAACTCTTCATTTCATGATGTAGCCAAGAGAAGTGAAGTGAGTTGTCCAAGATCACACAGCTAGTAATTGTCTGAGACAGGATTCAGACTCAGGTCTTTCTAACTTTGAGCCCAATGCTCTATCCATGATACCAAGCTTCCTCTTCCAGATTAAACACCTTTATCCATGGCCAATGAGGAGAAGAGCAGTGTTAGAACCCAGCTGGAACTAGAACAGGAGCCCTATTTTAGTACATTTCCCACTATACCACAAAGGAGAAGGCAACCATCTATATACTGTGATTTCAGGTGCTACTTTCTTTAAGATTCTTTTTTTTTTCTTTAGGGGGGAAGGCAGGGCAATTGAAGTTAAGTAACTTGCCCCAGGTCACATGGCTAGTTTTAGTGTCAAGTGTCTGAAACCAGATTTGAACTCAGGTCCTCCTGACTCCAGGACCAGTGCTCTATTCACTGTTCCACTTAGCTGCTTCTTTAAGATTCTTTAAGATTCTTACCTGCTCAGTGATTTCTACTGAACTTTGAACAGAAGGTAATACCTTTCACTGTACAATTAGAGATAAGACTCCAATTTCAAATTCCTCTGGGAAAGGTGACACATTGGCCTAAACTATTCACCTTATAGTGTAAATGAATGATATGGTGTTTCTCCTTGAGATTTCACAGAAGGGAGAAAAGAATCCCCAAATTGGAGGCTTTATCACTTCTTCCTGTTTCACAGCTTTTTCCAGGGCTGGCAAATGACTTCCATCTTCTCCTCACATCAGATGACTGAGCTAGTCAGCAGCTAACACTTTCAGTCACTCAGTCAGTAACCATTTATAAAATTCTTACTGTGTCAGACATTGCGGCTAAGTAACATGGATACAAAACAAAAGACATAAAGAAGCCCCTAGCCCCAAGGAGCTCACAGTCTGATAATGGGGGAGTTGATATGCAAACTACTATTCATACAAGAGATGTATGGTGCAAATGGAAGGTAATCTCAAAAGAATGTACTAGAAATGTAGGGTGGAAGGGGAGCCAGGAAAAGAAACAAATCAGAAAGAAGGGCAGAACATATTCTGTCCTAACCTTTAGTTTAGTACCTAATTTCCTGCATTTCTATTCTGTGTAAAGCACTATATCAGATGCTGAAACTACAAGAAACTTATTTTATAGGATTTGGTAATGGTGGAATGCAGCTGGTATTGCCATAGTTATAAAACCATAGAGAAATGAATGTTCTAGAAAGACAAAGCACAGAATAGAAAGGCAATAAATGTTTGTAGTACTGAACTGAATTATGATTGTCCTTATTTGACTCATCTCCACTACATAGGATTGTGTGTATTTTTGAGAGAGTACTATTAGGGTACCACAGATGGTAAAGGTAATACTTAGGGTTGGGGGTGGGGTGGGGATAGCTGGCACTCATCTAACCCTATGATCTCACATCCTACAGGACAGCAAACCAGCACAGAACCAAGATTAGGGGCCTGGTCAAGGGTAGAAATGGGAACACGAAGAATAGGATCAAAGATCCAGAGCCAGCAAAGACTTCAGAGGCCATCTAGTCCAGTCCTCTAACTTTACAAGTTAGGAAACTGAAGCTCAGAAGTCAGTCAATCAATAAGCATTTATTAAGCACCTACTGTGTGCTAGGCACTGTGCTGAGAGATAGGGATATACAGAAAGGCAAAAGATGGACCCTGCTCTGAAGGAGCTCACAGTCTAATTGGGGAGACAACATACAAATAGCATTGTACATACAAAAAAATACTGATAATCGTAGGCAGAATTTGAACTCAAATCCCCTTCCTCTACAACCAGTCCTCTTTCTACTGTCCTATGCTGCACATCTGCCCTGTTTATCACACTGCTCCTGGGCAGGTTTATCTTCAATCTAAAATGGACTGCAGAGCTCCTTCAAAAGCCACAATTACAGTGGATTCTATATTTTGTTAAAATTGGAAATGAGAATTTCTGTCACTCCGAAGATGCCCTATTGAAGAAAGGTAGAAAGGCTATAGATTTATGTTTGGAATTAGTCAAACCATCTGTTAGATTCTCTGGAGACCAGCTTAATGTGATATACATAGAACGAACGATACTTTCAAATTTGGGCTGTTGGGGATAGTCAGTCGACACCATTTATAAAGCACTTTCTGTGTGTCAGGTAAGTCCTAAGCACTGGGGATACAAAGGTGTGTTGATTAGCTATAGTTAAGTTTAAAAAACTGAACATTTCTAAATGGATGTTTTGAAGCACTCTAGTACAATGTTAAGAATGATGGATTTGAAGTGAGAGGACACAAGTGTGAACCAGAGATTTGCCATTTAATATGTGACCTTGGACAAGTCACCTCACCTTGGTGTATCTTCATGTCTAAAGTAGGGTTGCTGGGCTAGATGATCTCTGAGGTCCCTTCTCACTATAAATTTAAGAGTCAATTTTGCAGAACTTGGAGTACTAGCCAACAAGTCTATTGGCATGCCATATACATACAACCATAAATATAGGCAATCCCATACTTGTCATGCAACCATATATACAGGCAATCCTAATTTTACTAGAGTTATATTACAATAATTCTCCTTGTAAGTTGAATGTTTTTAGCTATTTTATATACATTAAGTAGGGAGAAAAATGATTTAGATTAGACATAATCTTTGCCCTCATGGAGTATATAGCTTACAAGAATCATATGGTTCTTATATAGATAGTACCATACAATAGTGTATTACAAATGTGCCAAGTGTTATGAGAAATTGGAGTCTGTACAAACCGAGGAAAATCAGTGAAAAGTACTTGAAATGGCACTTAAGGTAGGCTTTAAAGGATGGGTAAGAAGTCAATAGGAGGCAGCTAGGTGGCTGAGGGGATAGAGTGCTGGGCTTGGAGTCAGGAAGCCCCAACTTTGAATCCAGCATCAGACACTTATTAGCTGCGTGACCCTGAGCTACTTAATCTCTGTTTGCCTTAATCCACTGGAGAAGAAAATGGCAATGGTCCAGTATCTTTTCCAAGAAAACTCTGCGGACAGTATTGGCATGCTGTGGTCCATAGGATTGTGAAGAGTCAGACACAACTGAACAACAGCCAAGAAGTCAATAATTGGATTTAGAATTAAGAATTCATTTTTCCCCATAGGAAAAAAATAGCTCAATAGTATGTATTACTCCAATAATTAGAGGTGGCAACCATTTGGGGATGGGTGCTAAAAACCTTTGAAACTTGATCCCATTTTCTGTGATAGACTTTGCTATGCTGTTTTATTAAATATTTCTCCCCCTCTGATTTCATTATCTGGTTTAGTCTGACCTTGAATCACTACATAGAGACAGGGCTATGAATTGCATAATCATGAGCTCCAAACATCTGCGCCATGACCCTGGGTGTAGCTATCACGGTTGCCATATCCAAATATACATGGGGAGGAGAGGATTTGCTGAACACTAAATGTAACCCTCGGGTAGAACAATGTTGCTAGTGAAGTTTAGATTTCATATGGGAGAAGGTCACTAACCCTTTGTGGTTCATACCCTGATAGTTGGAGCTTGAAGTCACTTACCACAAACATACCCTCATTTTTACAGATGTGGAAGCTGAGGCCCAGAGAAGTTAAGTGATTTGCCCAATGTCATAGAATATTCCTACCGAATAGAAAGACAAAGATTTCTGACCTTTTCTTTTCTTCATCTTCCTATCCTTCCTTTCCTGGTACCAGCTCCAGCCATGAGGCACTAGGGATGCTGGGAGAGAGGAGAATAAGGGTGGTGAGGGTAATGAACTGGCTGTTCCATATGACCTGGGGAGACACTGGGTTCAAAAGAAAGTTTCTACTAGACTGGGTTATGTGTTAAATATGCATATGGGTAAGTTAAGAACTGCCTATAAATACCTATTTCAAATATTCTTATTGTAATTTTGATATTTCTAGATTTTTTTTGAGCATAGAGTCTATAATTCTGAATTTGGTGTCAGTAGTTAACTACCATATAATTAGCTATGGGAAGTTGGTTCTTGTGAAATTTTTTTCCCTCTAATATGTATTTAGTTAGAAAAAATTCTCCAAAAGTAATATATAAAAATAATTGAAAAAGGTTATTACCTAGGACACTTTAATTATTCTCAAAGAAGATTATACTGTCTTTTTTAAAATCATATATTCATATAGCATTTTTATTAATAATAATGTTCATTCATACTTGTAATATATCACTTACCTGACCTGAGAGCTTTAAAGACCCTGAGACTTGTATAGCAATGGATTCATCCTTAGCTCTTAACAAGTATCTTTCTACCTGTTTTGCACAGGAAGAAACAGACTTTGAGATCAAATGATTTCTACCGAGACAAGTTGGTGAGGAAAAATAGGTTTCTCAATCTATTTACTCTTCTTCAAAACAGCAAAATCTGCTTGTTTGACATTCAATCACATTCAGTTTTAGCATGCTAACAGGGCTTCAAAGTAGGAAGAACTAGGACCCCATACATCAGCGGTTCTCAATTTGTAACAATGAAAATACATCCTGCATATCAGATATTTACATTATGATTCATAACAGTAGCAAAATTACAGTTATGAAGTAGCAACGACAATAATTTTATGGGTGGGGGTCAGTACAACATGAATAACTGTATTAAAGGGTCATGGCATTAGGAAGGCTGAGAACCACTGCCATACATCTTTTCTCCTTAGGCCTTAGAAAAGAGAATGGGGAAATATGATCTCTTTGGGGTCGAAAAGTAAAACTTTTCCATAACAATCAACAAGTATTTATTAAGCATGTTCTACATGCCAGGTACTGTCCAAGACACCGAAGCTTTAAAGACCAAAATGAAAGAGACCCTGTTCTTAAGGAGGTGACACTCTATTGAAGAAAATATCGTTTGCAAAAATACATGGACATGGGAAATATAAGCAGCTAAGTGATGCAGGGGCTAAGAGGGTTAACTTTGCAGTCAAGAAACCCCAAGTCAAATCCTGCCTCACTTACGAGCTGTGTGACCAGGGGACCAAGTCACTTAAACTCTGCCTGCCTCAGTTTACTCATCTGTAAAATGAGAATAATAGCACTCCCAGATTGTTGAGATGAAATGAGATTTCACACACATTTGTAGGTATATATGTATATATATATATATATATATATATATATATATATATATATATATATATATACATATATATATATATACATAGATGTATATATCTATAGATATATAGATATGGTGTTTTATCAAACCTTAAATTGTTATATAAATGCTAGATAGGATTATTGTCATTTGGGGAGAGTAGGCACTAGCAGTTGGGAAAGGGGGAGGTTTCCCATGATCAGGGCTGGCCTGACATAGATGACACTGAGATGAATGGTGAAGGGAGACAGGTGTTCTCATAGGCAGAAATAAAGAGGTTATAAATCTCAGGCATAAAGGGATAGACTATGCAAAGAACATAGGGGAGGAGATAACGACTGATTTGATTTAATTTGATCAAGAGTATCTGGTCATGATTCATGGCTCCAGAATTAGAGGTGAGGGCAGGGGTACAGGTGGAAGAAGCCAGGCAGTTGGAAGGGAGAATGTGGAAGAGGTGTCTGGTAAGGAGGAAGTGAAGTGAAGCATAGGAAGGGCTTTCCTAAAATAATGTTCCTGGAGAGGCAGTCACCAGGCAAGCAACAGAATGTCAAATTCAGGAAATAGTGACTGATTCATTTTGACTGTATGTGGGAACGATGTATTGCAAGTCTGAAAAAGACGTCTGCAGCCCAATTGTGACAGCCCTTAAAGGTCAATGAAAGGAGTTTGTAGCTTTTCCTCAGGAAATTGTGGAAGTCCTTCTTGGGCAGAGGAGTGACATCATCAGATCAGGTGATGTTTTCAGAACACCACTTTGGTAGCTATGTGGAGGAGAGACAGGAAGTAGGGAGACCAGTTAGGAGGTGGTTAGAACAATCCATGAGGCAGGTGATGCACTGACAGCAGTGGCCATATAAGTGGAGAGGAGGAGAATGGATGGTAGAGATGCCATGTAGGCAGAAATGATGACATCTGGCAACTGATTGAATATAGGGAGGAGGAAGTAGTTAAAGGAGAGCTGGGAGTCAACGAGGACTACAAGGTCACTGGAAGGAGGGTGGTGCTCTTGGCCGAAATTGGAGAAAATATTGCCATGTCAGTCTTGACTATGTTGAGTTGGAGATGCCTATGGGACATCTGTGTATGGAGAGCTGTATGAAGCCTTTATCTCCCAACCACAACCATGAGGGTATGACCCTGCTGTGGCTTCTGTCTGTTGTGTCTGCTTTTTCCTACTCTCAGATGAAGGAGAATTAAAGATGGGAGGGACTTTTGAGCTATGAAAGGTCAGAAGAGCCAAAGGACCAGGAACTCGAGTCCATACAAGAGTTTATCTGGAGCAGAGTCCAGTGTGCCAGTGCAACCAATGCCTAGATCAAGATTCAGAGGGAATGAGCTGCAAGAAAAGAAGGCTGAGAGGAAACTAGAGCAGAAACAAGACAAAGGCAAAAAAAGACCTGGATTTGGAGATAGAGAATCCAGGCTTGAATCTCAGCTCTGCCACTTACTTCCTGTGTAGATTTAGACAAATCCCTTAACCTCTCTGGGCCTCAATTTCCTCATCTGTAAAATGAGAGGGTTGAGGTGGGATTAAACAACATCTAAGATCTCTTCAGGTTCTGAAGCCATAATTCCATTATAGTAAGAGATATTTGAATGGACAGTGAACACTACTGAAAAAAAAGAAGTGGCTTAGTTATTAGGAATGGGAAGCTAGAAAGAAATTTCTAGCTGCAATTAAACAACAACAAAGCACCATAATTTGATAATGGCAAGAGATTAAACGTGAAAATGTTTTGTTATTTTTATTACTTATCAGTTATTATTGTTAGCTATTATTATTTTAAATTATTTTTTGGATCTAAGTTTGAAATAAAAATTTCTCATAATTTCTATTCTCCCTCAACAATCTTAGCTACTTTTAGGTATAAAATATCTCTTGGAATTTTGTATTTGATCCTGGAGGTGATACAAAGACAACGGATTTTACAGAATAGAGAAATGACATGGTTAGACCTGTATATAAGACCCACATAAGAAGCAGCTTTTGGTCTTGCTCTGTCTCCTTGCTATCATGCTTCCATCTCCCACTCTACAAAGTGGAGAGAATAATGTTTTCAATCTCATACCTTGGGCTTATTCTGAAATTCTCTGAATATGATACAGTTCAAGAAAAAGACTAGCTATCAGTTCACCAGAACAGCAGTATCTTAGATAGCAAAGATATTTTGTTACATGTACCATATTTATAAAGTTTAATACCTAGTAGATGTCAAAAAATGAAATAATACTCAGATACAATGATGGATCCATGAACTCACTGATTTGAGTTTTATTTCCAATGTTACAGAACACAGTCTACCAGTGCATGTCTAGCCTGTGCAACTCTTATCCATATTATTAAATAAAGTCACTACAGCAGATCTACAGAAAAAAGAAAAAATGCTCTGTTAAATGAATATAGTAGTATAGGTAAATAATTTTTCAACAGGAAAGCAAAATACTAATCTTATCTCAACTGTTATTTTTCCTCCTTTGAATGTTATGATTTAGGAAATACTTAGAAATTTGGATGTATGAATCATTAAGAGCCATGATAAGCACTGAGCAAAGCAAAGACAGTCCCTGTGTTCTAAAACTCCATCCTAACTTCTGCCCTCAGAAAGCACTATATACATTCTAATGAGAGAAACTACACACATAGGACAGTAATGCCTGGCAAGGGGCATCTTGCTTAGAAACTGGGATAGGAGTGGGACCAGAGGGGAGGAGATAACGATTAATTTGATTTAATTTGATCAAGAGTATCTGATCATGTTTCATGGCTCCAGAACTGTAGGTGAAGGCAGGAGTATAGGTGGAAGAAGCCAGGCAGTTGGAAGGGAGAATGTGGAAGAGGTATCTGGTAAGGAGGAAGTGAAATGAAGCATAAGTAGGGCTTTCCTAAAATAATGTTCCTGGAGAGGTAGTCACCAATCAGCAGAGTAGGGATGCAGGGCAGAAATTGCTCTCAGGAATGGTCTCTTGTGTGGTTTGCTAGTCAGTTAGAGAAGAGGCTTTGCAGGAGGTGGTGAGAGAGGACAGATATATTGTATTTATATGAGCATTCACAGGTATACATAGCAAATTGTCATAATAATGACATCCTTGAGTTTGAAGATACCAGCTCACACTCTATACTTCATTTCATCCGGACAAATGTCAGATTCTTACCTTCTTTTTGCAGTTACCTTATAAGTTACCAGCACTGACTTGAAAAAAAAGATGAGTTTATAAAAGACGTTGTGTTCTCCTGGGTCAGAGAGCCCAGTAACTGTGAGAACACTCAAGAGTAATGTTAGCAGAAAGTAAATCTCCAGGGATCCTTGGAGAATTGAGAACACCAGCTCAGAATTCCAAGCTGGCAGTTTGGTGGGTAGGGGGTGGTAGACGTGAGGACTGCTAAAAAGTGACCCTGTAGCCTTCTTTGAGAAATTAATCCCAAAGGTACTATGGCCAGAAGATGATTTAAACTATTGTGAAGAAGGTCAGGTATATAAAAAGTTGATGATGAGAAATCTGCACTACAGAGACGCAGACACTGGAAGGCCTATGATTGTCAGACATTTGACTGTAAGAGTCAAAATCAGGGCAGTAAACTGCTCAGGCTGAAAAAAAAATGGAAAAAGAAATGCCTTGTTCCAAATCAGTGGCATAAGCCTCTTGGGGGCAGAGGACAGGCCCCCTAGTTTTCTAATAAAAAAGGATTTTCATGTACATAGTTTGTTCATTATTTTATCAGGCTGCTGACAGTCTGAACGGAAGATGACTACTGCCTAAGGACAAAAAAAAATGAATGTGCAAAAAAGGTTTCCTTTAATATGAAAGACAATTTTGCTTAAACTCTTAATTCACTGCCTCCTTTCTGCTGTCTGATCTGTATAGACTTTCTTTTAAATTATTTTTTGATCTTTCTAAATTGAGCTGAAAAAAAATGAAGTTCCTTTGTCAAGCATAAATTCTACTCAGTGCCTATGACTGATGACATTTAAAAGTTTACATTCTTACTTTCCCCTGACCTTGGCTCCTGTCAATGTAATCTTCCAACTAGTACAAGAAGACAGAAAACTAGAGCTGTCTGCAATGCTTTCTGAACCAAAACTCTTTGTGGCCAAATTGTAATGACATCACCAAGCCCCTACTAGGAGGTATGGTGCTATTTAGATAGTGTTTATTTAGTGTTTAAAATATTTTTATAGTGTGAATCATGATATCAAAGATATAACTAGCAATTTTGATACCAGGAACAGGTAAAATGACACTTTAAATCAACTTTTAAGGACAAATTTAATTGTGGGGTAGGGGTATAAGGTCTTGTGGGGAATTCACAGAGTTATCGCTAGGTAGTGGAGATGAGGATAATGTCAGCCCTAAAATCAAGAAGACTCATCTTCACTAGCTGTGTGACCCTGGGCAAATCACTTAACCCTATTTACCTCAGTTTCCTCATCTGTAAAATGAAATGGAGAAGGAAATGTCAAACCACTCCAGGATCTCTGCCAAGAAAATCCCAAATGGGGTCATGAAGAATCAGGTATGACTGAACAATAAGAAGAGACAAATAGTTTGGGGTACAGCCAGGAATGAGTTCATCTGGGGTGTGGTTATAGGGCAACTACCTATTTTAATTTAATTTAGGCAGCCAGATGGCACAGTAGAGAGATTGCTGGATAGATATGTGACTAATTTTCATATATTAAATGATATGGTGAAAAGATTAAGAATCAGGTGACTTCTGTTTCAGCCCCACATCTGCTAGTAGCTCTATGTGACCTTGGACGAGTCACATAACCTAGCTGAGATCCAATTGCTTCATCCATTAGGTGCCTAGTAACTTTCAATTCTAAAATTCACCAAAGTATCTTAAGTTCTATAAGAGAAGAATCTATTTTTTAAAACACATCTTCATATCCCAGAGTGCCTATCACAGAAGCAGGAATAGAGCACGGAAGTGGTATTTGTAAAGTAATATTTTAAAATGCATTTTATTTGGGGGAAAATTTTTATCTGATGGCAAAAAATAAGTTCACACACAGTCCCATATGTAAGTAGGTAGCAAATCAGGGCTAGGACACAAAAAATAATTTTTTTAAGTTCCCACAAGATGCATATTATTTGGCAACTGGGGGTTTACTCCACATTTCTGTCTTGGCCCCTCTTCATTTTCTACATCCCTTTTTGGTGACTGCTCATATGGGTTTAATTGTCATCAACCACTCTCAGTAAAATTTGAAAGATCTTTGGAAATGGAAGATTATACAAAATAGGAGGACAAATTCTCTGTTTTCAACAAGGTGGACAGAATAGGCAGGTAGGTAATAAAATAGAGAGAGTGTTGAACCTGGAGTCAGGAAGACCTCAGTACAAATCCAGTGTCAGACACTTACTAGCCTATATTTCCCTGGGCAAGTCATGTAACCTCTGTGTCAATTTCCTCCTCTGTTAAGGGGAGATGATAATGATAGCACCTACCTTACAGTACTCTCGTGAGGAAAAAAATGCAATAATGTTTGTAAAGTATTTTGCAAAATTTAAAGCACCATATACATGTTAACTACGATTAGTATTAATGACAGAGCCTTCAAACTATAGGCCTATAAGACCACATTTCCTGGAAACATTATAGAATGGTTTGCTAAAGAGATGGATACTGAAGATCAGGAAAGGGAAGTGATAAAAACAAAGAACTAGTGTGGCTCCATTTTTGGTCTTATTTTATTTAGTTTTGTTTTAGTGAAGAAGAGATCATGCCAGACTAACCCCATTTACTTTTGTTTTTGATGGGATTACTAACCTAGTACACTGGAGGAAGGGAGAGGGAAATGCATGGATTTTGTTTGCTTAGATTTTAGCAAATCTTTTGATAAAGTATCTCATGATTCTGGTGGAATATGAAGATGGAAAGATATAGGTTATACAATAATACAATCAAGTGTATGCAGAAAGGTTGCACGGCTGGACTCAAAGAGTAGTTGTTTGAATTGATTTGACTGAATCTCAGCATAGAAGGAGGTCTCCATTGGAGGAGTTTAGCTCTATCTTGTTGAATGTTTTTATCAATGACCTGGAAAAAGGAATAGTTCATCAGATCTGCAGATGACAAAAGCATAACTCAGCAACATCTCCTACTGTGAGGTTCATTCATTCACATTTATCATTCAATCAAGACCTGGTAACTACTGTCTAACCATCCCTAGTGATGAGGTGCAGGTTCTGGGAACCCCCTTGCACTCTAAGTGAATCTTCCGACTTGATGAGGCATTTGCACAAGGCCATAAGCCTTTCATTGTGGCTCTGCCCAAACTTTTGTTACTAACTTTGACCTCCATTGTCCATCTGCTTCCCACTCTTGAGCCTATCAAAATATCTATACCCAAATCAATTGTTAACTGACCTCATTAATTCCTCCTGAAGACCCTCCCCAAACTCATTACTGGAGTCTGACCTCATCTAACTCCTCCTGAAGACCCTCCCCAAACTCCTCCTCTAAATCACCCCAAGATTCCTCCCACAACCTTTCTGTATATAAGACCCCATCTTGCCTCCATGTGTGTGAAAGTGCCATAGAATTTTCTAGCACAGACTTTCTCTGCATCTAATACAAGCGAACTTTTAATAAACTTTACTTTTCTTTGGCTGAGAAGACTTGAGTCCAATTCATTTGGCAGTACCCGGCATGTTGGTATTTTGGGATTTCAAGCACCCTTAACCCTGACCCCTAACCTCTTCACTAAGACACTCTCCTTCCTTCCTTAGTGAAACTGATTCATAGTCCATCTCCACCCTAACTTCTGCCCTCAGAAACTTGATATTCAGATTACCAACCCTCCAACTTCCCAGCCTGGCTCATGGCCTCTCAATGCCATTTCCTTATCTTATTCTAGAGAACTACAGTGCAAACTCTGACACTTTTTGTCTCCTCAATTTACTCATTTCCCATGATCCCTTCCACTCCACCTCAGCTTCACATAGAGATGGGCATTCCCATGAACTTGCCATCATCCATAAGTGTTTTATGTCCGTGTTAATGACTCTGAAAGTCATCTGATGAGAATTGTATATCAGTTTTTCTTTCCTTTTGCCTTACCACCCTAACTTTGTTCTTCATCTTCACTATGGTATCCAATTCCTTGCATGCCACTCAATTTCTTCCCAGGCCATTACATATGAACTAGCTACACTCTCTTTCTTTTCCCATTTGACTCTTTGATGAGCTAGTTCAATTCAACACTACATAATACTGCATACTGTATATTCAAGTCCTTTGCTTCCTTACTCTATAACCTATTGTGCTTTGCCAAGCCCTTACCTGGGATTATTCCCATCATCTACTTACTTCACTGCTGTTCATGTCTACTGAATATAGCAAGATAAAATCATGACGAATGAAGTGAGCAGAACCGAGAGAACATTGTACCCAGTAACAGCATCATTGTGCAATGAACAACTTTGAAAGGCTTATCTCTTCTCAGCAATACAATAATCTAAGATAATTCCAAAAGACTAATGCTATCCACATCCAGAGAAAGAACTATGGAGTCTGAATGCAGATTGAAGTATGCTATTTTCTCCTTTTTTTGTTTTTTTCCTTTCTCATTATTTTTCCTCTTTTGTTCTGATTCTTCTTTCATAGCATGACAAATAAAATATTTTTTAATACGATTGTACATGTATAGCCTATATCAGATTGCATACCATCTTGGGGAGGGGTGAAGGAAGGAAAGGAGGAAAAAAAATTTGGAACTCAAAATCTTATAAAAGTGAATGTTGAAAACTCTCTTTACATATAATTGGGAGAAAAAAATCAAATACTATTAAGTGAGAAGAAAAGATAAAATCATGAAGCTGTACCATCTGGGTCCACTACAAATTTGTTATATAATTTTAATGGAATCCTCATTTCAGTGAGGCAATAATTGGTTCACCATCTCACCCCAGCAGTTTTCCCCAAACTTTTCCATCCTTCCTCAAACCTTTCATGGCACTCCAAATCCCCAATCATTTCAGATGAGAACTTCGTCTTTTTTTTTAATGAAAAAAGCTAATGCCAATGCCAAAAGCTCCTTCTTTCCCCCTCCCCCTCTCCTCACAATGCTCAGCTGTCTTCCCTCACTATCTCCTCTTTTGTCCATGTCTCACAATAAGGTGGCCTCTCTTGCCAAGACAGACTCCTCTCTACATGCAAAAGTGATTCCATTACATCCCATCTTCTCCAAAAGATTTTATCTTCTATTATCACCACTATCTCACTAGTCTTCAATCTCTCTCCATTCACTGCTCCCCTATAGCTTCTTCCCTATACTTAAAAAAACAACACTCTTTACTTTATCTGACCATCCCTGTTAGTTATAATGCAAGGCTTTCTTTCCTTTCATGGTTAAACTCCCTGAGAAAGCTGTCTTCAATGGGCACCTCGGCTTCCTCCCCTCTCATTGTATTCTAAACTCTTTGCAGGTTGGCTTCAGATCTCATCATTCCAATGAAAATGCTCTATCCAAAGTTTATAGTGATCTCGTAAGTGCCAAATCTAATGTTCTTTTCTCAGTCCCCATCCTTCTTGAACTCCCATGACACTACTGATCACCCTCCTCTTGACACAAGCTTCTTGCTAGGTTTTGGGGACACTGCTCTCTCTTAGTTTTCTTCCTGCATATCCTACCACCATCTCAGGTTCCTTTACTGATTCTTCATCCAGGTCACATCCACGGACTGTGTGTCCCCTAAGCATCTATCTTTTGACCTTTTCTCTCTCAGTACTATTCACTTGTTAATCTCATCTGCTCCCATGGATTAAACTATCATCCCTATACAAATAATTCCCATATCTGTTTATCCAGGTCCAATCTCTCTCCTGACCTCAAGTCTTCTTGAAGCTCAGAAATGGGACCACTGCCCAAGCTCCACTTAATGGCTGTATTTTGGGCTCTCCTGGCTTACAGTGAATGTCAATGGTAACTTTCTCTTTGGAACAGCAACCCTGAGGGTCTTCCCCTCTAAGCTTGATTTTTTCTTTTTTCTAATTAAAGGGTCCATCCCTTGACTCACTTCTTAAAGAGGCCTATGCACTGAATGGGCATTACCTCACTCTAAGTGAGTACTTGGGAAGGCCTTGGCTTAAAAGGACCACGGTCTCCTATTGCATCCTGGGCCCTCTCCAGTCATCCTGATGAATATCTGGTCACTGGATGCAGATGGCTCTGAAGGAGAAAGTGAGGCTGGTGACCTTGCACAGCCCTCCCTCCCTCAAATCAAAGTCAATTGCAAGTCATGTCATCATCTCCCTGATGCCACAGTCCTCTCCAGAAACAAAGGACAAACACAACTGGTTATTTCCAACTAGTTGTACTGTAATATCTTAGATTCGACATGTCCAACCTGAATTCACTATCTTTTCCTCCATATTTCCCTTCTTCCTAAGGAAGAAGGAAAATAAAGGATCTATTTTCCTAAGCCTTCACAACTATATTATCTCATTTCATCGTCATAACAACCCTGGGAGATGGATGCTGTTATTATTTCCATATTACAGTTGATGAAATTGTGTCTGACAGAGTTATAAATGACTTGTCCAGGGTCACGCAACTAGTAAGTATCTGGAGTTGAATTTGAACTCAAGTCTTCTTGAATCCAGGTACAGAGAACTCTGTCCGCTGTACCACCTAGCTCAGCAAGGACTGTTTTGTAGCTTGTATTTGTAGCGTTGACATTGAGCAGAGTACCTGGCAAATAGCAGGTCTTCAATCAATGCTTATTGACTGACTGATCCCCTCAACTTAGGAGTTTCATTTTCCTCTTTCACGATTTAGGCAATGTACCTTCATCCTTAGCTTAGTGTTTGAAATAAAACTTTGAAATTGAGTCAAGAGCTAAGCAAAAAGCACATAAAATTAGCTGCAGTTATAATAAAAACTGATATTTGTGTACAGAGCTTTGCAAACCTTAAAGTGTGACATAAATGCTAGCCATTCACAATATTATCCCCTAGCATTTTAAAGTTTAAAAGTACTTTCCACTGACATGATCTCATCTGAGCCTCACAATTACCCTATGAGGTAGGCACTACAAGTATTTTTATCCTCATTGTTCTTTGACAGATGAGGAAATGAGCTCAGTGAGGCTAAGTTACTTGCCCACGGTCATCCAGATATTAAAAGTGGGAGGTAATAATTGAACACAGGTCTTCCTGATTCCCAATCTAGTACTCCCTCCATGACATCATGCTGTCTAGACAACCTAGTCACAGAATTTTAGAGCTGGAAGGAAGGAACCCCAGAGGCCAACCAATGCCTGAAAAAGAAACTCTACCACCATCTACCCAAGAAGTGCTGATGCAGGATCTGCTCAATGTTTGGAAGATTTTCCTGCCATGAAGCCTCAATTTATCTCTTTGTCATGTCCACCCATTGATATTGGTTCCACCCTCTGGGAACAAATAGAAATCCAAACTCTTCAAATACTTGAAGATAGCACTCATGTTTGTTAAGTCTTCTCCCCAGAATAAACCAGTCCTGGTTCCTTCAGTTGACACTTGTATGGCAAGGCCCTCCCCAGTCCTGGTTACCCTCCTCTAGTTGCTCCCTAACTCAGGCTCTTGCCTACACACTGACACCCAGAATCAAAGAAAATACTCCAGATGTGCCAAGCCCAAGGACACCATCGTCTCCTTTCTTGTTTATGGGTTCTGTGCTTCTTAGTGCAGTCCAAGTTAGCAATAACTTTCTTGGCCTCATAACATTTTTGCCCATATTTAATTTGCAACACATTAAAAACCCTTAGACCTTGTAAATGAGAATGGTAATTTGAAGATCTTTCCTGCCCCTTAATAAGCCTAAGGGAAGTTGAAGACCTTCCCTGCTTTGAAAATAAACTCTGCCCCCTAACAGGCTAAATGTAAGCACATGGAGCCTGTGTTGGGAGGTGTTTGCTGAAAGATGGAGCAGAGTCCACAGGAAGCTGGGAGTCAGAGCAGCTAGACACTGTTGGGAGGAAAGGACATATCAGAGGGAGACAGGCTTGAGAGTAACAGTTGGTGTTTGCCACCTGTTATGACAGCTGGACTTGTGTTGGTTTGTGGGAAGGCTAAATAATGCTGTGGCTCTCTGTACTGTTGTTGCTTATTAACTTCTTTGCTACTATGATGGAATCAGCTTACTGGTTTTGGGCTTTGGTTCTCTGGTGTCTGAATAAATGTTTTGCTTCTATCTTCTATATGGAGAATCTGTTATATTTTGTGATCAAGCATTCTTCAAGCATATTTATAGTGACCACTAGTGCTGTGAATATTGCATTGCTGTTCCAGACCTTTTTCAGATCAACTGCTACATAACCAGGTCTTCCCCCATCTTGAACTTGTGAAGTTGATTTTTTGAATCCAGGTGAAAGATTTTACATTTTTCCATATTAAAGATAACAGTACAAAACTACTCAAAATAGTTTCCTACAGGAAGTCTTTTCAGATCCCCCTCAATTCTAGTGTCTTTCCTCTATTGATTATTTCCCATTTATCTTGTATATGGATCATTTGCATATAGTTATTTGCATGTTTTCTCCTCCAATGGACTGTGAGCTATTTGAGGGCAGGGACTTCCTTTTGCCTCTTTTTGTATTCCTAGCACTCAGCACAGCACCTGGCATATAATGGGTACTTAATAAATTGTATTGACTGACTAATTTTAGAGGAATTTGGCTTTTTTAAAATGATGTATATTAACAAAGAAACATAGACTATTAGAAAAAGAAAGGAGCGGAGGATTCTCCAATAAGCCCTTTATTTCATAGACTGTTTCAGCAAGGTGAAGTGACTTCACTAAAAGTAGCCAGCTAATAAATAGCAAAACCAGCATTTGAATCCTGTAGTCATCTTAATTTTAACGACATTTAAAATTCTCTTTGCATGCTTTATCATGATCATTTTTAATAGTAGCCTAATGAACTAAAAGCAGAAGGTTCATTTCCATTGATTTGAAGTCACAACCCCAGTGCCTTAACTTTTAAACTGAAGTCACACAAAATATACATTTTGTTCAGGTAGTCTTTTAAAGTACTTCCTTATTCAATATAATAACATGGTTATCAAAGATTCCACTAAACCTCAAAAGGAATGTTATAACCTGGCAAACTAAGGTTATCACTCAGAGAATTAAAGGCACAGAGAGGGAAGTAAGGGAAAGACAAAGGAAGCAGAAAATCTAGATCTCTATACAGATGCCAAATGATTTTCAAATTCCTAATGAAAGAATGGAGAAACTAGTAATCAAATGCGCAGAACAGGACCTGGCAAGGGAACTGATCATGGAGGAGATTTTTTTCATAATTAAATGTCAGTACACATTTTGAAATATTGCCTGATACCTCCCACTCAATCACCCAGTGAGAAGAGAGAGAATGCTGTCTACAAGCATGCAGAATTGACAGCATCACTTGTTAGGTACTCCTTCAGGAAGGAGATGCAAAACAGAAGAGACAGCTAACATATTCGAAAGGAAACTCAATTTCAGCATTGAATGGAATAGGATTCTCATTTCTTCCTACCCTTGAGTGGCTTACTCAACAACTTCTAGAACAGAGTGAAGTGATTCAATCAAGAAGTGGTTTTTTATTATGCTGTTTAGAAGGCTAAGGCAGTGGCATAAGTATTTTCAGGTCAAAGATTAGGGGTGGGGAAGTATATGAGATCTATATCTGTGATACAGATATATATATATCAAGGTCAGCCTTATATATAAGTGAAGTAGGTGTCTGCCTACATGATATAGAACAGCAGGAAATTCCTGCCCCATTTCCCTTTAAAACAACCCTACCATATGCCTCACGCTATCTAAAAATCTTACAATTAACAATTCATTCCATTAAGTTAGACATCAGACACTTATGGAAAGGAGAAGAGCTCTTTTTCAAATTAATAGTGACTACATATAGATCAGCTTAACGGATTTTTCATTGTTATAGATCTGAGGCTAAAGCTTGAAAGGACAGATACAGACCTAGTAATAGTGGTAATTGTCGCTGGCATCATGAGTAGTTAGTTGTTTCTGTAATACCCAATATTTATATAGTGCTAAAAGGTTTGCAAAGAGCTCTTCCTATATTATCTCATTTGACACATTAATAGGGATATGCCAAGGTCAAGACAGAACATGAGATCACAGATTTTGAATAAAAGGGACCTTAGGGATCACTTAGCCTAGCCCTCTCCTTGTACAGATGAGAAAGCAAATCCTCCGAGGACTCACATGATTTACACAAAGTCACTCCACTAATAAGCATCAATACTGAGGCTTGAACCTGTTTCCTCTGAGTCCAAATCCAGAATGCCTTCCAGTATACTCTGTTGCTCTATGATGGAAAACTCCTGCTGAGCTTAATATTTGCCGTAAAGTAAGAGGTAAGATCATTGGTTGAAAGAGCAAGAAAGAGAGAAGGAATAGGGAGCTTTTTGAAAAGCCCAGAAAGTTTGGAAAAAATGGTACAGAAATTGTGCTGGAGTACCAATGATATATCGCATCATCCATAGTAGCATCTTTGGGATATCATATGCTTGCTAAAACTCATTGTGCACTAGGAATTATACAGAAACTGTTTCAATTTTTTCATCAAGATCATAAACCTGAACAGTATAAAGCCTCATCTTCCTTTTGTTATTTAAAGAAAAGAAAAGCCTACTTTTTACCCTTTTTGTCCTCATTTTCCATAATTCCATGACTTAGAAGTCATTCAGTTCATTGGACTGTTTTAAGCTGGTCCAAAAATGTTTTGTGAACAACAAACAGTGGCATCAACGATGAGGTCCTTAAGGTGACATAAATGTTGTGACAAGAAAACAGATGTTCAGAGGCCCAACCCAGTTCAACCAAATTTTACTCTTTGGTCCAAGATCCTATGCTCATAATTGCCACAAATGCAAATCTTACCCAAGCAGCACTTTGCAGAAGGAATGCATGTTGTTTTGTTTTTTAAAAATAAATTCATTGCTGAAAGCAAAATAACCCAGTTAAACAACCAGGGATGAAAGTTAGAGTTTATTAGATCCAACTTACTCAGTTCATAAGAATGTGAAACCATTGCTTGCAACATCTTTAGGATAAAAATGGATCTACTCATAGGAAAACCATTTTCTTACTTTTAAAAATGTTTCTTATTGTCATAGCTGTGTTTCCAATTTTTTTTTACCAAAATTCTAACATATACAAACTGCTTCACTTGAAATAAGAAAAATCTGAAAACTACATCTATGTCTTATGGTTGAAGAATGACTGAATAAATTGTGGCATATTGGATCACAGATTTCAAGCTTGAACAGATCTCAGAAGTCATTGAATCCAATCTTCTCATTTTAGAGATAAGGAACCTGAGGTTCAGAGAGGGTTACCTAGATCAGAGGTGTCAATTCCCACTTAAGCCTGAATCAAATTAAAATGTAATCAGAAAATATTTAATAAAATAAATAAAAATACAAGAAAATAGTATTGAGATGGAGATTTTAACAAAAATGTAAACTGAGGCAGATCTCCATGCAAGATAATATTTTATTAGCAGGGGCATGCTACCTGTCAATAAATAGATTGCCTCCATTAATGCTAAGGATGCTGAGCTGGAGGACAGAGAACAGAGTACAGTAAATGACATCATGGAATTCAGGGTAACCTGACTGAGCACAGAGCTGAGGTATAGGGAACAACATGACTGGTTGGAAGCGGGGGGACTGGCAACAACCTCTCTTCTTTTCTCATGAGACTAAGAAGTGCTCATTGTCTCAATGCAGGTGTGAGATAGTGGCCCAGACTTTTGGACAGCAAACCAGACATCCTTGAAGGATAACTTGGTAGAATAAAGATATTAAGCGCAAACCCCCTTGCTTTCTCACACATTCTACAAGGTCAGTTAAATTCCTTGAGTTGGGAGAGCTGGATTTTTAAACTTGTCCTATCCAGGCAAGCTGAACTTGAACTAAGTTCAGAGACAAAGGACCATGGCTTAAGCAATTACAGGGCAAAATCAATTACTTGTAAATAAGATCAATAAGAAAATGATATACAATTGATTTTAGTCTTCTCAATAGATAATGTTAATATGTAGTTTTCTAAGTCAATATGTGACCCACAGGGATCCTGATGTATAACCATATCTGTGCTACTTAGTGGTCTCTGTTTCTATCTGGATTTGATACCACTAACCTAAATATGAAGTAGCAGAGGTAACCCAGGTTCTCTAAATCTGAAACCATACCTTCCCCGGATCATGCTGTCTCTCAATGTTTGTAAAAAGAACAGTACTGCACTACTAACAATGACAAGGAATGAGCTTAAACAAACATGGGAAAATATGTATGAAATACTACAAAATGAAGACAGTAATACTATTATATATGATTATAGAAAAATGACAACACATTACATTCATATAAGCAGAAAAGAGACTGTAAGGAGACATGGATTGAATGACTTGCTTTAAGTTTAAAAGTTTGTGGGGTTTTTTGGTACAAATCATTTTGAATAGATGGATATGTTTGCTTTTTCCTACTTTGCTTTTGTTTGGCTTATTGTTTATAATAAAAATACAATAATTGCATAATGTAATAACCCCAGGAATTTATCATAATGAAGTTAAGTAAGTTAGAATATCTATAGGAATTTACGTATCTCTTTAGAATTTCCGTGATTTAGGATGTCTGTGAGACATAAACAAACAGATGTCTTGTATTGATAAGACAAAATGGTGAAGTTATACTTGAATTTAGGAATACCAGGAAAAATTAATGGAAAATTTATTTGCTTAATATATAAAATATTCTCCACAAAGTTACTTTCAAACACTGAATTTCCCATTTCAATTAAACTTTGTGAACATAATTAGCATCACTCACTAAAAGTCCTACTCTGATCCATCATCAGGGTGGATATGATGGAAACAATACTGGATTCTTCAGTAAAACAGAAGCTTCCATACTCTACTGGTCAGGAAAAGGCACAGAGTACAAGTTTGGTAACAGATGAGAAGCCTGTCATCTAAAGACTAAGTCAAGTTTAGAAAAGGCAGGTAACTTTTCCCTAGCCACAAGAACTATCAAGACAATCATCTCCTGTCCAGAGGTATTGTGATCTGTACAGAGATTAAAAGCACAGATTTTTGACATATTGCAGTAATCAACCCCAGATTTGCATGGAATAATATAAATTTGACAGAGGATATCTATGCAAATAAAGAACTGGGAAGAAGGGCAGGGAAATAGTATACTCTGCTGATTTCTCTAATTTCTATTACCTCTTGCTTTCATTTTATCTCTAAGGAAAGCCAGTACTTAAGACTCTTTTTGAAACCATGCATGACTATTCTGAAATGACTATTTGCAAACTCAGAAGAGATATATACTAAAGCAATTCTCATCAGGCATAAGCAACAGCCAGACAGAACCCCTGGGGTTCTACTGTGACTTTTAATCAAATTGGAACATACAACTGTGGCCATGTCACAGGACTACAATAACACTTCCTTCATTTGCCAAACGCCAATTTTGCATTTTAAATTTTCTATATTACATTTTACACACATTGCCAGAACTAGCTCGGTGTTTTGGAGGTTCTAAAGGAAAGTGTGGGAGAGAAGAGATATTAGACTGCCTACCAAACTGAAAATCTATAGAGCTGCTGTGCTGACCTCATTGTTGTATGATTGTGAAACCTGGACAATCTATAAGCACTGTGCCAGGAAACTGAATTGCTTCCATTTGAATTGTCTTAGGAAGGGTCTAAAGATCATCTGGCAAGATAAGGATACTGAGATCCTTTCTTGAGCTGAACTGCCAAGAATTTAAACCCTATTATAGAGAGGACAACTGAGGAAAACTGTAATGGGCTGACCACATCTGAATATCAAACCTACATTTGCCTAAAACACTATTTTAGGGAGAACTCACATAAGGCAAGAACTCATATGGAGGTCAGGAGAAATGATACAAGGACACTCTCCAAGTCTCTCTGAAAAACTCTGGGATCATTAATGAGACATGGGAGACACTGGCACAGGACCACTCTGTATGGTGTGCCTGCATCAAACAAGGCACTGTACTTTATGAGCAAAGCAGAATTGCAGTAGAGCAAAAGAAATATGAGATGTGCAAATTTAGAGATCTCCACTCTAAATGTTCATATGGACTATTTGTATGTGACCTTTGGTAAAACCTTCTGAGCTCATATTAGTCTGATTAAGTGTGATAAACTGTACCATGACCCCAACATGGTGTTATTTTGGTCCTCTTTGAGAATGAAGGACAACTGTTTTTGCATAAGGGCAGCTAGCTGGCACAGTAAATAGAGTGCTGGACCTGGGGTCAGGAAGATTAATTTTCCTGAGCTGAAATCTGACCTCAGTCACTTATTAGCTGTGTGACCCTGGTCAAGTCATTTAACCCTATTTGCCTCAGTTTTCTCTTCTGTAAATGAGTTAGAGAAGGAAATGGCAAACCATTCCAGTATCTTTGCCAAGAAAACCCCCAAAAGGGGTCATGAAGAGTTGCACATGACTGAAATGACTCAACAACTCTTCTTCAGGATTCCCAGGAACTGAACCAGAGATCTCCATCAAAACAAATTTATAATGTCAATTATTTACATTGATAGATGATGCATTTATGTAAGTTTATTAAAAAAACAATGAACAAAAGTTACTTATTTTAAACATTTATAAACAATGTCCTACATAAAGTAAAGCATGAGAAGTCCATACTGAGTCAGGACTCAGGTTCAAATTCCAGTTCTGCCATTTATTACCTGTGTGACTTTTAGACAGTCCTTTCACTGATCTAGACCTTACCTTCCTCATCTGTAAAAGGAAGGGAATAAATTCTCTGATAAATCTCACCTCTAAATTCTTTGATGCTGAGTTCTCAGAAGGATAACATGGTTCAACAATCACCCACGGTCCTGGCCATCCCCTTCTCCAGCGGCTCTGGAACTTTCTCACAGCCCAGATTATGGTCAAAGATCAAATACCTCAGATATGACTTGGTCCCAAAGTGCAGTTCGCTCTAGTCTTATATATCAGACACTTTATGACCAAGGAGGGACGCTGGACTACAATCTTGTATAATTTTATTTGAGAGATGAAGCAACCCAGGGAAATAAAGTGGCTCATGAGTTCATATGAGGCAGATATAATGCTAAAACCCAGGTTTTTTGCCTCTCATTTCAGAGTCCTGTCCTATTGCATTTTGCTACTGATCAGTGCCTCCTTTCTCCACGGAGCAGGAACCAGATCAAAAAAAGTGCTTCTCTTTTCCAGCATTTGTGGGGGAAGCATAAAGAAGGAGAAGAAATTCACGCAGTCACAGAAAGAGAAGAAATGAAACAATCCAGTCAACTAACATTGGGTGTGACGACTTGGATCAGTCATTAACAAGGCTGGGGACAAACTGTACCAAGGAGTTTCACTGAGCTTCTCAAAATGACGATGTCATTAGGAGCAGTAGATTTCATTCTGTCTCCTCCCCACCTCCTCTCTATTTCTAGAAACATCAGAAGTGCTCCCCTTCTTCAAAAGAGAAAGTAAAACACATCTAAATTATTAAGAATTTTTAGGTCTATAGGTCTCTGTAAATTTATTTAAACAATGTGCCTGCTCCTGGCCACAGTAACGTAGTCATCTTCTTCCAGCCATCCTACAAAGCCATTTACTTTACAGATAAAGCTTCAATTATGATCACAAATACTATTTGCAGGGAGGCTGGGTGGTGCACTGAATAGGGCACTGACCCTGGAGCCAGGAGGACCTGAGTTCAAATGTGGCCTCAAATGCTCAACACTTACTAGCTGTGTGACCTTGGGCAAGTCACTTAACCCCAATTGCTCCTCAAAACAGAAAACAAAAACCAAAAACAAACGCCATTTGCTCTTTGGAAAGAATTTTTGAGGGTTTATAAGAACAGATTTTTTTTTTTACTGATTTGTGGTTTTAAATTTAATCAACACCAGTATTATCCTCAATGCAAGAGTGATGGTCTAGACATGCTCTTTCAAAAGAGTTTTATAAGCCTTGCAAGGTCCAAGGGGAGTTGCTGCAGGGGAAGGTAGGAGCCCCTTGTGTCAGAGACTGACCTGAGGGTTCCTTTAATCTTAAAATGTGCACTTGCTTCACAATGGTTCTCTTTCCTTGTGTGTGTGGGTATGATAATGATACACTTGTCCATCAGGGACCACCATCCTAGGTTCAGGTAAAAATGGCGGCAGCCTGCTACATGAATGATCAAGTATAAAATTAAAGCCTAAAATAATTTTTGTTATTGTTGGTTGTTTTTTTTTTAACCTTGTGCAGAAGCAAAACAGCTTGTCTCATTAGAGATTCAAATAGTAACTGATAATGCCAGGGACCAGACTGACTAGTTTCACAGTCTTAGCATCTCTCAATATGTAAATTCCAATCTCTTCCCAAAAGGACCCAAGTCTGGGCAAATTGTGCTGATTGAGGAAGTGAACAAATAGCAAGCAGACAGGTTGTATAAAAAAAACACCCCCAAAATCAAAAAACCTTTTGTTTTCTCTTCTTCTTTATCTTTGAGGACTTAAACCTTCAAAACTGCAGGCCTTCAGGCAGACATTCTAATTAGGATGTTCTTAACGCAAGTCAACAAACACTTATTAACTACCTGCTGTGTGCCAAGTGCTACCCCATCAGAGGAACCTCCCCCCAATCCAAATAAGATGATTCCACTGTTCAGAGCTGTACAAGATCAAAAATCAACCAACTGGCCTCCTAGACCCTGAAGGAAGGCTTGCACACAGAGTAAATAAGTAAAAAAAAAAATCCCTGCTTCACATTGGATCATATCATAGAGCTGATTATATAAACTTATTTTAGCTATGTGGGAACTGGAAGAGAGTATAGCAACAGTATCATTTACACAGCATTTGAAGGTTAGCAAAGAGCATTTCATTCATATAATTTAATTTATTCTTCTGAAAAATCCCTACAAGCAAAGTAGCATAGGTGTTTGGTACCTCAATTTACAGATGGAAATCCTAAGGCAACAGAGAAGTCAGGTGACTTGATCAAGGTCGCAGCAATAATAAGAGTCAGAGGTGGTATTCAAAGTCAGATGCTCTGAATCCCAGCCCACCATTCATACTTGTAGACTATCCAAATTTGAACATATAAATGTATATATACATACACACACATATATACATATATATACACATATACATATATATATACACATATACATATATACACATATTTGAAATTTATATATGTTATACATAGGTGATATATACATGTCTGAATATATAACACAAATAGAGAAATATATTTATACAGATATATGAAATATGTATTTTATATGTAAACTAAATATAAAATATGAAGTTAATAATGTATAGAGTCTTATACAAAACTTGCATTTCTTTAAGACTCCCAAAAACAATCACTGGAGTGGAAAGGTAGAAGTGATTGCATGTAACCTCAGAAATGATGGGTTTCATCTAGATCAGAGGTATCAATCTTAAAGAGAAAGGGAACCACTAAACCTTACATAAGGATCCCTGCAGGTGCACATTACTTTAGAAAATCACATATGGACATCATCTTTGATTATTTTTATTTCTCAGGTTAAATATTTTCCAATTACATTTTAATCTGGTTCAGACTGCATGTTTAACACCTCTAACTTAGAGGATAATATTTTAGAGCTGGAAAGAATGAAAGACATCACCTAAATCAAGGCCTGTTATTTTACCCATGAGAGAATCAGGACTGATAAAGTGACTCCTTTGAGCCTCAGTTTCCTCCCTTGATACCCGAAGAATGCAAAAAGCATCATTAAAGAGAGAGTGGTAAAAAAAATAATTATTATAATAAAGCAATCTGTACACACAGACTATTACTTTATCTAATACATGCGCCTTATAATAAGGTCGGACTGACTTTATTTGGACCAAACCCCAATCCACAGTGGGTCTAGAACAATAAAAATTATAGTTATGATCTTCCCAAGTTCAAATATGGCCTCAAACACTTATTAACTGTGTGACCCTGGGCAAGTCACTTAACCCTGTTTGCCTCAGTTTCCTCATCTGTAAAATGAGCTGGAGAAGGGATGGGAAACCACTCCAGTATCTTTACCAAGAAAATCCCAAATGGAGTCATGGAGAGTTAGACAGGACTCAAAATGACTGAACAAATATTTATGATGTACACAATTAATCTAAAACTGTCTTTTTTTTTAAAGTTTATTTATAAAACATGGGAGAAATCCAGTCAATTAACATATATATTTTTGGTTTTGGAATCTAAAGAACATAAACGTGATTTATCATGGCTACAATCAGTTGTCAATGCTTTTCCACTGAACTATTTTTTAAAATTCCACATATATTCACTATTTCTTCTGTCCTGGTTATAGTACAACAGAGAAAAAAAAGGTTGGTATTTAGTGAGTTAGCTCGACGATGAAAAACAGAATTGAGATCACGCTCCAGGTGATTCCAACTGGAAACCAAAATAAGCACACACTTGACTCAATTACCTATATTTTATGCAAAAAGTGAGGTTTGGGAACTGAGAGAGAGTCAATAAGATCAATGTTCTTTTCTTTCTGCAGACTGTATTTGCCTATAAAAGATGGATTCCATCGCCACAGACTTTCCTCGCTGTGTTTGAATGCATATTAATCATAGTTCCTAAAATGTTGACTCATAGGAACCTTAAAGAAAAAGACAGAAGGAACTTTAAAGATCTTCCTGTCCTCACTCATCCCCAAATCTCATTTTAGAGATAAGAAACCCAGAAAAGTGAAGTGACTTGCCCAAAATAGTAAGTAGCTGAGTCTGCTTTTGAATCCAGGCTTCAGACTCCCAATCCTGGGCTCCTCTGCCTACACCACACTGCAGCTCCTACACTAACATCCCATTTTTATTCCCATGTCTGAAACTAAGAATTTGAGGAAACGCAGAGGCATCTAAGTTATTGGCTTCTCCTTAGAGTAATTGATAGGAAGTGGGTACTTTCTTATTAACTGTTGTTGGGTTTTTTTTTTCTTTTATCTGAACCTGTGATTACATCCCCATGGGGAACTCCTGGCATGGAAATTCCCTCCACTGATGCCACTGATGAAGACAAACAATTGCTCTGCAAGATAAAGAGCTGTCTGGTCCCTGAGAAGCTGGGGCATGTTACACAGCCACTATATGCCAGGCAGGACTAGAACTCAAATTTTCTTGACTCTAAGACCAGCTCTACAGCCATTAAACCATTATTTTGCCCCTAGAACAAATCGTTTTCACTGTTGTTTAGTCATTTTTTCAATCATGTCTGACTCTTCATGACCTCATTTAGGGTTTTCTTGTCAAAGACACTGGAGTGGTTTGCCATTTCCTTCTCTAGTTCATTTTACAGATGAGGAAACTGAGGCAAACAGGGTTAAGTGACTTGCCCAGGGTCACACAGCTAGTAAGTATCTGAGACCACATTTGAACTCAGGACTTCCTGGACTCCAGGCCCAGAGCTCTATCCACTGCACAACTTAACTGTCTCAGTAGCAGCTAAGTATTATTATTTTGAATCTAATTGAGCAGTAATTAAGAAATACAGCAACATTTGGCAAGAACCGTCCATGCAACCTGATGAAATAAACTGTTATAGGCTTAAAGAATTAATATTATTTGTTCAAAATTTTTAAAAATATGATAAACATAAAAAGCCAATGTACTTTAGCTTATATTTAAAGAGTCAGTGTTTAAAAGAAATAGGTAACAGTTAAAAAATAAAAGGACCAATGAGTAAAATTATATTTTCTAAAAGTTGCTTATTTTTATTTGATTCAATTCGACCCAGTTTTCTGCTCTCAATAGCATAAAACCTGCCTCTAATGTTATAAGAATGCTCCTCTTGTAGGCATTCATAAAAGCAAAATTGGGATATCCCAAGAACTGAAGTATTGAAACACATTTAAGGAATTAAAAAATGCATAGAAATAATTTTCTCCTTTGATTTCCATTGTACTCACTGCCAATCTAATGAATGTCAGAAAACACAAAAAGAATTGTTTGATTTTTACTTCTTTTTAAACCTGGATTTTAGCTTCCCACTTTTTAGTTTAAATCAAGGCCTGGATCAGTCCTCCTAGCCAAGTAAAGCTTAGATTCCAGGCACTATCTTATAAAAACTGAATCTTCATCCAAATATAACTCAATCATAAACAGCAGCCTTTGGGATTTAACATCCAATTCTTATTTATTGGATGATGCAGCAGAATTTTAATTTAAAACCTAAAAGCTAAAACTAAAAAAGGAGATAAAAACCTTTTTTTTTTTGGAGGGCAGGGGGAATGGGAAGCAATTTGCTAATCTCAAGTGGCTTTTCATTTCATTCTGAGTATTGAATTTAGAGTACACATCTTCCAGATGGAACTTTATATCTGCAAATTCCTCTCCCAAAGCTTTTATATAATTTAATTTGGAAAGGAAATGCATCTGTATTTTTGTTGAGGGCAAAAAGAAACCCCCAAATTACTCAGTTTTTCTTTCAAAAAACTTTTAAAGGGCAAACACTGCATTTTAGAAACAAGGTCATAATCTGTGACCTGTTTAATATGATTCAGCAAATAAGACAACAGCATGTATAAATAAGAGATTGATGCCACTGCATTAAAAATTTACTGCATTCATAGATGCCCTGTTTGAACTTAAGAAATCATATTCACTAAAATTCTCTATTCTTGCCAAAGAAACCTGAGCACAGTCCCTCTGTAATTGAAGATGAAACAATCTGTCTTCTCATTTACTTTGAAGCAGAAATATACTCTGAAAAATGCACACTAAAGCATAATCTATAAACTACATGCACAAAGTTAGTTAAAAGCAAGAAATTACTTAGATAGGCAGGTAGGAAATTTACCAGAATTATTTGACTAATTTCCTCCATTTTAAACTTTTCAAGTGTGCATCCATCCTTAGAATAATGCAATGTTTTTTCTTATTGCTAAAAGGAGGGGGCAATAAAAGATCTTCAGTACAGCTAGATCCAATTAGCTCAAATAATTAATCCTCTGAAGTGGAAGCATCACTCAAATTCACACTGCCCATATGTTGTTATTCAGTTTTTTCAGTCATGTCTGATTCTTTGTGACCCCGTTTGGAGTATAAGATACTGGAGTGATTTGCTGTTTCCTTCTCCAGCTCATTTTACAGATGAGGAAACT
Organism: Pseudochirops cupreus; assembly: GCA_028627135.1. NCBI lineage: Eukaryota > Metazoa > Chordata > Mammalia > Diprotodontia > Pseudocheiridae > Pseudochirops > Pseudochirops cupreus. Next base: position 291,629,925 of record CM053582.1, on the reverse strand, counting down.
GAGACAAAAAGGGTTAAGTGACTTGCCCGGGGTCACACAGCTAGTAAGTTTCTGAGGCCAGATCTGAACTCGGGAATCTTCCTGACTCCAGGCTGGGCACTGTATCCACTGCAACCACCTAACTGCATTTAAGTTACATAATTATAATTTCAAATATTGTGAATTCAAATACACATGACCCCTATTCACACTAATAAAGACCTACTTGTATAAGAGTTTTATCACTATAAAATTAACAATAAAAAACTGTTTTCAGGTTAAGTCTCATAATGTCACAGTGAGGGACATACTACAAGCATGATATCCCCATTTTATATAGGAGGGAATAGAGACTCAGAGCAGTGAGGTGACCAAGGTGATCTGCGTTTGGAGATCTAGTAAACAGCCATCCACCCCCCACCCTTGGAATGTGCTCCCTCCTCAGCGCCCACTCAGAAAATCTCTTACTTCCTCCGTGGTTCAGCTCAGGCAACCTTTCCTACACAAGAGCCTTTCCTCATCTCCCCCAAAGGCTTGTGGTCTCTTTTAAAATCGTTTCTATTTATTCAGTATCTAATTACACATGTAAAAGTAGTCTTGCCTGATAGAGCAGTCAGTCAACTAGCATTTATTAAGGACCTACTATGTGCCAGGCCCTGCGCTAAGCCCCGGGGATACAGAGAACTGTGTAAGACGACTGAGTTTACAATCGAATGTGGGAGCCACCATGCAAACGACTGTGTACAAACAAGATGATAGAGGTTAAAATGGAAGCAATTAATAGAGGGAAGGTTCCAGCATTGAGGGGGATCAGGAAAGGCTTCTTGCTGTAGGTGTGACTTTAGCTAAGACTTGAGGGAAGCCAGGAGGTGAGCTAAAAAGGGAGAACATCACAGGCATTGGGAACAACCAGTGAAAACCCTCAGCCGGGAAGTGCCTTGTGCAAGGAGGTCACAGAGTGCATGGCTGTAGGCGGGGGGGGGGGGGGGGGGGG
>CM053582.1:291572091-291628452 GCA_028627135.1 Pseudochirops cupreus | reverse complement strand
TAGCATCTGTCACCAGGGATAGAAGCCAACAGCACAAGTATAACTCTAGCCGTCACAAGATACTACCATGTACCTCCCTGCTGCTTCTTGAACAAGCCCCTTCATTTCCCGACGCCAGACATTTTCACTTGCTGTTCCCCCTGGCTGGGATGCTCTCCCTCCTCATCTCCATCTCTTGGTTCCCCTGACTTCCTTCAGGTCCCACAGTAGAATCCTACCTTCCACAGGAAGCCTTTCCCTTATAGGAATGAAAGAATAAGCTCCTTGAGAACGGGAATTATCTTTGGCCTTTCTATCGCCATTGCTTAGCACAGTGGCTGGCACAGAGTAGGTATTTAGCAAACGTTTATAGACTGAGAGTACATATAACACGGGTTCTATGGGACCAGCAGAACTTTAGCGTACTCCATGGGTGCTGTTTTATGGTTTCATCATCACCCTTTTCATATGAAACTGAGACAGAACTGGAAAATCAGAGAATCTTAGGCTTAGAAAGGATTTTTAGAAATAGGCTGATCTGTATTCTCATTTCACAGGTGAAAAAACTGAGGCACAGGATGTTGTGGTGGTAATAATGATTTGTTCAAGGTCACATGATTACTAAGGATCAGAGACAGGCTTAGAATCCAGATTTCTGGACAACTGTCCTTTCCTCTCTTCCCAGGATGTTACGTCTCAGGAAGAGGGGAGGGGAGGGATGGAATTTTGGAACTCAAATTTTTTTTTGAATGTTAAAAACTGTTTTAACATACAATTGGAGAAAAATAAGACATATTAAAAATAAAATTAAGAAAAGCTATTGATCCTGAGTTGAACACGGGAAGGGCATCCCTAAATAAGGACAATATTTTTCCTCTGTAAATTTTGCTGTCAAAATCTTCAAGAAGATTCCAAGAGAGTTTACTATGTTTTAAGTGTTTTCTGTATACCGTCTGAACACATTTAATAGATTAAAACCTTTCCATGTTTGTGTATATTTTTAAAAATGTCTTTGTCCTAATCACTGAGTTATGTTTCAGTAAACTAAGCCTCCCTTGCAAAAATCACTAATTCAACCTAACAATAGCATTTATTAAGCATTTTCTATGTTCCAGGACTAGGCTAGATGCTAGAGACACAAAGGAAGAGGTGATAATACCTATGCTCAAAGAGCTTACCTTCCATCTGGAGGAGACAGAGTGACACAGATGAAGAAAAACTACAAAACTTGAAGAGCAAATATAAATTAATTTGGGGAAAGATGAAGTTCTAGCAACTGGGGAGGGAGAGATGAGGAGCGCTCAGATGACCGCACTTGAACCAAGCTGTGAAGAGAGCTGGAAATTCTAAGGGGCAAGTGAGGAAGAAGAGTGTTCCAGGCGTGAGAGAGAGCCTTTTCAAAGGGATAGAGACGAGGGATGTAACAGCCTGCACAAAGAATAGAAAATAGGCCAGTCTGGCTAGAACCTAGAGCCTATAAAGGAAGTAATGTGAAACAAATTCAGAAAGGTAGGCTACAGATAGAGGGGGCAGAGTGAATGGAGCATCAGGAAGACCAAAAGTCAAATCCAGCCTCAGACAATTACTAGTTGCACGACCTGGACAAGTCACTGAACCTCTGCCTGACTCAATTTCCTCACCTGCAAAATGGGGTAATAATAGCACCTACCTCCCAGAGCTGTTGAATGGCTAAAATGAGATAATCTTTGCCAAGCATTTTGCAGCCTTGAAGCGCTACATAAATACTGGCTATAATAGTATTACTATTACTAACATGATTGTTGTATTGTATACAACAGGCGTCCTCTGAAGTTTTCTGAGGAGGTGAATGACATGGTCAGATCTGCTTTTCAGAAGCAGCAGTTTGGTACTTATGTGAAAAGGGTTTGGACAGGGAAGAGACTGGAAAGAAGGAGATGAATTAGCAAGTTGCTGCTTTTGTTCAGAGACAATGTGGACCTGAAGTAGGATGGTGTTCGTCTAAAGGAATCTGAGTCACTTCCAAAACTGTTTAACTCTGAAATAAATATGAAATTTGGTTTTATGGTGAGGTTAATTTATTCTCCCATCAAAGTAAATATTTAAACAAAGGAAATTAAATAAATATTCAAGATACAGATGTATCCTGATCTACCAGGCGAATGGAGCTAGGTAGACTTGGCAATCAACTGGACCATTTACTGGGCAAAGAACAGTGGAGAGTGAAGCATTAAGTTGCAAATACTCCTCAGAGACCTCAGTGTATATAACTACTCTCCTCTTCTATGATCTTTAAAAATCACTTCAGCAGTCATCCAGTTACACCATAATGCTATTCCAGAGGGAGAAAGACAGTCCATCCAGCAAACATATTCCTTCTAGCTCAAATTTTCCCCTTCTTCCCATCCCCCGAATCCAACTAAAAACCATTTCAAAGTTGAGATGTTAAAAGTGTCTTTTAAACTTCTGGCTAGATTCCTTGGTACCTTCCCTTGGTTTCCTGCATGGTCTAGGTTCTTGCTTATTTTTATATGGCTAATTCAACAAGTGACATGCTAGTACCTACTCTAATTGTAGATAACAGACAAACACACACTGCCCCCAACAAATAAGCACAAAGAATAGATATAAAGCACCTATGTAGTACAGCTATGCTAACATTTTTATGTTAATTCTTTAAAGGTTCATCAGGTCTTTAACTAGGAGTCGAAGATAGACTTCATCAGTATTGCTGACATACATCTTGTTATACCAATGACCTTTCTAAGACGTGCAATTAATCAATAATCATTTATTGAATGCCTATGTGCCAGATACTCTACTAGGCGTTAGAGATACAAATATAAACATTAAAGGGTCCTTTCCCTCAAGGAGTTTCCATTTTAATAGTGCAAAAGAACAGAAAAAAGGGTAGTAGAAATGTGCAACATTTATAAAACCTGCATTTGTTATCTATTTAAAAAAAAGTCAAAGATGTTGAAAGTAAAATCCCAAAACGTTGTCCAGGACCTTGCTACAGAGTCACTGAGTTGAGAGAAGGTGAAAACCATCAACCCAATGAGCTAGGATGGGATTTAGAAATCTCTTTATTTTTCCTTTTTATGTATAGAACCTCTAACCCACTGAGAGTGCAAGTCACTCTCCCTGGCCTAAAATCGTGAAGAAAAGCTCAAAGTACAGCCTCTGAAAATAGCCTCCTCCAAATCCAGAGATTTATAGATTTCAGAGTCAGAAGGAACTCTAAAGAATCAAGAAGTCCAGGTGACTCATTTTATAGATGAAGATACTGAGGTCCAGAAAGGTCTCATTTCAGAGAATAAGTTTATTATTAAAAGCCAGCATTTGAACCTGGATTTTCTGATTGCATATTCAGTATTCTATCCATTACATCAAAGTGCCCCTTTCCTAGGATCATTATAATGTAGGCAAATTACAAACACTCTGGCTTTAAGTGAAGGTTCAAAAGCTTTCCAAAAGAGGATTTTTACAAAAAAAAATCACCACGTATATGATCCCACTTTAAAAGTACATTCTGAACAATCTCTGCCGTGTACACTCTAAAAATAATAACACCATTGTCCAATGTAATCTTTTAGATAAATTGATGTGACATTACTGAGACGGCCATTTCTAAGTTAGATAAAATAAATGCTAAGACAAAGTTTTAAAAAAGAAACATTGGTGAAAGCAAAGGATTACTACTGATTTTGGTGAATTTGTGAGTTCAAAAAATACAAATCACTTCAAGTACAAATTTTAAAAATATCTTAGAACACATCTACATGGCTGAAACATTTGCGATTGTATCTCTGAAAATGTTTCATGAGATCTATATGGCAAGGGGGACCAAAATAAAATTCTGCTTGGAAATACAAGGTTTTCCTGGGGAAATGTTTCCCCAGAGACACATAGTCTCAATCTGCCCACACCAAAGTAGCAACAATACCAGAAGGTTTCAGGGGATGGAGGGAAGAAGCAGGAAGCATAAGATTCTATCTGTCCTTAAGTCAAAAGTCAGCCAATCAGGCAGTGCACATACCAGAGCAGAAGTGACAGGAGGAATGATTTGAGTGTTTCCAAAGTCTCAATGACAACTAAGGAATACTTCTTTTTTTCTGGTGAAAAAAAAAACTCAAATGCCTGAATATAGCAGAGCATAACATATTCTACAAGATGGTTATATCAGGCACTCCACTGGGCATATATGGTTTGGTTAAGAAACATCTGGGAGGTTTGTGCATCATTTGACACCCTGTCGAAATGTCGCTTTCCAATTCTCACCTTAATAGGGTTATTTCTTATAATTTTCCAAGCTATAATACATGTTCTAAATGTCATAATTCAATACTGAAGGACACCTCTATGCTCATGAAAAAGGAATCAAAAACCCTCTTGTATAGTTTAAGGGACTTATACGTATCAAAAGAACATATTGTTCCTTGTTATGAATGATTAAGATGCCTCCTTACAAATTCCTTTGAGGGAATGAAGTTTATTCACTCTGTAGAGTCAGAGATAAATGAGCTAGTTTTAATGGTCAGGAAGTTAAGATTATTCAGAAAATGTCCTGCAGGTTTGTAATAAAATGGGAAACACAGATGATGCAAGTTAACTCAGTAACTGAAATATAAAGATTTTCACAGACCTTTAAAAAAAATTCATAGAACACTGGTAACTTTGGATTAAAGAACCCAATTATTTTTTCCCAGAGACTCATTACACATGATGTCCAGAATGTCTAGAGTAAATACTTTCAACAAAGCCTGATAGGTATCCCCTAATAGCGTTTAAAATTTATTCTACTAAGAGAAAGAAACTCCAATCTCATTCTTTAATGGTCACCCTTTATCCCCATGAAGAAAAAAAAAATCATTTAAATGCTGTCGGAGGAAACAAAATCTGCAATATCCCTTAGAAAAACTGACCTGATTTACAGAATAATCTTTAGCTGGGATACATCTGAAGCACCTGAGCAAATTTTTTTTAATCTTCCAATTTATCCTATATCCTCAGAACTCAGAACTCAATTAATGTTCCATTCCAATTTGAGCAGGGGTAGGGAACCTGCAGCCTTAAGGTCACACCACAAGTTCCCCATCCCTGAACTAGAGTTTCTTATGGGGACTTTAGGGACATGGGGGATAAAGAGTAATTTCGATCATATGAAAAATTAGTAGAGAGAATTCTAGAACAGAGTCATCTCTATTCCTAGTTCCACCACTAACTACTTGGGTGATCTTTGTCGAGTCATAGGAATAGAGGACCTTTATATACAGAAGAGAATTTAGAGATTACCTAGCTCAAAGTCCCCATTTTGCAGATGACAATAATGATGAACAGTTGCCTAGCACTTTAAGGTTTACATGGTGCTTTACATACATCAACTTTATTGGCCTTATCAACCTAGTGAGCTTACCTAAAAGGTATTATTATCTCCATTTTACAGATGAGGAAACCAAGGCTCAGAGAGGCCTATTGGCTGATCCATGGTTAACACAATTTGCAGCAGAGATAGAATCTAAACCCAGGAATCCTTTGACTCAAAGTTCAATGTCTTGTCAACTTCAGGATGTTGTATCATCATTATCATTATTCTTTTTACTATTTGCCTCATTCTTCTCATCTGTTTTTTGAAATAGAGTTCAGATAGAAATGGCCCAGAATTGTTATTCTGTTATTATTCTTTTCTATTTAATGTTATTGTAACCACTGCAGAATGTTCATTTTTCAATCACCTTCATTTTTCTCTATATCCTCTCACTTTGTGATCTCATTAGCTCCTGTGGGTTCAATTACCAACTTTACACAGAAGACTTTCCAGTGTGCATATCCAGCCCTAATCTGTCTCCTGAGTTGAAGTTCCACATCACCAACCGTCTATTGGACATTTCAAACTGGATGTGATGTAGACATTTCAAACTTAATTTACCCAAAATAGAACTCATTATCTTTCTCCAAAACCTATTTCTTTTCCAAATTTTCCCATTACTTGCATGCAATGTTGTTATTATCCCTGATTTCTCACTCTCAGTCACCCCCCATATTTAAAGAGTTATCAAATTCTGTCACTTCTACGACTACTACATCTCCTGTATATGTCTCTTTTTTTCCATCACACAGCCAATGCCCTTGTCACCTATTGCTTAACTATTACAACAGACTCCTTTTTGGTCTCCCCAGCTCAAATCTCTCCTCCCTCCAATTTATTCCCCACACAGTCACCAAAGTGATTTTCCTAAAATACAGATGGTACCATATCATCTTCCTACTTGACAAACTCCGGTGGTTTCCTATCATTTCTAGGCTCATATATAAACTGCTCCATCTAGAACGTAAAGCTCTTCACAAACCTCATCCCTTGCTACCTTTCCAGTCCTCTTACACAATACTCCCTTCTTCTTGTCCCAGAGTCTAGTCACACTGGCCCACTTTACTTACTTACTTGCTTACATACTTAACCCAATCTCCCATCTCTATACCTTTGCATTGGCTGTCTCTCCATGACTAGAATTCTCTCCTTCCTCCTCTGTGCTTCTTGGAAACCTTGGTTTCCTCCGAAATACAGCTATAGAGCCACCTTCTGCATGAAGCCTTTCCTGATCCTTCCAGCCCCTACTGGCTTCCTTCATAAAACACCTTTTATTCACTTTGTGAATGCATACATACATACATACATACATACATACATACATACGTACGTATGTATACATGTGTATACACACATGTGTGTGTTGTGTCTTCTGTTGGAATGTGCAATCCTTGGGGTCAGGATATTTCACTTTTGTCTATTTATCCCCAGTGATTAGCAGAATGCCAGGCATAGACTAGGCACTCATAAGTGCTTATTGATTGACTAGGTGATTGCACAGGTGGATAATATAACTGTGTTAATTGAATAAAAACATTGGAATGCATGCTTATCATCAGGAGGCTCACTGAATGCCTTCAAGATGGCAGACTGGAGGTCAAAGTTATGTACCTCTTCCTGCTCCCAAATGATTTTGACTTTTTTTTTTATCATTATTAGCTTATTCTCATTTACTTTAATGGCATTCAGATGGCCTTGGAAAAAGTGGGTAGCCTCCTGTCCTTTTATATTCAGTGTTTTATGGACTATTTCCCAGGTAGATAAAATAACTACTTTTTTGCGGTTGTCAGCCCATCCTCAACAGGCTCATTAAAAGTATCTTCTGTACAATGCCAGCAGCAGATAAGGCAGCAGGAATGTGTCCCTCAACCTCTTCCCAGGAGATTCTGATCTCCTTGGCCAAGTCTTTACATCCTGGAAGCTTTTTGCTCCACGCAGCAAGAAGATGTGTGTTTGGGATGGCAACATTTATCTAAAATGTTTTTCTTAAGTCTTTAATAAATCAAACATACAGAATAATAGCTACACATATGTAGGCATTATACTAAATAAATACTTTATACATAATGCCTCATTTGAATCTCACAACAACACCGGGAAATAGATGCGGTTATTATCTCCATTTTACAGAGAAGAAAAGGGAAAATGACAGATGTTAAGTGACCTGCCCAAGGTCACACAGTTAATAAATGTCTGACCCTGGATTTGAACTCACGTCTTCTTGACTCCAGGCCCAGCACTTGGTCCCCTGTGCCACCTAGCTGTCTATCTCAGTGATTGTGACCAACAACAATGGGCTGATTTTTATTCTATCCTCCAGAATATTTTGAGGTCTCTTTTCATAATAGTATGGGGATTTGGTCTGTCAGACCACAGGAGATAACAAGTTTCTACCATATAATTATAGCTATCAGACCAAGTAGTGCTAAGTATTATTATTGTCATCGTTACATAGGTGAGTAAAGTGAGCCCAAGAGATATAAATGACGTATCTCAGAAATTATATAGTGCCTTAACGGCTTACAAAACGCCTCACATAATTAACTCAGATGATCCTCAAAACAACAGTCTGAAACAGGTGCCATTATTATGCCCATTTGACAGATGAGTAAACTGAGGCTGAAAGAGGGTAACTTACCCAGAAAAACACAGTTTGTAAGCATATAAAGCAGAATTTGAACTCAGGCCTTCCTTTCAAGTCCAACCTCTTAGCTATTGAAGGCAGATTTCAAACTCAGGTCTTTTGACTCCAAACATTTCTGACATGCTATTAAAATGAGTCAGGATCAGGGAACCATCAGGAGCAGGGAACCTACATCTGGGTCTAGATTTAGACTGAGAAGGAAACTTAGAGATTCTACCTATTCCAACCTCTTGACATTACAGATGATAACATTTTGTCTCAAAGAGGTTAAATGTTCTCTCCAGGGTCACAAAAAGTTATGCAGCTAATTTGGGATTCAACTAGATCTTCTTAATCTAAGTCCAAACCACTTCCCAATGCTCCAAATGAGATATAAATGAGAGAAATAGAACTTTAGTTCCTCTACAGTAAAACAAAGGGGTTTGAAATAGCTATCTTCTAAAGTTCATAATTCCAGGTTCTTTAGTTTTTGAAGATTAATCACCTTTGCTATGGGGTAGGAGTAGTCTTACAGCAGGAAAAATGAGAGTGAATTATAGTGTCCTATATAATGGAACTGTCTCAAAAGCATAAAACTATAGTACTCATAGATCTGGCCATATAGACAAAGCATTGGTAAATTAGACTAAAATCTATTTCTGATCCTGCTCTGGCTAAATGCTATGGGAGATGACTTTCAGTCACACTAATCTTGTTTGCTGTTCACCCAGGGACCCTAGACAAAATCATAAGGTAAGCTAATTTTATCTTTAGTTCCCTACCATCTTTTTCTTCATCTTTCATTTATTCATCTCCTATTTTTCCATTTGCTGCTGTTTGTCCTTTGTTTTTGAAGAGGACTTTGACATCAGGGAGATGACGCCATGACATGCAAATGAATTGGATTTAAGTGTGGGAGAGCTGTGCAAAGTCACCAGCCTCACTTTCTCCTCTGTCATCTGGGTTCAGTGGCCAGATATAGATCAGGACAATGGGAGATGACCCAGGACACAGTGGAGGACCTTGGCCTTTTCAATCTAAGGTTTTAATAGGTTTCAGTTTGACTGAGGCAGCACCCATTCAGTGATTAAGGTTTAATAAAAAAGAGGTAAAGAATGGCTTCTTATACATACATACATACATACATACATACATACATACATATATATATATATATATACATACATACATACATACACACACACAAACACAGAGAGACAGAGAGAGCACCAAAACAGAAACAATTGTTAATTGCATTCATTCTGAGCCAATCAGGGCCCAAATAATGACAAAATAGGGCTTTGTCTGGGAACAGAGTGATTTGAAGTTACCACTGGTCTTTAAGACAAAAAATCAAAACAACAGCAAAAAAAAAAGTAGTTTCAAATTTTAATCTCTGAATTTTTCCATTTACCTCATCCCCTAAGTTCTTTTGGGTTATTCTTTATCCAGCAAAAGGTCTCCACTGTACATCCAACCCAGATCTCCCCTCATTGAAATTTCCTTTTGTGCTCAAATGGATTCATTCAAAATTCTTGTCCCTTCTATACCACAACAAACTTCTGATTAAGGAGGACTGAAATAATTCATACTATAGTATAAATGAATGCTAGGCAGGTTTAACACTCCCTATTAGCTACATTTTTAAATGGGTTGTTTAACACAAATCAATCTCTAACTGGTATAATATATTAAGGAACAGATTTTTGAATGCAGAGACTTTCTCAGTACCACTTGCTTAATTTGGTGCCTCCTCTTTCTTGGCAAAAGAACAGGGATAAGTAGCTTGGCTTTTGAAAGTTGGCCAAATACTGTAACTTGACTGGCTCCCCCATCAGAGTTAGAATGAAGCATAAAACACACAGACATTTTGGCAAAAAACATTTTAAATGCCAGAATGTTGTCAGCAGAAATGCTATGTAATGTTTCCTCATCATGGTGGAGAATATTTTTATTAAGCATCTACTATGCTTAAATCAAGACTACCAAATCATTATCATCTATGCACAAGAAGAATGTTGTACTTAGAGGAAATGCAAGTCTTCAAAAGCCAAAAACTTGGGAATTTATACCCTTTTGGGTGGCTATAAAGAACAGGTTTCATACCCTCAATTACCAAAGTCTAATTCATTCCAAGAGGAATTTCCCCACGGCAATCAAACCTCATCGTTTCAAGTTACACTAACAAACAGTGATTAAGAATAACCACCAACATACTCATTGACAATCTTTGTCCAGTAATTAAATATTTACCTTAAATGCGAAAAAATTAATTCAGTCATACAGATGCTCTATTCAAGGAAACAGCTAGATATTTTGAAACAACCAGCTGATTACCTCCATTTTTTCACTTTCCCCATATAGGTAGATAGAACCATTTATTTGAATGCTAAAGGAGAGCAAATGATACCAATTTTATTTTTGTTGCCTCCTTTTTTACTCAGGAACAAATCAATAAATAAGCATGTTACAGGTTTTTTTATGTGCAAAGCACTCTGCTAAAATACTTTGTTTTACTTATTACTCTAAAGACTTGCATAAGGATTCATATTCATAATAAATATTCTTAATCAAAGGTACAATAGGGGAGTGAGCGCTAAAGAAATGAAGCTTAAACTTGTATAAAGGAGTAATACTCAGAATAAACATTACTAGACAAACAACATATTTGATAAGTTTTTTAAAGTGGAAGGGAAGTGTCTATCAGCATTTAGGATCCTCAAAACGAGTAGATTAACAGTGAAAGTGGAAACAACATGTTTCTGTTCCATTCCCTGAAGGCTTAAAGTCACGCTACACATTCATCAACAAAGCTTCCAATTTGTAGCAATTCAAAGTCAAAATATACCAATGCACGGTGTTTCAACAATTTGGAGGCTACAGAGCCTTTCCACATGTGGGTTTTGCTCTGGAACCTCCAATCTGGATGCAACTAGGAGGTAATTGAGAAAATGCAAATGAAACATGCTCCCCATCACCAAATTTTCCCACCAGGAGAAACTTGAAGAGACAGTGGCATTCCATGCAACTATGGCATTTACTCGGTGTCTTTTTCATTTGCAAAGAATTTTATTTAACTGTTATCATGTACACTGCAAGAAATGGAAGAATTTTAAAACTAAGGTAACGTGCCTGCAAACTGTTTTCATCTCACTTCAAATACTCTAAAACATCTGACTCCATTTTCTCTTGTCTTCTAATGGAATAAAAAAAATTGCATGCAAATAATCACAAATCACAGGAAGTTGGACTTTCTTGGCCTTTGGATGATAAATGGAAGCAGAGATTCAAACTGCTTGCTTGCTTTTCCTCCAAAGTGCATACACTAGGCTCAGGGAAACCATTAACCAATTGGAGGTGTGAACTGACTCTGGCTTTCCACTTCATTAAATCATGTATCATTTTTACATGTGCACCACTGAGTTATAAATCATGTAAGACAGAATGAGAGCTAATTAAAGGGTCAGCTAAGCATATAATTCTGAATGGCTATGCATCAGAAAACTAAGATTGACAATAAAATAAAAAAAGCATTTTCAAGTCAACACCTTGCCTAAGCAAAAATTTGAACTTAAGAAAACATACACAACATGAAATGCTTATATAGTATTGAATTTTCAGAGCATTTTACCTCAGCATGCTTCATCAATATACATTTAGAATTGACATTTTAAGGGAAACCTAATTCCCCTTCCCTACACACACACACACACACACACACACACACACACACACACACACACACACACATTTCAAGACAAAATTTACTTCTGAGCTGAGAAATATTGTTAATTAATATTTACATAGCATCTTTCTAGCAAGACTATATTCTAGTGAAGTAAGTTAGTAGAAAGAATCACTATTTTTCAAGTGACAAAACTGAAATGAACAAAGACATGTCTAAGGTCACTAACCAGGCCAGTAACTCTTCTGGGAGCAAGATCTAAAGCTACAGCCTGAACTCCCCCCTGTTGCTTTCAATTCACTGGCTTCCAAAGTCACATCCATGAGAAATTTGGTAGAAAAGGGAGCTGATATTTAAGTTTTTACATTCTTATATTTATATTTCTCACAGGACAAGGAATTCCAACTTTTTACAAAAACAACCACAACAAACGTAGTATCTAGTCTCTGAAATAAATACCATGCACATAGTTTCCTCTTTATAATTTCCTTCTGCTATATAATTTAAAAACCAGGCACATCATAGCTAGAAATCTGGTAGACTTCCTCTGCCCCCCCCAAAAAAGTAAAAAATATGAAGACCTAAATAGAGTAGAAACTAAACTTCCTGTGGCTAAATAACTACTTCCCATATTTTAAAGCATATTTAAATAGCTATTGGGCCACAATATTAATTTTGCAATCATAATTAAGAAGGTGAAATTTTTAAGGTAATGAAATCCCAGAGCTGATTATATCAATTCCTCCCAAATATGAACTACTGATTTTTGTACCTTCTTTTCAGACTTTAGAGTAGATTCTTCATTCCCTTTGCATAAAACCAAAAAAAGAAAGAAAAAGAAAATCTGGTCTGAAAGGAACAAAGAAATGCCAAGGTCCAAAAAGACGTTGATTTAAATCCTAAGGGAATTATAGTAAATTTCCTAGAACTTAGAATTGTAAAGTACCATAGACATTATCTAGTATAATTCCCTCATTTCATAAGTGAGGAAATTGAGGACCAGAAAGGTAAAATGATATCTCAAATGAAATCATGCATGTAGGTTCAACCTCACATCTCTCAGACTGGTCAAGATAAAAAAAAGAAAGGTGTCAACTGTTGTAAGGCTATGGGAAAGTAGGTACACTCACTAATGCACTGTTGGTGGGAACTATCCTCAGAAAGTTATTAAACTACATATACCCTTCGACCCAGTGATTCTAGACCAATGCTCTAAAAATATCAAAGAAAGAGACAAAAAATATGTGGGGAACTTGGGCAGCACAGGAGTCAGAAAAACCCAAGTTCAAACCTGGCCTGAGACACTAGCCATGTGACCCTGGTCAAGTCACTTAACTCTGCTTCAGTTTTCTCATCTGTAAAATGAGCTAGAGACATGACTGAAAAAAAATCTATGTGTGCAAAAACATTTATAGTAGCTCTTTTTATGGTAACCAAAAATTAATAATAGCTCTTTTTATGGTAACCAAAAATTAGAAACAAAGAGGGTTATTCTACTGAGGAGTAGTTAAAGAAATTATGGTATATTGTAATGGAATAACATTGTGCCATAAAAAATTATGAAATAGACCATTTAGGGAGGAAACTGGGAGATCTTGATGAATTGATACAGATTGAAATAAACATAAGTAGAAGAAAAATTTATACAATGATAATATTACATAGTAAGACAACTTTGAAAGACTTTAGAATTCTGATCAATAGAATGATAAACCTCAAATCCAAAAGAATGAAGATAAAACAACTTCACTCACCTTCTAATAGAGTGAAGATAAACTGAAAATGCAGGAGACACACATTTTCGGACATGGTTAATGTGAGAATTTATTTTTCCAGATTATATAGATATACATTGAGGGATTTGTTGTTGTTTTTGCTTTAATTTGCTTATGGGGGATAGTGGAAGAAACAGGTCGTTTGTTGTTTTTTTTTTAGTAACTTGAAAACAATAAACTAAAAAACAGGAGAAATAAATTCTAGACTACAAGGGTTCTTTAAAAAAATAATGCTTGAAAGCGTTTTGCAAACTTTAAAGTGCTATATAAAAGTGAACTATTATTATTATTACTCTTATAATTAGTGTTACACAAGATGACCAACTAGTAAGACACAAAGACAGATCTAAAGTCAGATTCTCTGACTCTAAATTCAGTCATCTTTGTACTACACAATGCTGTCTCATCACTAAAGATAGCACACCTATCTTAACACTCTAAATAAAATTCTACTTGGTGTCAAGTTACCATCTGTAATCTTTATTTCTAGTTACTTAATGTCACTGGCATGGTTTTCTGTTGACAATGATGCCACTTTGGTATATTCCTAAATCAGCAAGGAAGATAACAAACAGTAAAACTTGATTTGTAGTTCCACGGATTTTGTCAGGCTGAAGGTCATGCTGTCACGTCTGTGCACAGAGAGGCAAGAGAAAGAGCGCTTCCTGCAACAGTAGATTCAGATGCTGATTCTGCCACTTATTACCTGTGTAACCTTGGACAAATCATTTCCTCTGTCTAAACCTCAGTTTCCTGAACTATAAAATGAGGGTGTTGGACTAGATCAGTGTTGTCAAGCTCAAATAAAAACAGGGGGCCCACTAAACATAATGATCCCTGTGCACCACATATTTACTTAGTTTTAAAATGTAATGTTAGCTATATTTTATTGTGTTTTAATTTATTTTGCTAAATATTTCCCAATTACATTTAATTCTAATTTGGACCAGAGTAGGGAGCATTTTGGGCCACCTGTTGAATACCTCTGGACAAGATCAACTCAAAGATGCTTTCCTGCTCTAATTCTATGACTCTATGAACCAATAAACATGGGAAATGTATAAGATAGATGTCATTTTTACACAAGACACCAATGATCTACTTTCAAGTGCTAACACTGTGGCCTCTTCTAAAAGTATGTGACACACAGTAAGTGTTTAATAATGATTTTCATTGATTTCTTCAGTCCAGTTCTCTTCTTAGATATAAAGACTTTTTGGAAACATGGCTGTCATTCACTGGGTTGAGTATTCCTCTCAACTTTGCAGCATGTGAAAATCAGATAAGCATGCCAATCTATCCTAACCCAAGTCATTGATAAAAATGGGTAACAGTATAGAGCCAAATAGATCTCTGGGGTGTTTTGCTGGAGATCTCTTGCCAAGGTGACGTTGAACCATTAATAGCTACTCTGTCATTCAAACTGTTTCAAGTCCATCAGATAATATTATTGTTTCTCCCTAGGCATCCATCTTTACCACACAAATAATATTAAATATTTTATCAAATGAAGGGGCAGTACAACACAGCTCCCCTTCACAAATATTCTACAAAGACAGAAAATGCACCAGATTGAGTCCTGATTGGGAAATCAAAGAAAAAAATCAGAGAGAGTTATTTTTCTATCCTGAGTCACAGAGAAAGAGAAGTCTGTGGACACTGGGGACAGGATCTAGTCAGGGGGATAGAAAGCAGAGTCATCCAATTTAGGAGCTAAAAAGGACTTACAACTGTGCAATAAAGCAACTAGAGGTCCCAGACCCAACACAGGGGGCCTGACATTGCATAAGGAGCTAGAACAAGTGGCAAATGGTTGTTCATATCCATTTCTACTCAAAGCAAGTTTCTTCAAAGAAAGCTAAGTACACTTTCCTGACAAATGCATGCATCTATGTGACCCGTAAGAGGTTTCAAAATATCTTTACTTTTATTTAAATTGATTCTTAAAGAATTTTCACAGAATCAGAGAATTTAAGAGTTACAAGGGACCACTGAGACCATCTAATACAATACACAGGAAAAAAAAAAGAATGGGGATGGCTAGGTGGGGCAGTGAATAGAGCACTGGCCTTGGAGTCAGGTGGACCTGAGTTCAAATCTGACCTCAGATACTTAACACTTACTAGCCATGTGACCTTGGGCAAGTCACTTAACCCCAATTGCCCTGCCTTCTCCCCTCCAAAAAGCAAAAAAAAAAGAAAAAAAGAATGGCCCTAGAATATAACAGATAAGTGGCTTCAATTTCCACTTGAAGACTTTTAAGCCTTACTCAAGTAATAAATTATTTGAAAATTAGATTAAATCAAATAGAAATTAGTCTGTAAAAAATGAGAAAGATTAAAACAAAGCCAAAATCTAAGAAAAGAAAAAAAAGTATCACATATCCAAAATAGCAGTCCTAGAAAACAAATAAAGAAGAAAAAAAATTAATAATCAATGGATTATCTCAAGTCCATGACTAAAATTTTAAAAGAACATAGACATCTTTTTTTCAAGAACTCATGAAAGGAAATTGCCCAGATCTCTGAACCAGAAGGCAAGGTAATAACAGAAAGAATACACTGGTTTTCTCCTGAATAAAAAAACAAACAAACAAAACCTCAAAATGAAAACTCTCAAGAACATTACAGCAAAAATCCAAAGCTTAAAAATCAAAGAAACATATTCTAATCAATCAGAAAGAAAATATTCATGTATGAAGGAGCCACAGTCAAGATTAGACAAGATATAGCATACACTACTATAAAAGGAGCAAAGAACTTGATATGCAATACTAAAAAAGGCAAAATATATAGGATTACAACTGAGAACAATTTAACCAGAAAAACTGAATATAATTGTATAGGAGAAAAATGGATTTTTAATGAAATAGAGGACTTCCAAGTATTCCTGATAAAAAGACCCAAGCTGAATAGAAACTTTGAAATACAAACACAAGAGTGAAGAGAAACATAAAAAGAAAAATGGAAGTTTAAAAAAAAATCATAAGGAATTAAACAAGGATCAAGTCCTTACATTTTGACAGGGGGAAGTGATACAAGTGTCCCCTAAGAACTTTAATATCACCAGGGGTCAAAGAATGAATCCGTAAGAAAGAGGGACTAGGTTTTGTTATGTTTGGGTTATTTTAAAAAAATGAAAGGAGAGGGAAAAGGAAGGAATACATGGGGGGGGAGAGAAAGAGAGAAAAAGTGAGGGAAATTATCTCAAATAATTGTGATACACATGTAGAAGACCATATAAATAAAGAAGAAGGGATCGATAAAGAGGACAATACTGGAACCTCAACTTTATCTAAACTGGTCAAAGGAGGGAAAAATACATACACATTCACACAATTTAGTGCAGAAATATTTTTCACTCAACAGTGAAACAAAAGGTAGAAGACAGAATAATAGGGAGTATAGATTTGGGGAAAAATTAGTAATAAGCAAGACAAATTATAACTGCAAAGGTTGGAACACTAGGAAATTACCTGTGTTTGGGCTCTAGGTAAGGAAAAGAGAAGATTGGCAAGGGAGCAGAAGCAGATTGCATCAAGCTTAGAATACTGGTGCTAATCATCCTCCTTCTTACTCACCGTCCTCTTATCTATAAAGAGGGGGCAGGAAACAAAGAGAGAACAAAGCATAAGAATAATATTGAATGAAGTACATAATTAACAATCATAATTGTGAATTTGAATAGGATAAGCAAACCCATTAAATGGAAAAGGATAGCAAAATGGATTAGAAAGCAAAACTCAATAATATATTGCTTACAAGAAATATACTTAAGACATAAAAAGTGACATAGAATTAAAGTTCTGGGAAAAATCTATTATGGTTCACTTATGTAAAAAAAAAAGACAATGGTGAAATGAACTCAGAGAGGTCCATAGAAAAATTAGACTTGATTAAAAGAGATAAATAGGGAAACAGTATTATGAAGATATTAAAGACAATGAATTAATGCTATTATTAAACATATAAGCACCAAGTATCATAAGCATCTAAATACTTAGAAGAAGAGTTAAGTGAGTTACACTGAGAAATAGTAAAAGCACAGTAGTGGGTGACCTAAATATATCCCTTTTAGACCAAGACCAACATAACCACACAAAAATACTTAACAAGAAACAAGTTAAAGACTGCAATAGGATTTTAGAAATGTTAGCTATGAGAGTTTTGCTGATCACTGAATAGGAACAAAAGGAATACACATATTTTTCAGTATTTCATGGCACTTTTACAAAAACTGAGGGGAACTGAGGTCTACAGAGCAAGTGGCTAGGAAGTAATCACATAGCCTCCCACACTATTGGGGAATATCATTCTCCACCCCCATTCCCCCCACTTCTTAACCTGAGAGTAGATGGAGGAAACATGCTGGAATTGGGGAACTGGATTGAACAAGATCTTGCAGTTTGGAAAGTGAAGAAGGGGGAAGCTGCACTATCCACTCCAGCAGAAGTTATGAACTCTCATCTCCAGGTCATCTGAGCAAGGAATATGACAGAGAATCATTCCAAAGAAAGGTGCAACAGAGGGGTGATACAATGGCAGTCACTGTGCACTGTAATTAGAAGCTTCATTCAGAGTGATGAAGCAGCCCCAGACCTGGTAAGAGCATTCTAGGAACAAACTCCAAGTGGTATGTACAGTAATCTCTTTCCATCCCACTTTCTTCTCCCTTCTCTACCTTTTCCCTCCCTTTAGAGAAGGTTGAAAAAAAGCATGACACCACCAGAGTGTGCATGGGGGAGTCCTGGGAGTCCCTTGACCCCACCCCTCTAGGTCCAGCTGTGGGTGAGGGGAAAGGATTTAAAAGAATCTCATGAAAACTACCAAGCTATGACTGTTTCTATAATTCTCACAAAGAACAGAACTTTGAATTCAAGGGTTCATTTAGATATCCCCCCAGAAGAATGAATCAGTTTCTAATATGGATATGGCTCACTGAGGCAGCTTCTGAATCTCTGGGGCTATGTCTAAGTCTCTACTTCACTCATGGTGAAGGAGGTGTTAGGAGGGAAGAGAAGAACTCATCTCTAAGCCAGCCTGGCAAGCAGAAAAGGTTGGGATCTCCCTTTGTGGTTGGAAGGAGAAGTGAGGAAAGCATAAACCCCCTCAGGCTCCACAATTGCTGGGTATGCTATTTATAATTCAGCCTCATACAAGTCAGACATACAGTAATACTTCAATATACCTGGAGTCTCTCTCTTTTAAAGTGAGGAACTATAATGCTTCCCAACTAACCTCACCAGTGACTGATGAAATAATATTCAGAAACTACTCCACTGCCCTCAGAAGAATGTTCTGCTTTAAAGGAGAAGATATCACAGTTATAATATGAAGCTTTGACCAATTTCCTCACTCTAGTTCTCTGATAGCATATTTTCCTTTGGTGTAGGTAAATATTATTCTCATAGCTGCCTATTAATATATGCCATCTTTTAGTTAGAGCCTTAGCCCATCACAACTGTTCTGGGTATTATAATGAGCACAGATGTCAGCACAGTTACTGTCAGCCAGTAAACTAAAGAAGGGCAAGGAAATAGAAGCCAGAAAGTGGAAAATGAAAGCTCAATGTGAAGTAATATAATACTGACATCAAAAGCCTATACATCACAGCAGTCAACAGGCTATGCAAGGGAAGACCATCAGTGACAGGAGTGGGGGGCCTCAGCTAGCACAGAAATATAATATTGACCATAAAGTTAAAAAGAGAAAGCCAATAAAAATGACAAGAACAAGGGTCATTTTTCAAAGAACATACCAACCTGAATCCACAAACCTATCTGGAGAAAGAGACATGAACATGAATAACTACAGACCTAGTAAGTATGATGATAAGAACCTAGGAGAGGCTCAAGGAAGGATTAAAGCACAATAAAACCAGAGAGGACCAATTACCTCTTCTAAATAGAGCAAAGAAGGCTACTTAGAGAAGTTGGCTCCAGAGCTGGCCATTGAAGGAAGGGAAGGATTTCAGCAGGTAACAGGAAAGAATAGGAAAGGTTGAAGGGAGAGAGAAAGGGAGAATTGTGATTTGTCACCAGCTTTTGGAGGTAATAAGCCAACAGTCCAAGAGATCCTTGTGCCAAATGGCACATTGATTAGATGCCTGACTAAAAATCATAATTATAACTTGTGATCAGGTGCCACAGTATTCAATGTTTGGAGCCTTAATAGCATCAAATGTAACTTGGGGCCAATAGAATTCACATCTTTTTGTCTGACTTCAAACCCTTTCCTTTACCATGTCAAACTTAAGACAAACAAATTAGTCAAAAGTACAACTTTTCCAACACCACTTCCTTTGAAAATTGTGGAAAGATAATGGAGTGCCTTTCAATGATTCCCTATTCCGTAACTCATAATCTATACACACACAAACACACATATATGTATTTATACACATACACACACATAAATATATACATCCATAATCATATATATTATCTATAGGCAATACTGGTGTGCACTTAGTAGGAACCTGATAAAATTTGCTTACAGATAACAATACCATGAAACAAGAAATCCTTGGGTCATGTGATGTTTTGCTAGTACTATTACAGCTACTCTCTCCCCTTCCCAAGCTAGGCTTCAGCAGAATGTAAACTGAGAATTACCAGAAGTGCAGGCTGGTTTTTGAAGAAGCAGAGGAACTAGAGACCAAATTGCCAACATTCACCAGATTATGGAGAAAGAATGAAGTTCCAGAAAAACATCTACTTCTGTTACATTGACTACACTAAAGCCTTTGACTGAGTATCTCACAACAAAATGTGGCAAATCCTCAAAGGGATGGGGGTACTAGGTCATCTTACTTGTCCCCTTGGGTACTTTTATGTGGGTCAAGAAGCAACAGTTAGAACCAAACACAGAACAACTGATTGGTTTAAGATTGGGCAAGGAGTATAATAAGGATGTATATTGTCATCTTATTTAACTAATATATGTAGTACATCATTCAAAATGCTAGACTGAGTGAATCAAAAACTGGAATTAAGATCCCCAGGAGAAATATCAACAATCTCAAATACACAGATGATACCACTCTGATGGCAAAAAGTGAACAAGAATTAAGATGCCTCTTGATGAGAGTGCAAGAGGAGCCTGTCAGAACTGGCTTGAAGCTTAAAATTTTTTTAAAAAATTAAGATCATGGCAACTGGCCTCACCCTGGAAAATATATGGAGAAGTAATAGAAGCAATGTCAGATTTTATATTTTTAGGTTCAAATACTGTAGATAGTGGCTATAGCCATGAAATTAAAAGATGTTTGCTCCTTGGAAGGAAAGCTAAAGCAATTATGGACAGCATACTATAAAGCAGAGACATCACCTTAGCAACAAAGATCTGGATGGTCAAAGCTCTGGTTTTTCTTGTAGCAATGTATGGCTTTGAGAACTGGACTATAAGGAAAGCTGAATACTACAGAACTGATGCTTTTCGAATTGTGGTGCTGGAGAAGACTTGTGAGAGTCCTTTGGATAGTAAGGAGATCAAATCAGTCAATACTTAAAGAAAGAAATTAATTCAGACTACTCATTGGAAGGACAAATATTGAAGCTGAAGCTTAAATACTTTGTCCACATAATAAGACAGGCCTCACTGGAAAAGCACCTGATGTTGGGAAATACTGAAGGCAAAAGGAGGAGACAGCAGAGATAATGTCAAGGAAGTAATGAAAAATTAGCTTGGACAGACTTCTGAAGATAGTGGAAGATAGAAGTGCCTGGTGTGAGATGGTCCACGGGGTCACAAACAAATTAAAAACAACAACCCCTCTTCCTAAATTGGGGAAAATTTGATTTCTGTGTCTATCTTCTCATTATAATGCAACAGCTCTTATCAAAAGATTGTAGGATCACAGATTTAGAGTTAGATGGGACCGTAGAAGTAGATTCCATTCCCCTTCTTTTCGAGATGATGAAACAGATTCCCTGAGTGGTTAAGTTGAGGCTACTAGGTGGTAAAATGGACCTGGAGTCAGGAAGACCCAAGTTCAAATCTGACTCCAGATACTTAACAGCTGAGGGGTCCTGGGCAAGTCACTTAACCTCTACTTTCCTCAATTTCCTCATTGGCAAAGTGAAGACAATATTAACACCTATATCCCAGGGTGGTTTTGAGGATAAAATGTTTGTACATTGCTATTTAAATTTAAAATGCTATATAAATCTTACCAATGACAATGATGGTGATTGACTAGCCCCAACTTCCAGAGCTACTACTATATGTGTGAGGCAGGAATCCGAACCTTAGTCTTCCTGGCACCAAGTCTAGCACTCTCGCTACCACAAGGCTGCCTCCCTAATTCTTTCAGAATTAAGAATTTATCTGGTTCAGGAGTCTTTCCTTTCTTAACTCAACTTAGCTGATAATATTCTCGGAAAAGGGAACTCCTCAGTTAAGCATTACATAATCTCCACTGTTCTAATTGATCAGATGCCTAATCCTGAGTGGTACATTATTACATAATATTTCTGTGCTGGAAGTTGCTGACACACAGCAGTACTGCTTTGGTGTGCTTTTACCTGTGATGTGATTTCTAGTGTCTCTGACTATAAAACAAGTATCAGCAAACAATACTGGTGGATTTTTTCAATTCTTCCACTCCCCACCCCCACCACGGTACTAAGCCTACCTCACTTTTTTTTAAAGATCGTCACTAACAGTGCCCAGTTGTTCTATACTACTTTTTGGTATGTTTCTTAGCTGTTTACCAACCCATTAGTGGCCTGATTCTCTGTTCTAAGATCACACACACACACACACACACACACACGCACAAATATCTTTGGGAAGGGGGGAGCTACATGTGATCACATAAAAAGAGGACAAGATTCAGAGCCAAGCATACTGAGTGCCAGTTTTCACTTTCTTAATAGTTCTGTGACCTTTGGCAAGTCTCCTAGCCTATCTGTGCTTCATTTCCTTGGTAATAAAATTGGGATGACAATAAGAGGAGGTAGGATGTTACAGTGGGAAGAGCATTGTACTATGGCTAGGTCCTTCCTAGCTTTGGCTCTTCCACTAACTCCTGGGGCTACCCTGAGCAAATTCCTTCACCTCCTTGTGTTTGTTTCCATCTATAAAGTGAATGGAAATTGAATTTAATGACCTCTAAGGTTCCTTTTGACTCGAGCATTCTATGATTACAACAGTTAGCTTTGCTTACCTCAAGGCGTTTTAGAGGACTGAAAAAAAATGTAAAGGAATCTTTGAAAAGTAGAATGTAAGCTCTTGAGAGCAAGGATTGTCTCATTTCTATTACCATCTCCAGCATAACACTTGATAAATTTAAATATAGATAAGGATTTGACCTGTGATTTTATTTGCAAATGGAACTTCCAGGTGTGGAAATCTCCCAATGCAAATTGGCACCTTCTCTGCCAACCTTGGACTTGGACAGATGCCTAGCACACTGAGGAGTCACGTGACTTACCTTGGGTCACATGGTAGCATGTGTCAGAGGCAGGATTTGAAAACAGGTTTCTTCACAAATAAATATTTGAGTACTCTAAGTTAAATGTGCTATACAGAGGTAAGGTCATATTATTATTTTTTAATTACTCATGTTTATTTATAACAGATCTTCAGCCAGTATAGTATACAATTTATGGTAGTATATTCTTCATTACTTCAAATATTTACTTACAAAATATTACAGATACAAAAGACTTTACTACTAAGTCTCAAAAGCAAGTTTGACTCCCCTTAAGAAGGGAAAGAACTCTCAACGAAAGGGGAGAGGGGTACCCAGAAGAGAAGAGATGACAGAGTTACATGAGCAAAGAACTCCCATTTCTTTCCCTGCAGCCATCCTGAAGACTACTTCAAAATACACAAAAGTTTTGCCTTGGTTTCACCTTGAGAGTGTGATCTTCCACAGGAATCTTTAGCCCAGCTGCCTACAACCAGCCCTCTCTGTATCCCTCTGCTCTGGTGGCCTACCTACCCCCTGCCCTGGGCTGCAACTGCAATTCATTCTCAACTTCTCAAACCAAGACCAAGTCTGCCTGGCCTTTCCCCCTCTAGCAGGACTTTGTACAAGCAAGGGGAGGAGTTGAATTACAGACCTGAGAGTGCTAGCAGCACACCCTGGGAGAATCCCTCCCACCATGGGTCCTTACTGCTGCCAACAAAGAAATGCTAAATTGGAATGCTCCACCAGGGTGAACCAGCACATCTGAGCCAGTACTCCATGCTTGCCTGTGGATTCTTATTATACCATGGAGCCAATCAAGGCTCTTGGTAAAAAGAGCATTAGACCGGGAGGAACTGAGACTATGACCTTAAACAAGTTACAGCCTCTTAGCTTTAGCTTCCTCCTCTGTAAAATGAAACCACTAATCCTTGTGCCTTTCTTTGAATCTTCAGAATTTAGCACAGTGCTTGGCACAAAGTAAACGCTTCATACATGCTTGTTAACAGACTTGCACTACCTTCTTCAAAGTTCTTGGAAGAAAAAGTTATTTTTCTACCTAAAGCAGGTTCTCAACCTGCGGGTCGAATGACCCTTTCACAGGGGTTGCCTAAGACCATCAGAAAACACATATTTCCAATGGTCTTAGGAAGCAAGACACCGCTCTTCTATCCCTCTCCAGGCGGGTCCGCCCACATGCAGACACACCCACATACGAGTATTAAAGGGTCATGGCCTTAGGAAGGTTGAGAACCACTGACCTAAAGTATTACAGAGAAGGAAATGACAAACTATGCCATTATCTTTGCCAAGAAAGCCCCATGGCATCATGAAGAGTCGGACACAAGGTATTGCTGTTGATGAAACTGTCACTGTCGACCCTTCTGCTCTAGGGGTTTTAATCCTCATTGGGTAATTGAACCCTCTCCACAACTGCGTCCCCATAAACTTCTGATCCCATCTGTCTACCTTGAGGCCAGGATGCAGGTTACAGCAATTTATCTGAATGGAGAAAAAGAATAGTGATTGTTCTTTTATTTTTAGATGCAATCATACCACAAAGACTTCTACTAATTTTTTTACTAATTCTTCTAACATGAAATACTCAGTTGCCAAATCTCAGTTAAGTTTCATCAGACGACAGTAGGACTATAGAGCAGAAGGAACTGAGGATGAGGATGAGCTGTGGTTGGGGTGGAGGAGATGTGAGAATGTCAGAGGATAAGATTATAGTCTTAGAAAAGTCACTGAATTTCTAAGTTAGAGGCTGTTGTTCTTCAGGTGTTATTCAGTCATATCCAACTCTTCGTGACTCCATTTGGGGTTTTCCTGGCAAAGATACTGGAGTGGTTTTCCATTTCCTTTTCCAGCTCATTTTACAGATGAGAAAACTGAGGCAAACAGGGTTAGGTGACTTGCCCAAGGCCACACAGCTAGCAAGTGTCTGAAGACAGATTTGAACTCAAAAAGATACGCCTTCCTGATTCCAAGCCCAGTGTTCTAACCATAGTGCCAGCTACCTGGAGGACCTGGACACAAATCTTGACTATGCTGCTTAAGGACAAGTTGCTTTACTTCACCCTGGGCCTTACTTAAAGAGAAGGAAGGAAACGAGCAGTTATTAAATATCGGCAATCCACCACATACGGTGCTAAGTGCCTAACAAATATTATCTCATTTGATCCTTATAATATTCTGGGAGAGAGGTGTGATTATGCCCATTTTACAGTTAAGGCAGACAGAGGTGATTTGTCCATTGGTTTGCCATTTCCTTCTCCAGTCCATTTTACAGATGAGGAAACTGAGGCAAACACAGTTAGGTGACTTGCCCAGGGTCACATAGCTAGGAAGTGTCTGAGGCCAGATTTGAACTCAGAAAGATGAGTCTCCCTGATTCCAAGCTATCAAATGCCTGAGGTCACACTTGAACTCAGTTCTTCCCTGGCTTCAGGCCCAGCACTCTGTCTGTACTTTCTAACTGCATGTGTGTGTGTGTGTGTGTGTGTGTGTGTGTGTGTGTGTGTGTGTGTGTGTGTGTTAATAAAGTTCCTATGTACCAGGGGACTTTTTTAGGCATTAGAGATAGAAAGACAAAAGTGAGACAGTCCCTGCTCTCAAGGAACTTACAGTCTACTGGTTACTTCTCTTCTGCCCTATATTCTTCTCCCCAACCAATCCTATTCTAAGGAATTAAAAATTACATTTAACCACAAAGCTATTTGCTATATATACATACAGAATAGTTCAGATCCTTAGGATCATAAAGCTGGTCAAATAACAGAAAGAATCTACAACTAGGCCCCTTCCAGTAGGTGTCCCAGAAAGAAGTAAATGGCACCCTGTTGGGGTGGGGGAGAAACCTGGAGGCTTATGGAGAGGAAGAGTTCAGAAGGGTAGGGATAGGGACTGAAGATTTCACTAATTTAGAGAACTCCCTGAGGAAAACAAAGTACCTATACCAGGTCAGGTCTATACCTTCTTTGCAATTTAGAGCCTTAGAGGGTTGCCTGAGGGCACTAGGAGACAAAGTGATTTGCCCAGGAGAGGCAGATCTGGAATCCAGGCCTTCCTGGTTCCAAGGTTAGTCCTTCATCCACTGTATCATGCTACCTATAATAGAAATTTTAATGGAAACATGGATGCCATGCTCTGTATTTGGGGGTTAAGTACTCTAGGTGAGTGAGAAGGGTAAGGGGTGAGGACAAGAGATGGAAAATGAGAAGAAGAAAAATG
This sequence comes from Pseudochirops cupreus, assembly GCA_028627135.1. Lineage (NCBI taxonomy): Eukaryota > Metazoa > Chordata > Mammalia > Diprotodontia > Pseudocheiridae > Pseudochirops > Pseudochirops cupreus. The sequence continues at coordinate 291,602,395 of CM053582.1, read as the reverse complement.
CAAATACATATAAGCAGTACTGTATTATGTTGAGGTGCCTACTATGTGTAGACCACTGTGCTTGGTGCTGGGGGACACAGAGTTGAGATCAGACATAATTCCTATCTTCAAATGTGCACATTCAAGCAGGGCAGAAAGGAGCCTTTGAGACTATGTGGTCCAATCTCTTCATAATTTTTTAAATTTAATTTTTAGTGTGTGGGGCATCTCTGTTTCATTTTCTGTTCTTTGCTACTAGGATCAGACTTGCAATTAACCGGAATTAACGTATGTACCTGTTGACTCCCCCAATATGACATACATTCCTTGAGGGCCAGGCAGTTAGTAGGTATTTAATAAGAGTTCGTGGTTTTGTGCACATTATTATAAATCACATATTTAGAGCTAGCAGGCATCTTGAAGGTCACCTGATCTAATCCCCCTTTTTTGAGTATGGAGCTCAGAAAGTGGAATTGACTCACCAAAGGTCACATAGGTAGTAATAGGCAGAGCTAACCATCAAAATTAGGTTCTCTAACTCCAAACGTGGTGTAGTACAGATTGTACCACTACATCCTGAAGTCTTTGTGTTCTCCTGGTTCATTCCACATCAGCTGACAAAAGTCTTTCCATGTTCCTCCAAGATCCTCATTCGTATTCATCATATTACGGTACAATAAGATCCCATTTCATTCCTATACCACACTATGTTCTGCTAGTCTCCAATCAATGGGCCTTCACTTTGTTCTTAGTTTTCTTGTTACCACAAAAACTGATGCTAGAAATATTCTGAACTCCTTCACTGTAAAGATGAAGAAACTGAGACCCAGGAAGGCTAAATGAATTGTTCTATTTCACACAGGCAGTATCAGAATTGGGACCTGAACTTAGGTCTCCTGGCTTCAGGTCCAGACTTCCAACCTCAACATTTTGTTTCCTTAATTGTCACAGGAAAATGGCCAAGAATTGATTTATTGGGTTTCATTTGTGCTAGCATAATAAAAATTCTTATTCTATCAGAGACACAAGTTTTCTTAGGACTGAAATTCTGCATTCAAGCTTGTTCTCTCAAACAATCTAATTTTATAAAATGAGAAAATTCTATCACTGTGTAACTATCATTGCATCCCAAATACTCATAGGAAAGTTTACTAGCTGTTAAAATGTCTAGCCACATTTTAATCTTCCCTTATTGGAAATCAGCATCCAGCTTAAATAATGAAGCTATTTTGATGATAAAAAACTATGATTTGGTATGAGCAGTTTGTTCTTTACTACCAAGTTTTTATAGGCTGCAAGCTCATTGTTTGAGTTTAAAGCAGCTGTGTCACTGTGGCTCAGCCAAAGATTTGCAAAATAAGATATTGATAAAGATGTATGATGTGTATGGATGTGTTTAAAGACATAGAACCTATCACCTCATCTCTACCTGTTTTCTCAAAAGTAGTTAGACATCCTCTGCAGAGGGAGGAGAGGAGTTTCTAACCACAGTTAAATGGGTCACTCTTTCAACTCTCATGTGCAGATGCAATATGTTTAAATAGGAAGGGACCTTGACTGCCCTCCATAAATTCTGGGTGGATTGGAGATGATTCTCAACAGTGGATGAAAATTTCTGCCAAGAAAACCACACAAATAACCATCTTCAGAAGCCAAACACCTGTGTATGCATATTGAAAGACTGGGAAGAATGACACATCAGTGAAAGGAGGCTTCAAAGTCAGACTCCCTTCTAAAGTCTCACCTTCCCTCTTTATTGGCCAGCTTCAAACCAGGAAGAAACTAGGTAAAGGAAATTCAATTTCAGGAAAGCTTTGAAAGGGGAAAGGATCCTTAGAAATAGGAGGAAAGGAATGTTAGAGATCAAATACTCCAACCCCTTCATTTGTATGAAACCACGGCCTCAGGTGGTTAAGTAACTTGCCTGATATCACACAACTAATTAAACAAATATTTTTAAGCATCTTATGCCTGTAGAGTACTGTGTTAGGTAACAGAAGAAATAAAAGTTTGGCAAAAATATGGCCCCTGCCCTCATGAAGTTTGACAGACTACAGGATAATATGACACACATACAAGTAATTATGATATAGCAGGTAAACAAGAAGGCTGTGATGTACTATATGGGAAGGTCTGAGGTTGGAAAAGTCATTACTGACCAGTGAAGCCAGGGACAGTTTCCTAAATATAGGGCATTTGAGTTGGGTTTTAAATCATGAATAGGAAATCAGCAGATGAGGCCGGAGGCAGGCACTAAAGACACAGGGAACAGAATAAGCAAAGGCTCAGAGGCAGGAAAGTATGGGGTAGGTAGAAAGATGAGAAATCATCCAGTTTGGATGGAACACAGAATATGTGATTGTTGTTGTTCAGTTGTGTCTAACTCTTTGTGATCCATTTGGGGTTTTCTCGGTAAAGACTCTAGAGTGGTTTGCCATTTCCTTCTTTGGCTCAAACAGGGTTGATTTGCCCGGGGTCATTTGAACTCAGAAAGATGAGTTTTCCTGATGTCACATATAGCACTCTATCCACTGTGCCACCTTAGCTGCCCAGACTATACAGTAGGGAAGAGTGAAAAAATAATAAGAAGAAGATTTTCTTCAAGACTCAGGTCTGATCCTCTCTACTCTGTGGAGTCTTCCCTATTCCACCCAGCTAAATGTATTCTTTCCCATCTTATATATTCCTCTACTTTGTTCACATCAGACTCTAACTGAATCAGACTTTTCTGTGTGTAGTAGAAGGGAAGTACAACGAGGGCAGGTACTGTTCATTCTTTGGTCTATCTGTAATACATAACATACTACATTGTCTATGATTAGGCACTAAATATTCGTTGAATTGAATTTCAAAAGGGAACAGGGTGCCAGATCATGGAGAGCCTCAAGTGTGAAGCAGAGGAGTTTGAACTTTAATCAGTAAGTAACAGGGAGTCATTGAAGGTCACTGAACAAAGTTATGATGCAACCAGATTTATAAGTAAGGATGATAAGTCTGGTCAAACAGTCATTTTTCACTCATGTCCTGACCCCATTTGGGGTTTTCTTTCTGTTTTTTTGGAGGGGGGAAGGTAGGGCAATTGGAGTTAAATGACTTGCCCAATGTGACAAAACTAGTAAGTGTGTCAAATGTCTGAGGCCACATTTGAATTCAGGGCCTCCTGACTCCAGGATCAGTGCTCTATTCACTATACTACCTAGCTGCCCCACATTTGGGGTTTTCTTGGCAAAGATACTAGAGTAGTTTGCCATTTCCTTCTCAAGCTCATTTTACAGATAAGGAAACTGAGGCAAACAGGTTAAGTGACTTGCCCAGGGTCACACAGCTAGTACATGTCTGAGGTCAGATTTAAACTCATGAAGATTAGTCTTCCTAACTCCAGGCCTGGCACTCTATCCATTAAGGCACCATCTAGCTGCCTATAAGCCTGATAACTTTGTGATAAATGGTTTGGAGGAGAAAGAGTGAAGGTGAGAAGATTTATTATGAGAATACTGGGATTTTGTATAGTCACATGTATTAGTAGAACTAATCCAGGTACCTGGATTCCAGGCACTTCTACTATCCCATGCTGACTCTTCATGAACACAAATGCTTCATGTTGTAGGGTTAAGAAAAAGAAAGAGGAAATTCTTTAAATTTCTTGACTACACATATATTCTCATTTATTTTCTCTCTCTCTCTCTCTCTCTCTCTCTCTCTCCTTTTCTCTCTTCTCTCCTATATATGTGTATGTATGTGTATATATCACTAAGATTTACAGAATATTTGCCTTAGAACAACCCTGGAAAGTAGGTAACCTAAGTATTGTTATTGAAGATGAGAAGATGAAGCATAAAGGGACCCAGGGAAAGTCACACAGCTGGTAAGGGACTGAGTATTGATTTGACCCCAGGTTATTGCATGAAATACAAGCAGTTTTGGAAGAGATAAAAAAAAAAGGCTAAAGGAAGAAAACTCTATTCTCCAGCTTATCAGTCAGAATGAAAGGGTTTAAAGAAGGGAAAAACAGAGACAGGAATAGTAGAGGAAGTGAATCCTCACCTTTTATAAGGAGGTTGCAAGATTGGAGAATATAAAACAGAGAAATAAAGGAAGAAAGAAGATGAGTCAACATCAGAAAGTTATGGGTATGAAGTTCATATAGTCCAATTCCTTTATTTTTTATGAAGCCAAGGTCTAGGGTGGTTAAGTAACTTACCTGATATCACATAACTAATCAAACAAATATTGAGAGGCTTCAACCATGATGGGAGTCAGCTGCATTTTTATATCCCAAGAAAAGATGACATGGGTCTCAGGTGCCATCAGGAGAGAGACCATATAGCAATGGTAGGACAAGAAGAGATAAGGAATGGGTATTAGTAGCTTCCTATTGAGGGGACTCAGGGCAACAATTTACAACATAGATGTTACAGATGTGACCCAAAAAGCCATCCATGAATTGTAAAATCTGAAGGGGATTACCTGTTTACAGTAACCCATGTAGGAAAAAATGATACTACTAGAAAGAACCTAGAAAGAAGTGCTAAGGATTATTTATGCATGGGCAAAAAACCAAACCAAACCAAAACACAACGTTTTTAGGGGCACAGCGTTTTCATTCATTAAAGATTGGAGATTCAGAAAAGAAAGGCTTATTTGGAAAGTAAACAGCCAGCTAAGAAAATGACTATTCTATCATAGAAGTTATAATAAATAAGAAAAGTCTTATACACACTATGAATTTTGAAAGATTTCAAAGGATTCAAAGACTAAGTGGCTTTCATTAGACTAATATTTTGCACAGGAAGCTCATCCAAGAGGGTTAGGAATTTCTTGAAAATAAAATTCTGATAACAAAAGCAGAAATGACCCTCAGTAAGAGGGTTGATCACATGATCGATGCACCTAAAAGGAATTCACTTATCTATTCAGATTTTAACCAAGTAAATGATTTTTTAAAAGTTAATATGACCCCATAATGGGTAGAAGTACTAAGGGGTCGCTAGAGTTGACCAAGTTGGGAGTGACAAGGCCTTATCTACTCTTGAGGAAAATCACTTTGGCATTTGTGAGGAGATTGGAGTAGGGAGAGACTTAAGGCAGAAAGACAAATTAAGAAGCCATTGCAATAGCTATATATATATATATATATATTTAGCAAATTGTTTGACAAAATCTTTGATGTTATGTTGGTGAATTAGATAGAGAAATATGGGCTACATGACAGTACAATTAATTAGGTGACTGAATAACTACCCTAAAAGAGTAGTCATTAATGGTTCATTGTCAGCTTGGAAGGTTTCTGATGACACAGCCCTGGAATCAGTAGTAGATCCTATGCTAATCAATACTTTAATAAACTATTCTCTATGAAGATATTGAATACTTATCAAATTTTCAGATGAGGCAAAGCCAGGAGGGATAGCTAACAGGATAAGAGGATCCAAAAACAGATCTTGGCAGATGAACCTGAATAAAAGGAAATAGAATTAGGAAAAATGTAAAGGTTTACATTTAAGTTTTAAAAAAATTAATTTCAGAAGTATAGGATGGGGTAGATGGGAAGACAAGTTTCTTTGAAAAGACTTGGATAGCTTAATGGACTGCAGGATCAAGAAAAATCAAGAGTACAAAGTGTTTAGCCCTCTACCCCCCGCCCCCCAAAGTTAATACTAACTTTGGCTCTATTAAGAAGAACATAGTGTCCAGAATAAGGGAGGTGATAGTCTCATTATACAATAGCCTAATTAATCAATTAATATTTGATTCATCAGAACACATGTAGAATATTGTGTTTTGTTCTAAATCCTCCTGGAGGAGGAACAGGGAGCAATGTCCAAATATCTGAAGTGCGTCCTTGTAGAAGAGGGATTAGAGTTGTTCCCCTTGACCCTAGATGGTACATGTTGCATAGAGGTACTAGACTCACCCTCATCATCAGTTTCATGGCACTGTTCTCTCCTGGGTCTCCTATCTTTCTGAGAACCCTCTTTCCTTTCTCAGGGTTCTCTACTGCATCATCATCCACATCATGCCTTTTAACCATAAATATAATCATAATATAATCAATATAATCACAAGAATCCCCTCCATCCCACTCTAAGCCCTCATTTCTCTATATACTTTCTCACTTGGGCAACTCATCAACCTCTATGGATTCAATTATCATCTCTACGCTGATAATTCCTTAATCTCTCTCAAGTTCCCATTCTGTATCTCAAACCAGATGTTCTCCAGGCATCACAAACCCAACATATCTAAAATGGAATTCACCTTCCCTCTTAAACCCACCTCTTCTCCAAACTTCCCTATTTCTGGTTCCACACTCCCATCCTTTTAATTACCCAGATTCAAATTTTCAGTCATCTTCTTTTCTTCATTTTTCCTCAATTGATTTCACCTCCTATCTAACCAGTTGTTAAGTCTGATCATTTCTACCTCCACAACACCTCATTTACACTCCTTTCTCTACATTCACACTGCCACCACCTTAGTATATCTCTTAATACATCTTGCTAGTTGCATCCAGAATCTCCCTTATCCAAAGCATCCTTCACATAGCTGTTACCAAAGTATGACTAAAATACAAGTCTACCTGCGTCTCTTCACTGATGAAGAATCTTGAGCAATTTGACCTCTTGGACAAAACACAGACTCTTCAGCTTGATATTTAAAGTCTTCAGTGGTGTAGCTACAGTCTACCTTACAGACTTTTCATATTAGCCGGACTAATCTGCTTTCTGCTCCCCAAACTTAGTGCTCCATTTCCTGACACCGTGATTTTATACAGACTGTCCTATATGCCTGGAAGAGGCTCTTTTTTCAACTCCACCTCTTAATTCAAAAGAATATTTACATTCTCGCTATGTGCTATGCACTGTCCAAGTGACTAGAAATACAAAGACAAAAAGTCAAAACAGCCACTATTCTCAAGAACCTTACATTCTACTACTAGGGGAGTGTGTTTTGGTGGGATGGGGAGGGTACACATAACACAATGCATAAACAAAGGAGATACAAACCATATAAAAGTAATAGAAATTAATTTGAAGAGATCCTGAGGGCACAGAAAAATCTTAGATTGGGAAAAAAGCTCTGTACCTGGAAGGAAGCTAGGGAATCCAAAAGACTGGGAAAAGATTATTCTAGGTACGGAAATAGCTTTTGCAAAAACACAGAGGCAGAAGATGAAATGTTATTTTCAGGAACAAACAGACAGTTTTTCAGAATGCAAAATGCCTAAGCAAGAGTAATGTAAAATGTTTGGAAATGTAAGCTAGAGCCATTTTGTAAAGGGTTTTCAATTCAGAGTCTATACTCTATAAGTAGAGGCAATAGGGAGCTACTGTAGCTTTTTGAGCAGGGGAGGAGTGTGGTCAGAATCCTTAGCAGGCACGACTTCCCACTGGAAGCCTTTCTAGATCTCCCTAGTCCTGGCTGTTTTTAACTCTTCGAATTATATTCCAATTGCTTATCCATATGCTTATCTGACAACCTCTCCCCTTCCTGAGAATATATTCCCCTGAAGACAGGAACTGTTGTTTTGGTGCTCTTTTTTTGCCTATGGACATATATAAACATATACCCACATATACATATACACACATATATTCTTTCTGCCTCTCATTTCTTTAGTATGAACAGCTCCCATTGAAGAAACTATAATCAGTGCAGATTGGCACCTTCTCTGCAACTGTTTTGTCTTCAAAAGATGTTGCCTCAGGAACTAAGACATTAAGTGATTTGCTTAGGGTCACACAGGCACTATATGTCAGATTTGAGGTTAGTTCTCTATCAATTACCCCATGCTGACTCTCCATTTAGGAGGTATTTAATAAATGATTGTTGTTGAATTCCAAATTACCTTTATTATGCTATTTTTACCTTGCCCTTCCATCAACTTCTCCCTTTTTCTACTTTTAAAATTTTTTTTACCCAAATGACATGAAGCTTTATATTCTGGCTCAGCTTTCACCCACTCCCATACAGGGAGCTCTCTTTATCCCAGTTGGGGAGTATCGGTTGCTCAGAACTGTGTCATTCATAAGTCTCACATCTTTTATCTCCCAGAACTTAGAAGACCATTCCATGCCAGGGCATTGGAATATAGTACACAATTAAATTCACCAATGGACCAGGCTAACTTGAGATTACTACCATGATTATCAATCTATTCACATTCTCTAAATCAAGGTTTGTCAGAAGGTTACACTGGAACCCTTTGGGGAGACTCATATCTGAAAATATCCACAAATGTTTCAGGATGTGCCTCCAATCAATGGCCAGGAGCATGTGTACTGACACACTAAGTTTCCTATCACTTTAACAGTTTTCTATCCTTGTTCTCATACTAATGTTCTATTCATAGTCTCTGCATTCAGTAACTGCTCCATACTCTACATCCAGGAACAATCTTAGTATCATCTCTATTCCACAAATACCAGTTATGGTTCTGATCATTCAGGATAAGTGTATGTTTTGGCCAGAGGTGGGGAGCAGAAGAAGATAGTTAAGGGGAAGTCTTTTTCAACATGTTAAAACTCTACATGCCTAGGATTAAACTCTGAGGCAATTCCAACAGTGTAAAACATGCAGAATTTTGATGTCTAAACTGCTTTGGTCTTTGAGTAACTTCTTCCTCTCTGAACTTGAGTTTCCTCATCTGTAAAGTGGAAATGAGAATATTTGCATTACCTATTTCTCAGGGCTATTAGAAGAAAAGCACTTCATGAACCTTAAAGCATTATAGAAATGAGTTAACATTACTGAATTACTGGTTAAGTCATAGGAAGATACAGCACAGTTTAAAACCCTAGACAGATTTTATCTCTTTTTTTCTTAAATGCTTAAATTTGTAGTTATTTATAAGGCCTTGATTAAAAATTATTCTGATACAAATGTAAGGTATTGCCCCTTTATTTTGTGGGCATTTTATTTACTGAAAAGGGCAGAAAAAAGACTTTGTATGGAAAAAAAAAACTGAGAAAAAAAAGTTTAAGCAGAAACATGGACAGTTCTTGAGTACCTAAGAGAAAGCAGTTCTTGCTGGTGATAAAAATGGTGCCAATACACTGTCTCCTAACAACTAATTTACATATGACTCTTTTTAGATTTATAGTTGGGAAACTAAATTAAAAAAAAAACCTGGGAAACTATGGGACAAATTTATATTGTCTGTTTATTCCACATCTGACAAAAATGTGGATTTTTGAGTTTCTCAATCTAAGTGAGTGACTACACATGAGAAAGCCCTGATTTGATGCAAGGAAGATACTGAGAGAGACCAGAGTCAAAGCTGACAAGATATCAGAAGAGAGAACACAGAACACAGAAGCCAATGGAGCTAACAGGCCAGGCGAAGCAGAACCCAGCTGAGATCAGTTGACTAGTGACAGGCTCTGTAGCTGATGTGGGGAACTGATCTGACTGGAGGAAATCTTTGATGCTGGGAGTTGACTGTAGCTAACAGATTTTCTTTTAAGACCTGATTGTGAAAAAGGTTCCTTGCTCTTTAGTGCCATCTACAGCTTAATAGATGGAAAACCCTTCAGAAGCTTGCCTATATTGCCCTTTATTGATTACTATGGCTTGACAGGGAGTAATCCTTCAAACCATGAAGAGCAGTTCTGAATAGTTTTACAGGTCCAAAGTTTAAAGGAACTGATTTTCATTCAAAAGGTATAATACTACCTTAGCACTCAAGCAAAGGAGCAGATTATAGAAGGAAATGGAGAAAGGATAGCAATAGAGAATAGATCTGTCATTTCAGTAGTGTAATGAATTTCCCTGTGAGGCTACTCCTATCAATGTACATCAGCACCTCCTTTTCAACTTATAGTCTAAGAGAGTTGCTCTGATCACTGAGAGTTAAATTACTTACCTGGGGGGCACAATGCCAGTGTGTCAGAGGCAGGATTTGAATCCAGTTATTCCTGGCCCTGAGGCTCTTTATCTATGCCATGTTACTTCTCATATGTTAATATATACAGGGAACTTGTGTTCATTGCTTTGGTTAAACATGTACAGCATTATGAATTTAACAGAGGAAACATGGATAGAACGTGGACCTTGGAATCAGAAAGACCTGGATTCCAGTTCTGACTATGATTAACATCACAATCCACATAGTAGTGCAGGTAACTCTCTAGAGGCAGGTAGGCTGCACAATGGACATTGAGTGCTGGGCTTGGAATCAAGAAGACTCAAGTTCAAATCCTATCTCAGATACTAGCTGTGTAAACACTGAACAAGTCATTTAAGTCTGTCTCAATTTCCTCCTCTCTAAAATGGAAATGATAATATCACTTAACTCCCAGTGTTGTGGATATAAAATGAGACCATATCTATGAAGTGCTTTGTAAACCCTTAAGTACTATGCTAGTATTATTATTAAGACTACAAGTTACACAAGAAGGAATTTCGACAGCTATGAATTCTCTGGACCAACAAAATCACAGAACCAGAATTGTTTTAAATCAATATAACTAATATATACTCAACAGTATGTGTTTGTTGGTATGATCGTGTTTCATATCTATGAATCTTGAAGAACAAATAGTCATACAGAGATAGCAAAGTTTTCCTCTATATCATACTTGATTATGTGAATAAGAAACATTATGATTTGTAAAAATGCTACTTCAAGAGATACACCATCCCTTGTCTCTCCCCTCCATGCAGACAGATTCACATCATACCGCTTCTTTTCCAATGTCTATCAATCGCAAGGCACCAAAACTGAGAAACTGTTAAATTCCTTAAAGGCACACACAATTCTGAAAGTATGTGCATTAGAAGCTATTTGTTAACTTACTCAGCCCCTTCTGAAAATCCTGAAGCAAAGTCAAAACTCAGCAAAGGGTTATATACTTCACTAAGATTAAACACGTTAATTTCAAGAGTCACTGTGATGTCCTTGCAAGCACACAATTATGCTGTTCCCTTTCATGTGACTGATCACCTAAAGAAAATAAGGAGAGATCAATGAGAAAATACAAGTGACAGGATTTAAAGATGCAAAGTAAGTTCTGAACTAAACACTCAAAATCTAATGGTTGCCAAAATTTCCCTGGCAAGAGAATGACAATGTACCTATACAGTTTCTGGCATTAATAATTAAATCAGATAATATATCCAATAATGTTATCCATATCAGTTAATATGAAGAAAAGCTTAACCATCAGCATTTGATACCTTTGTATATTAAAATATGTAATTACTAAGTCATTTTGCGAAATAGATTTCATTTATATGATGACTTAATCAAAATGTATGTGTTCATGATCACCAGTATATGTATATATAAACATATGCCCACAAATACAGAAATTTGTACGTATACACACTGATATTCCAAAACATTCATCATAGAAACATATATTTAAAGCTGGAAGAGACTTTAGAGTCGATCTAGTCCAATCTCTTCTTTGATGCCCAGAGAAATTGGGATTTGCCCAAGATCATACAGATAACAGAACCAGCATTTGAATTCAGGTCTTAACTCCAAATCCTGTGACCTAAGTGCAAACAACCTTAGATACTAGCTGTGTAACCCTAGGCAAGTCACAGGTTTGCCTAAACGATCCTCAACTATAAAATGGGGATAATAGCTCCTACCTAAAAGGGTTTGGGGAGGATCAAATAAGATAACATTTGTTTAAAAAAAGGAAGCACTTAGCACAGTGCCTGTCACATAGTAGGTATTATATAAGTGCTTTGTAAAAATTTAAAAAACATTTTTATACCAAACCATTCCATGAGCATTTTAAGGAAATTATCATAAGTGGACATCATCAAATTCTGAGTGCCTTCAGAAGGAATAGCATTACTAGTTGGTGCTTGAAACATACACCAAAGAATTAGCATGATTGCTGGCTTCAATATGTTTTAAGTAGTTTTTTTTTTTAATTGGTGATTATGGAAGAAAAAAACCACTGTACTCAAGTGGGGAAAAAGTGTCTGGGACTAGATGTCAGAGTAACAGTCTTGACTAGCTGTAGGACCGTGAACATGACACCTCATCTATAGCCTTAAAAATAGTCATTAAGATCTATCCTGACCTTAAAGAAGAGGCACCTTCTACTTCGCAGTAGATAGGTAGGGGACAAAAGGCACAGAATGTTACAGAATGTAAGATGCAGTTACTGTGTCAGTTGGGTTGTGCTTAACTGATTTTCTTTGTTTCAACAGAGGGTTCACTTGGTGGTGGTATATAGTATATCCACAAATAATTGTTGTAAAAATAAAGGCCATCAATAAAACTCATTGTAAAAACAGAGTTGTTTTTTAAATGAGAAAACAAAAGGCACTATATCTCCTACCTAAGATGCCTAAGAAAATTTTCCCACTTGAAAAAAAGATACCAAAATTCAAGATTTTCTGGGATTTCATACAATTCCTCTAAGGGTTAAATCCTGATTATAAATAGCAACTTTTTTTTTGAAAACGAAATGAAGCTTAATTCCTAGACCAAATCTGAAAATATTCTAATATAATTTTTCTTACTCTCAGTTTTCCCAACTGTCAAATGAGGTGATTAGACTAAATAAACTTAGGGTTCTTCCAGATCTAAAAATCCCCATGATTCAGCTTAACAGAGTCTGTCAATCATACTTATCTATGATGTCACTGGTCCTCTTCAAGAATGAAAGACCACTACCACCACCAACAAGCCAAAACAACTTCAGAATAGATGGGTGTGCAAACATGATCTTGCCAAAGCCATTTTCCTACATAGTAGCAATAATATGTTTTAAAAGTATTTGAAAATATCCAAACTGTCAAAGACAGTGCCAATTTCAATCGGTACACAAAGAAAATCACAGCTTTCTGTAAAATTTTGCATGTTTTTAATGACAAGTAACATTACTTTTGGGCTAAAAAAAAAAAAGGTATGAACTTAATTACTTGTACAGTTGGCCTTGTTAAAAAACAAAAACATGAACCTTATTCCTCCCCTTTTCACTGATACCTTTTCAGTCGTAATGTTAAGTATGTATAACTCACATCAACAGGGTAGAAAAATAATTTTTTTTAAAATGAGCATTAGATTATTTGAGAAAATTTAATTGGAAATGATATTTTACTTAAACAGTCAAAATTATAGAAATACTTAATTCACGGCTATCTTGTGGGTTCATTTCCGTTTTGAAGGGAGAAAATGATATAAAAACAATCTATTTGCAAGTAATTAGAAGGTAGAGATAAGTAATCCTCTACCAAATTTCTTTTTAATACTAATAATTGTGCACCTACACCTGAAATTGAGTAGGACCTGACACAAACTTAATTAGACTTAGCATATTTTTGGGGGGTTATTACAGGGAAATATCTTCTCTCAGATAATAATAGTTATCTTTACCATTCATTCAACCTTTGTTGTACTGAGAAACTTAATGTAATGGCCATGGTTTCAATTCCAAAATGCCAACTGTTTTTAGCCTCAATTAGGCAGGGTAGGATTAAATACCTACTCCCTATTAAAAAACAACAACAGTACTATTTTCTGCCATAAACTCAAAAAATGTAAATACATAGAAATTTCATTTCATATTCACTCCCCAAATAAAATTGCTTTCCTAAACTCATAAATGTCAATCATTTTTATTTCTGGGTGATATAATTGTCTACATCAAAGAGCTAAAATGTTTTTCCATAAAGGAAGCATGAAAGTTAGATCATTTTGTAAAGACATCAGACCACATATATTTTGATCTATTTCTGTTATTTATGGGAGCATAGTGTTGTTATGGCATCAAGTGGATAAAAAACAAAAGGATGATTGGTTTTTATTCAAGTGTAAGCAATCATCAACATTTTTGGCTTTTGCTGACTTCTAAAAAACACATAAATTCCTTTTCAAATCAATTATAAATAGTTGAAGTTCTTGAAGCTAGACAAAGATTATTATGGTAGTGTATCTGTACTTAAGGCCTGGTGATACTGACTTAATTAAAATATGTTAGATGAGAGACTGCCAGAGGCTTTAGTACTGTACTATCATAAAGAATCTGTCATCTTAAAATAAATTTTAAAATAAATAAATGCAATCAAGAGTATAGTCTTAATATGAAGTATTCATATTAGAAGGTAGCATATTGTCAAGAAAACCTATGCAACAAAAGCTATCCTAGGCACCCCACCCCCCTTCTCTTGTAGCAACAAAGCCATCATCCATATACACTTACTATCAGAGAAGCAACATTAGAGACCACCCAAACTCCATTATTTTACAGACCAGGAAATTGAGACTCAAAGGGTTAAGTGACATTCCCAAGGATACTAATGGCTCCTAAAGACAGTACTGAACTACAGTCAGTCTCAAAATTTCCAGTCTACAGTCTTCCCTGTACAGTTTCTTACTATTTTCACACAACCAAATAAATTCTGTAAGAAATCAATCAGAATTCCAGAAAGCCATGAATATCCAAAACATACTCATTTCCTGTTTTAATTATCTGCGACTCAACTACATTTTATTCACCTAACAAGTCTATCTGCCAGATACTTAATGAGGACCCAAAAAACCCCCAGTCCTGTTTAGATTTGATGAGTTAATAAGACTTTTCTTGGAGTTGGGATGGGAAGAAAAAAAATATTTTTTAAGAAAGATGAATAACTAGGAATTGTACAATGAATGCCAACTTTTCTTCCCTTTTTTTTGGTGGGGCAGCGATGGGTGGTACAGAAACACATTAAGAAAACGATATTATAGTGAGTAAAAATAGTAAAGAGGGAAAAATCAAGATAAAAACAAGATAAAAAAGAGATTCAACTAATTGAAGTTAAAAAGGAAACTAAAGGAAACAGAAAACGAAGGTGGGAAATAATAAGGAATCAATATAATTTACAAGAGAAAAATATTTTAGTGGGAAGTATAAAGCAGGAAAAATGAAAGCTAAAAGCAGGTGAAAATAAAAGCACAGAATCAACCAGCCACCTTCCAAAATTAAAAAAACACAGCAACCCAGTATTAACTCAAATATCAGCTATGAAGTAAGTGCCAGGGAAGGAAGATCCAACTGTGAGAAATCCTCAGACCTGAAAGAGCCACCCACTGTCCTGCTCACTCACTTTCCCGTTCCTTTTGGCTCCCCCTTTTCAACCCCTTCACGATGGTAAGAACAGCATTCCACTTGAGGGGCCTAAGAACAAACACCTGCCAATGGACTTCTGAGCAATAAAAAAGATGACGGGAAAGAGAGACAGTACTATAGAAGACAGGAGACATAGAAGCAAAGGTAGACTGAATATTTAAAGGGAAAAAATTGGAAAGGGAGAAAGACTAGAAATGGAACATGAGAAAGAACAGAGGCATAAAGTCCCCCCAAAAGGGGTGAGAGAATAAAACTGAGAAAGAAGATAATAAGAAACAAATGAGGAAGGAAAAAGTGAAAACAAGCAAAAAACAAAGCAAAACCCACGAACCAACACTGCCATCCATCCGATCTTTATCTGAAGGTTAGAAAGACAAAGCATCAAGTGAATGAGAAGTGGAGCTGCAAAGTAATATCAACTTGCTTGCGTGAACAAAGGTTTTTACAGAAATGACACTTAATCCTGATAGAAGTTAATAACTCTTTTTTAAAAAAATGTACTGTCCACTGATGACAACTAACCGACTAACACTGCTCACAACTAGGTCCTTTTAGGAGCTCCTTTGGACTTGTTTCAATGACTAGATTCCATCCATGTTCCTCACCTCTCATCCTTGAATATCACAAGTAGATGCTGTTGGATTTTCTTTACATTTTCTTCCAAAATGCTCCCTAATCCTGCTCTAAATAGTGGCAAATAATGCATGTGCAATTCCTCTTAGTAATGTCAATAACTGGTGATGGATAGTGCTGAGGTGTTCTGAAGCACTCATATCTTCCTTTACTAGTTATCCCTTCTAAAAAAGTTATGCTTGGTCAGCAGCCATATCCTAATAGTCAGTAATATTTTAGCACCAAACACTCGTGACACTTCCTTCTATGGTTTGAGCAGAAATGAGATTTATTTTTCTCCCCCATTTCATTCCCCAGTCCTGTTCAATTAGAACAGGTTCAAGTCATGGAATATTTTTAAAAATTCTGTCATTTCTACATATTACTTTCCTTAAGTCCACTAAGTAGCATGTATATTAAACCTATATGAAAACCATGAAGATACCCAGGGCTAAACCTTACCTTTATTATGCATTGAAAATGAAATGCCTCACAAATTAAATACAGGATAAAAAAGGGGTTACGCTGCAAACTATTTATGGCTTTGTGATATAATTAGATCATCAAAATGGATTCTTAAGCTAGATACATTCTTTTGTTAGGAAAACTATATTTCACCTTTCCAAAGGCTTTTTTAGCCATAAAAAGAATGAAGAGGCCTGCTAGTAGAAATGTAGAATAGCTAGCTACTGTAACTAAATAAAAGCTCACACCTTAAAAAGCTCAGAGGACAAAAATGTGCCATGCAAATATAATGGATTGCTAAAGACACTGACCTATTTGGGAATAAACCTGTTATTTTTGTCTTTAAAAAAGTAAATAAATAAGCTTATGCCACACATAAATATAAGGCTATCACATATGGTATATTAAAGAAAACCCAAGGAAAAGTGAGGGCATTTTAATGGCAAACATGATTAGAAAAATATTGAAGAATATTTTAAAAATTTAGAACACCGAAGGCCATAGAAAAATAAAGCATACTGACTTTGCAAAAAAGAATGCTTAAATTCAGTAAGCGTATTAGCTAAAGCACCATGAAATATGCAGCTGCCAATGCTTTAGACTAGAAGACACAAGCAAACAAATGGCGATGTTCTGGATTTCCCCTTTTATCCCACCTTTTTTCTGTACTTCCATGAAACTTGTAGGTGCGTTGGTGTAATGCGCAAACAATAAGTAGTCAAGGACAAAACAACAGAAAATCAAACCACAAAATATATGCAAGAAAAGAGAATTTCTCCTCTCCTCCCCTCCCCAGCAACTTTTGAGAGCTAAGTGATCTTATTTTACGTTTGTAGAGGTGCGCACCCTTGTTAGTCATTACCCTGCAATTTGAATTTTTTCAGGCTGTGCCCACCACATCCCCTGACGCCTCCACTTCAGGAACATCCCATCCAGATAAATATTAAAAATGTGTTACTTGAAGAGTCGGGAGATGTTAAGGACATGCACTTTGAGAAAGAAATGTCTTGCAGATCTATTCCCCGCCTCTGATGGCCCCCGCATCTGACAGTGGTGAAACAGATGGCAGTCCCCCCTCCTTCTCCTCTCCCCCCTCCCACTAACCCTTCCGCAATCCCACAGCATCCTCCCACCCAGCTCCACCACCTTCACCCTCTTATGTCTACAGTGGATTCGGCACTCAGCGCTAGAAACAAGCATAAACTTTGGGGACCTTCTCCCCTCTGTCTCATGCCACCCCACGTCAGTGAGTGTCCCTTCTCTCCCCACCCACTAGCTCCCGTTTGACCTGGGATCCAGGTTCGCTGGAGATTGGAAACGAAGGGCTCGGACTTTCTCCCTCATCACTAACAGCAGCCCGCTCTGTGAAAAACTCCCCACCTCTATCCCGTTTTGGACACGGAATATACTCAAACCGATAACTTCAACTGGCGTTTTCCCCAGTTGAGGGAGGGAGGAGGCGGCTAACAGATGGGTCGCTCTAACTTGCCCTCTCCCCCGTCCCTCTTTTTTTCTCTCCTTTCACTTCCAGCGCAGCTTCCCCTCTCTTCGTTGGAAAACTGGGAAACCCCCCTGCTCCTGGAGAGCAGCCAGCCCTCCTCTCTCCTGCCTACTTTCCTGCTCCGTGACATTGAGCTCCCATAGACGCCTCTGCAGCCCTGAGCAGCAGCTCCTATCTAGGGTCATTTATCTACAAGTGGGAAACAGACTCCCTCTAGAGCTACCGGGGGTTAGAGACTGGGGTAGGGGGACAAAGTGCAAACTCTCTGAGGGTGAGAGATCCCCTCTGTCGTCCTATTTGGCTCCAGGAGGGCACGGGGGTGGGGTGGGGGGAGGAAGGAGGGGAGTTGCAGGGCTTTACCGGGCTTTTTCCCCATCTCTGAGGGACACGGGGGCAGAGACGCATGCAAGGATGAGAACTGCCTCCCTTACCTTGCAGCACCGGCAGCAGAAGCGTCGGGCGCGGGCTCCTCCAGCGTGTGCGCGGGTCTGTGGGGAAGCTGTTGCTCCTGCTGCTGCTGCTGCTGCTGCTGCTCCTGCTGCTGCCGGAGAGACCAGGGAGGCTTAAGGCTGGTGTCAACGCGCAGACGCTCTCTAGCAGCAAACGATTGCTGCTGATGCTCCAGCAGCCGCGGCCACTGTAGCCGCGGCCGGGGCGAAGTAGCTGAGGACCTGACAGCAGCTTTCACGAACTGATCCCCGGGAACTCTTCAACTCTTTTCTCCCTAGTGCAGGACTGAAGCGTCCGGCAACAGTCCTGCCAGCTGAGCGCCTGCGCGCCGCCCTGCCCCAAGCCACTCCGCCCCCCATCCCACTTTCCCCAAACCCCAGGTGAGGGGTGTGTACCTCGCCGTCCTGCGTAGCGTGTGTGTGTGTGTGTGTGTGTGTGTGTGTGTGTGTGTGTGTGTGTGTGTGTGTGTGTGTGTGAACACGCGCTCACGGTGCTGTGCGTGGGCATGGCTCTGGAGCTGGAGTTCAAAGTGTTCCAGTGTAATACTCCCCAAACCCTCAAGCTTAAAAGTGCCCCCCCCTAAAGAGGGGGTCTGGATAAGAGAAATGAGGAAAAGGGCAAGGGGGGGACCACTTTCTTTTCAGCTATATGTTTGCATGCGCGAATCCCATAACAAGGCTCGTTAGCAATTTGCACGCAAGGGTTTTGCCAAATGCAAGGGAAAACGTACACACACACACACACACACACACACACACACACACACACACACACACACACACACACATACACACACACACACGACAGCTGAGGAAACATTTCAGGGGCTCCTTGACACACTGCAGAATCCCGCATCGACAGAGGGAGTGCCTTCTTCCAAAGCTGGAGAGAGGGAGAGGAAACTCATGTAGAAGGCGACACTTTGGACAGATTTTTCTTGTGCTCAAGTCACTGAAAATCTGCTTGCTAAGTCCCACAAAGGTAATACCAAGTGGAGTTGTTCCAAAACAAACGATAGGGCGGATGCTTTAAATATTACTCCAGTAAGAGTGAAAAGCCTCTTTTTGGAAGCAATCCGTTCAGCATTTTTTTCCTCTTTTTTAGTTAATTCAGATATCACAGCCTGCCTAGCTCTAGCATCGACATCTTTTTGGTGTACCTAGGAATGTCTGCAGTGCCAAAGGCTTCCACAGCATTGCTTCCAAACTGATAGACTTTAAGCATGCAACATTTTGGGGCGGGAGAGAGGGGGAAAGGGGAGCGATCTTTTATTTTTCCTGGCGTCTTCGTATGTATTATTATTTTTTTAAGTTTTTAGACCTCACAGCCTGCCGCAACTTATCTTGGTGTTGACAATTTTCTTTAAATAATTTAGAAACTGCAAAGGTGTGGCGAATTGGAAAGGAGAAGCTTTAGCCAGAGTAACATCTCAGATCTCTGACATTGCAGCTTTAGGGAGAAGTCCAAGTGTTGTAAATGACAGCACTGTGCTCCAGGACACTGGCCTCTAACCAGGTGATTTATAATAAAACAACCTTCTTTGGTTCTCTGCTCAGATGATTGGCATTAACTGCCTCATTAATAATTAACATAGCAGCTGGTAATGTCTTGGCACAGTCTGTCCTATATAAATATCTTGGAGTCCAGCTGAAGTCCATTCTTTCAGCCAACATTTTTCTCCAGAGTGGACTAGAGAGGGGAAGCTTCAAAAAAAAGTCCAAAAGGAGTTCTAGAGCAGCAGTTTGGATTCATTACCTGTCCTGGACTTTAGGATTACTGGAGGCTTGAGTGCACCTGAGAAAAGTGGCATGGGAAATAATATGGGGGCTTCCCCTTGTATGTCCATAATGAACATCATCTGTTCATCTGTACATATCCAAGTGTGTGTGTGTGTACTCATACACATATGTATAAATAATATATATTATTTTATATACATATATGTATATTCACTGCCTACTGAAAATATATCCAAGAGTTTTCTGTGCATTCTTGTGATGGCACCCTTCTTGAAACTGCCATGGGGGTACTCCTTCAGAAGTTAAAAATAAGTAGGACCAATAGAAAACACAAAAAAGTAGGAATTTTGAAAACAACTAAAATCTGAATCTTAATTTTTTACCCCTTTCTAACAGTCACAAGGTCCCAGACTGTTTAGAAAGGTTAGGTGAAAAGCAAATCTTTTTAAAAATTAAATTATTTTAAGCTTAAATACTCAATAAGAAAAGAAAAATATTATAAACATAAGTACTAAAACTTAAATACAAAATATGAAAAGAAAAAAAGCATTGCCATGTGCACAGTAGAAGAGGATTCACAGTAGAGAGAAGATTCAAAATATCCAGCAATAAATTTCCATTTCAAAAAAGCCTATATAATAAATAGTACACATTGTGTTCAGAGCCGTCCATCTTTTCTTTGCTTCTTTTTAAGTTTTCTTTTGTTCTCTGCTGTGCACTTTTTACTTTGTTCTTCCCCCCCACACCAAGTAAGTGAGGATAATACGCACACATACACACACATATTTGTGTGCATACATACACACATATATACAATATACACTCAAATATATATATTTACACATACATATACACATACATGCATACACTTACACATACATATACCTAAGTATCTATAATCATACTTATATGTAGATATAGATGGATTAATTTTTAATATCACATCATACTCAGGCTTACCCCAATCTTTCTAAGTACCCAACTACTAATAACAATCTTAGACATATGAATTACATTTCCTTCTAAAAAATAAATAGTGTGTCCTTACTGAGTCCCTTGTAATCAGCCTTTGATGTTTACCTTACATTTCTCTTATCTTTTATGTTAAATTTTCTATTAATTTCAGAACTTTTTGCAACAAAATCCTGAAAGTCTGGCAATTCATTGAATGTCCTTTTTGTTGTTGTTCAGGGAAAGAAAAATCTTTTACCAGTCCCTGAAGGTCAGCAAGGTGGAGCTCTGATAAATTAGAGTAAGATGGAAGTTTCAGAGGCAAAAATCAATCCATGGGTTAATGTTGGGTTTCCAGGTCCCTGAATTTGATTGGAGTTTTCCTGTCTTAATTGTTACATTGAGATCTCTAGGCATCTAAGTTCCAAGTAAAGAAAAAAGGGGTAGAGGATCAACTTTAAAGATAAAAATCAACACTTTGGATTGCGCTTGGAAGCAAATGATTAACCTCTGAAGAGAGTGGAACACCTGTGTGGTGTGTTCTCTAGAGTGTGCACAATTTAGCAGTTTGTGCATTTTTTTTAATGCCCTACAAACTGCAGCATACATTTGCTACTCCTCCTAGTCCATTATTAATCTCCTCTAACTAGGCATGGTTTTACACAAGAATTGAGGGTTGTATTTCCTGGTACCTAGAAGTAGGATTTAAAAAAAAAATAATTCAATTCCTGAATATTTCAGTTACAACTTGTCCATATGAGTAACTTTGGACTGCTTCAGGCCTCTGACTTTCCTCTTAAAAACTGCTGTGGGAATTTTATTACCTTTCTCCCCTTAACCCCACAGCAGAATTCTTTCTGAATCAGCACTACAGCTCCTGAAGAGGTAATGTAGTTTTTGAGTAACAAGAGAATGGAATTCAACCCAGAGAGCTTAGAATAAGATGCTAGAAGAGGGGTGGGGAACCTGTAGCCTCAAGGCCACGTGTAGCCTTTTGTATTTGTTCAGTGAAGTTTGGATTCAGTCAAAGGGAAGCACATGAGGACCTAGAGGGTCACATGTGACCTTGAGGTCACAGGTTTCTCATCCGTGAACTAGAACAACTGCAGGAAAAACTACCAACTTGGCAGCAATGGAGGGGGAAGCCCACCCAGAGAACAGTGAGTTTCCCTCAGAACAAGGGAGGAAGACAGAAAAAGTGAGGTAATCACTATACTAAATCATTTGTGTTCGTGTGGTAAAGTGGAAAAAATGTTAGACTGGGAACTGGAAAATAGGGACCTCACAGGTAATCTAGTTCAACGAGAATTCCCCACTTCCACAACATTCCCAATAAGTGAGTTTCCTGCCTTTGCTCAAGATCTTTACTTAGGGGTGATCCACTACTTCTCAAAACAGTGCATTCCACTTTGGGATAGCCTTAATTACTAGGAATCTTTTCTTTATATCTAGCCAAAATCTACCACTCTAAAACATCTACCCATAATTCAGAATTCTACCGTCTGGGGCCAAGCAGAAGTGTGATCCCTCTTCCATATGACAGACCTTCTGATGCTTGAAAACAGTTAACACTAAGTCTTTTCTTCAGGTTAGATGTGTCCAGTTCTTCCTATGGATCCTTGTATGATATGATCTCAAGGCTCTTCAGCACCCCGGTCTTCTTGTTGTTCTCCACTTAATCGATGTCCTTCCTTAAATTCAGTACCCAGAACTGAACTGGTGCTCCAGATGTAGTTTATGTTCACTCACACTACATTCAATTTTATAAGATTTGGCTCAATGTTCTAGTGCCTGTTGAAATCTATTGAATACAAAATCTGTCATCTAATCTGTTCCCTATCCCTCCTATCTTTGTGTCATATAAAAATTTGATAATTGTCCCATTTATTTCTTTAAGTGATTGATACTCAAATGAGACTCTGATTCCATTTATTTGAGTGGCTCTTCCACAAACCCTTCCACATCTCTGGCCATCCTGAGTAATTTTTGTTTTCATATCCCAGAAGTTCACTTCAGAAGATATGCTCACTTTGTTGATAGGTTCCATTGATTGAAATGTTAAGCAAATAGCACAGTGTCAAGGACAGATGCCTGGTGCATTGCACTAGGGGCTTTCCTTCAAGGTAATTATTGAATTCTGAGCAATTAACGAACACGTCTTTGAATCTGGTTCCAAATCTCCCTAACTAGACCATGGTCTAGTCCCATTTCTTCACCTTCTTCCTGAGGATAGCACTACTCCTGGTTTCTGATATTAGCTCTGTCATTTAATAGCTGGGTGACCTTGGTTAAGTCACCTAACTCTCTGAACTTCAGGTTTTTTTTTTCATCTACAAACAATGGCAATAATACAATAAATATTCAAGAAGGGCCCAGTGTGTGCAGAGCACAGTGATAGGCCCTAGGGGAGGTACAACATTTAGATAATATCTGTTACTTGCATTAGAGAGTTACAAAAGAAAAGGTTACGTGAAGTCTGTGGAAGAACAAGGATATCAAGTCTATGGTGCTTTGTGGTTAGCAAGGAAGGGAGGAAATAAGTATTTATTAAGGACCTACTATGTGTCAGGCATGGTGTTAAGTCCTTTACAATGTCTAGTTTAATCTTCACAACAACCATATTACAGCTGAGGAAACTGAGGCCAATAGAGGTTAAGTGATTTTCCCAGGTCACACAGCTAATAAGTATCTGAGGCTACATCTGAGCTCATCTATCTGACTCCAGGCCCAGTGCTCTATCCATTGTATCAACTAACTGATTTATGTACCTAACAAGCTTGCTGTGAGGATCAAATAAAATTATTATACCTTAAAGTGCTTTAAAAACTGTGAACCATTACGGAAATATTAAGTCTTTTTGGTCATAGTCTACTTACTTTATCAGTACAGAATTGAAAGTTGAGTATGTCATGTGTAGCAAAATGATTCTTGGTTTCCACAAACATATAACCTAGAACAAAACATGTAGACAACTTTACAAATAAAGTAAGTTCATTTGTTAACCATTTTTTTAAAAGCACATTAGTTGGCTATCTAAATTATTTAAAAACAATAGGACAAAGACTCCATTTTACATGGTGGAGGGAGAACAGAGACTTTTGATCATTTCATTGTAAGTCAGGTTCAAGTCAGAGAAACTATCTCCCTTCTTCCATTTAATCAGGAATGGCTTCAAGTAGGAAGTGGGATTTTAAAAGCTACTTGAATGGTGGGAGAAGAGCAATCAAGGTGAAGAGTTCAGAGTGAAGAGAAGGACTGTAGGAAAATTAACACTCTCACTATTTCTCAATAAATTTGTGAAAAATGATACAGACTTTCA
This sequence comes from Pseudochirops cupreus, assembly GCA_028627135.1. Lineage (NCBI taxonomy): Eukaryota > Metazoa > Chordata > Mammalia > Diprotodontia > Pseudocheiridae > Pseudochirops > Pseudochirops cupreus. Next base: position 291,578,299 of record CM053582.1, on the reverse strand, counting down.
GGGAAAAGTACTTTGCCTAGCAGGGGAAGGAATGATGCCACCTCTCCTTTCTTCTGCCACTGGGTTCTCACAAGCAAAGAAGGTAGTGTTGGGTTATAGAATTCAGCTTCCCAGGGAGGCAAAGGGTCTCAACCTCTCTAAAACCCATCAATGACTCAAATCACTATATGACCGTATCTACCCTAATTAGCAAATGGCATCAATTGATGCAGATGAATCTTCTCTATCATCGCTTGCCATTAGAGAACAATGGACAGATATTATTGAAGTGATCAGTGAAAGCAAAGTTTGGATAATCTTACAGAATTTACTTGGTTGATGCATTGTAAGCCAGAGTAGAATTTTTCTATACTGGTAAAAACTGCATTTCCCCCTGGAGGCCAGTGGAAAGAATGCTGTGGAAGGGCAGTGGGGCAGCTTTCATGTGTGCACAGGCCTTTTTCCTGAACTGGAGGAAGGAAAATGTGTTTGAAGTCATATAGTCCTAATATAGCTCACTAAAATGAAATGTGAGATAGGACCCACTTTATTCTTTGCATGAATAAAGTAAAAGGTGGGGCAGCACAGTATAGGGTAAAGAACATTGGATTCAGAGACAGAAGACCTCAGTGTGATTCCCACCTTTGGCATCTAATAGCCATTCAACGTTAGGCAAGTTACTTAACCTCTACGAAACCCACTTTATTCATTATTAAATGAAGATAATACTTATATTACCTATCACCATTATTAGGACTTATTATGGGGGAATTACTTTGCAAAACCCTAAAGCAATGTATGTGTGAAGGATTATTGCTGCTTTACTCCTGGGCAGTTATTCTTAGCTGGTGTAGATGTTCCCCAAAAATGCAGGGCTTACTCTATCAAGATTTAACAGAATGTCATGTATAGGTACTTGATTCCATGGCCTCTAGAAAGGAGGGCTAGGAAGCTATTTGCTCCTCACACATGCCTTAAACTGTAATGCTTTTTTGTCTGTCTTGTCATAAAAGCAGCCTATCAATCAATAGGCATTTATTAAGTGATCATTATGTTCCAAACACTGTCAAGTGTTAAAGATACAGAGAAAAAGCTAAAAATGTCATTGCTGTGTAGGATGGTACATTCAAATGGGGGAACCACCATATGTACATATACATATATATAATGTGTGTATATGTTCCATATATACATATATGTATGTATATATATGTCTATGTATGTGTGTATGTATATATACACACACACACACACACACACACACACACACACATATATATATATATGCTGTAGAAGGGCAGCATATAGGGGCGGCTAGGTGGTACAGTGAGTAGAGCACCCGCCCTGGACTCAGGAGTACCTGAGTTCAAATTTGGCCTCAGACACTTGACACACTTATTAGCCATGTGACTTTGGGCAAGTCATTTAACCCAAATTGTCCTTAAAAAAAAAAAAGAAAGCAAAAAAAAAAGAAGGGCAGCATATATATCTCACATATGAATAGGTACATCCAAGGTACATATAGAGTAAATAAAAGGAGAACAGAGGAAAGGTCACTAGTAAATAATCAGTTGTTCAATCTTTTAAGGTAGGTTATGATTTCTATTGAGTTAGTGCTGTAGAAATGGATGTTAATGCTATTTTCTTGACTACCTATGAAAACTACTATATGGAGAAATTTCTGACAAGATATTTGTGTAAACTGGTAAATTTTACTTGTTTATAAGGCTGCATAAAAAACTGATTTTTTATGTCAAAAATTTCTTAAAATCCTTCATTTTTTCCAGGAGATTGATAATAGGGGGAATACACTGGAATAGGAGCTTGAACCAATGGCATTAGAAGAGACTTACATCCCCTTAGAACTCTGAGGGGGTAAATGTAGCCATTCATTCTCTGGGCATCCAACCTGCTACTAAGTATATGGATTGGGGGAATAAGCCCAGTTAAATTGTGTTAAGTGCACTATTAAAAAAAAAAAACATAAACTCTGAACGATCATGTATTAGGAGATTAATCATTTTAGCAACTCCTCCCCCCATTTAATAATTAAAAGACTCAAATCAGATAAAGAAATTGTAGTTACTCAAAATGAAGGTATTTTTTTTTCTTGGATTCAAGCCACTACACTCAAGGTAGATAATAATGAATTCTATCATGAAAAACTTTTATGAATATTAGGAAAAGTCTTATAGAAAACTATCTAGTCTTTGATATTAACTAACTGGTTTCGTTCAGTAAATTTAAACTTTACCTGCTACAAATTTTATCATTACACAAATCAATATGGATGGAAATCATTGATGGATAAGTCATGGGAATGTTGGTATTAGAAGTCAGTCTGATTATACATTTACTGGGTCAGTATTGTATTTAGCAGCACCTCATTGCATCTTGTTTGAAGCCCTTTAAGAGGCAACCTCTGCCAAAATCAAAGGTCTAAGAGTAAAGGTACTACAGGCAGTGTGATTAGATCAGAGTGACAGCTTCCTGTGAGTTATAGATCATATTCTTTTATGATCTTACCTGGCTTTAGACATGAGTCACAAATTAAGCCAGAGACAAAGCGTTAAGTCCTCACCTCAAGGAAGACTTGAGTTGTAGCGTGGAGTAGGTGACTTTATAGCCACAATGTATATAACTCATTAAAATTGGTAGACTAGGAGGTTACAGAGGCTGGAATCAGTCTAGGTAGGCTGGGAAAGCAAAGGGAGCAGTAGACTTGCATGTGATTTTTTTACCTAAACAGTTTCTTCTAGCTGTCTTCTGGCAAGCCAAGTGAGGGATTGAGCTCATGCTGACGATGTTGGCTGTCTTCATTACCTAGCCCCCTCCTACCTTTCCATGCTTATACCTTTTTCTCTAACATACTTTCATCCAGTTGACACTGGCCTTCTGGCTGTTCCATGAACAAAACACTTCATGTCTTGGCTCTGGGTTTTTCCTCTGGCTGTTCCTCATGCCTGGAAAGTTCTTTCTCCTTATCTCTACCTACTGGCTTCCTTTAAATTCCAAATGGAATCTTGCTGGAAGCCTTCCCCCGCCTCTCTTTATTCTAACACCTTCCCTATGTTGATTGCTTCCTATTTATCCTGCATATACTTGCTTTGTACATACTTATTTGCAAGTTGTCTCCCGTATTAGATTGTAAATTCCTTGAGGACAGGGACTGTCTTTGACCTCTTTCTGTATCCTTAGCACTTAGCACATAGTCTGGCACATAGTAGGTGCTTAATAAATATTTAATAATTAATGGATCTCAAAGTGCCAGGCTCTTTTATTATTGAGTCACACAAGTCCCTGGAGTCCTTGGAAGTTTCTGAGAGGACTTCCAGCACATTATGGCACTCTATAAGAGTAGTCTATATAGGACCCTTCCCACACTTCTAACAATTAGAATGAACTAGAAGTTGAATAGGTTGCCTGTAGATAGAGTGAGTTCCCAGGCACTGGAGGACTGCAATCAAAAGTTATATGACTACTTATTGGGTATATTGTAGAGAAGATCCATGTTTACCTAAATTTTGGACTACATAGCCTCTGAAGCCCTTCTGACTGATGTTCCATGATTCTGAGGTATTCTCTTTGATTCTTGCTCAGCAAATAACATCAGGCCATATAGGTGTCATTCATTCCCCACCCAACATAAAAGTTTTCTCATCATGTCTTCTTTTTATATCCATGACTTTCATTTCAGAAGTTATTTAGCCATTGGACCTCATGACAGTCTCATCCAACAGAAAAGTATATGTAACCCATTTCTGTCTCTTTACATGAAAACAAAACCAAACAGAAATTATATTTTCTCATGTTGCACATATTCTTATATTTTATGAGATGCATGTCTGTCCCCTCAAGGTACATGATAATGAATTCTACTACAAAATTTTCAGCTTTTTCTTTATTCTTTTTCTTTGAATGTTAGGAAAATTCTAGTGGGAAATACCTAGGCTTTGATGTTAACCAGTTGGATTTATTTAGAGAGACGAAATTTGACCAGGACATTTATTACTACAAAATCAATATGGAATGAGTTTAAGTTTGTGGTTTAATGTTTCATTGGTTTCAAAGTTAATATTTTGATTTTCAGAGTTCTGTAATAAATATTTTAGAGATTTTTATTAAAAATTAGACTCTGTAGAGAAATTATTTTGTGATGTGTGTATATTTGTGTTAGATTTTATCATTTATCTTCATAATAAAAATTCATATTTATATAATACATTAAAATTTGCGAAGCACTTTTCTCACAACCTGCTTGAGAGTAAGTCATGCTTTGAAGGGATGCCCTTATCAGATAGAGATTTTATGAGGTGGTCTTTAATGTCCCTTCCAATTCCAATATTCTGTGATTTTAAAATTAATTATTAAGGAAAAGGGTTTTCTCTTTGTTTCCATTAGAAGGCACTGTCTTTTCAAGTGTGGACAGATATTGTCTTTGGGGAACAAAGTAAAACAAAACTCATTGTTAAATCTCTGGCTTACTTTAGAACTCCTGCTATTCTTTGCCTTTCCTCTGGTGGGGCTTTTTTTTTCTTTTTTAATGTGAATCATAAGTACTCCTTGAAAATAAATTGTGTGCTTGACTTCAAAATTAATTTTTTAAAGTTAAGGTTGAATTCTCTTTCATCTTCCTTTTTTAATTTGAAAACTCTCAACAGATAAGAACCTTCTGTTTTATATTCCTTGTTTACTAAGGTGTATGAATAGTCCACTCCTTATATAAGGATCCTATCAGATGATTTTAGCATATTTATAAATAAATAACACAAAATGTTTTTTTCCTTCCCAGTGAGATTAAGTATAATTCTCATAACCGTTTCTCATAAAAATGTATATACTCAAGATGCAATTGTACCTGTGTTGCCCAACATTGAATGCCCTCTCCAAAGTTCCTTTATGTCCAGAAGTGATCAAAACTGCTCACAGTATTTCTTATAGATTCTAAGAAGTGCCTTGTTGAAATAATTGTGCCTCTTTTCTTGTGTATTTTATCCTTTCAAAACCTAACCCAGTCCCTCGTTTGCCCTACTTAATGCTCTAGCATCCTGAGAGGACTGTTTCACTGATTTTATCCCCAAATCCTTTTCCTGATTAGATTGCAAGGTGATTATCCTGGTTATCAGGCATTCATTTGTTTGACTCCTTATTCTGAACTTAATCATTTTTATACTTAGATTTTTTGAATTGAATTTGCAGTTTTGATTAGTTTCCATTTTTTTTGCAATTCTCTCTATAGAACGATAATGTCTAAAAACTGCAATTCATTTCTTATACTTAACTTCAGTGCCTCAAGGATCTTGATTTCAAACTTCCTCCACAGAAGCAAATTCTAGCTCCTCTATAGCTCAATAGTTACAGATTTCTTCCCTTCCTTTCCCTTTCCTTCCCACTTCCCCCTTCCTTCCTCCCTTCCCCCTTCCTTCCGCCCTTCCTTCCTTCCTTCTGTCCTTCCTTCCTTCCTCCCTTTCTTTCTCTCTCTCTCTCTCTCTCTCTCTCTCTCTCTCTCTCTTTCTTTCTCTCTCTCTCTTCCTTTCAGTTACTATAGGGGAACCATTCATCACAGGATGACTTATAGTTTAGTGATTTGCTTCTCCAAATTAAAGCTAAACTAGACCTCAAGATTCTAACATCCTTGATGCCAGGGAGGCTGAAACTGGTGGATTATTTGGGCTCAGAAGTACTGAGCTAAAGTAGGGCTAAGCTGTTTTTGTGTCCTCTTCAAGTACAATATAGTGACTCCTTAAGGAGCAAGGGGCCACTAGGATGCCTAAGGAGAGTCAGATTAGTCCAGGTCAAAAATGCAACAGGTCAAACTTTTGTGCTGACCAGCAATGGGGTTGGATCCATGAGTAGATGCTATACTTCCAGTTTGGGCAAGATTTTTTATTGTTTAGTGGTTTCAGATGCTTTGTAACTTCATTCCTATCAGATGATTTTAGCATATTTGTAAATAAATGAATGAATAACATAAATAACATAAAATTTTTTTTCCTTCTCAGTGAGATTAAGTATAATTCTCCTAACCTCATAACTTCATTTGGTTTTTCTTGGCAAAGATACTGGGTGGTTTGCCATTTCCTTCTCCAACTCATTTTACAGGTGAGGAACAGAGGCAAACAGGATTAAGTGAGTTGCCCAGGGTCAAACAGCAAGTAAGTGTCTGAGGCCAGATTTGAACTCAAGATGAATCTTCCTGATTCCAAGTTCAGTGCTCTGTGTCACCTAG
>CM053582.1:291554251-291571591 GCA_028627135.1 Pseudochirops cupreus | reverse complement strand
TGGCTAGGGTTGGGAGGGATGATAGAAGGGAGGGAAGATTAGAGGAGAGGGTAGTCAGAAGTAAACACTTTTGAAAAGGGACAGGATCAAACGAGAAAATAAAATAAGTGGAGGGACAGGATGGAGAGAAATATAGTTAGTCTTTCACAACATGACAGTTTTGGAAGTGTTTTGCATAACTAAAAATGTATAACATATACTGAATTGCTTGCCTCCTAAATGAGGGTGGGTGGGGAGGGAAGAAGGGAGAGAATTTGTAACTCAAAGTTTTACAAACAAATGTTAAAAATTGTTTTTACATGCAACTGGGAAGTAAGATATACAGGCAATGGGATATACAAGAAAATAAGGGGAAAGGGAATCAGAATGGGGTGTGATAGAAGAGAGGGCAGACTGGGGGAGGGAGTAATCAGTATGCACACCATCTTGGGGTGGATGAGGGGAGAGATGGGGAGAAAATTTGGAGCTCAAATTTTGTGGAAATGAATATTGAAAATTAAAAATAAATAAATAAATTTTTTAAAAAATGCATCCAGACTAGCAGACCTATGAAATGGTGAACTCTATAGACATGAACTACCTTCATAACTTTTATTTATAAAAACTATGTGTTTTAACTAAATTCTAATGACCAAAAGCAGAAGTTGTACATTTTCTTTTAATATGGCATATGTGTGATTATTTGATCTCCTAAAAATAAATCTATAATTTTTCTGTAAGAACAGCCTTACATTATTTCTTCCCTGTGAAGCATATTTTTGTAAGAAGTGTTTTTGAACCACTACAGCAACATTTAGACTAATAAAATTTCAGTTTTCTGCATTTTCTTTCTGAAGCCCTTATTCTCAAAGAGAAAAATAAAATCTCCAAAGAACCAAAGTCTAATGAAATATTTGTACCTACCCTGTATGAGGTTAGTTTGTTTTTATTACTATCATTTGTTACTGAAATTATAACAGAACAATCTGAGAAACAAGATAAGGTCAATTTTACTTTTCAAGCCTCAAACATTTAAATGTACCTATAGTTAACTGATCTCTTCCAAATAAAGCACTATCCAGAAGGTGATTCAAACCAACCATTAGTACAGAAATCCACCTGAAGTCCTGGGAAATACCCACACAACAACAGAGCCAATTAGGTTAAAGAAAATCAACCTCCAATATTGCCATTATTGGGTCTTTATGAGCTTCATTAAGAACTCTACAAGTAATTCCGTGGGAACTTTTTGAGTTCACACTTAAGTATAGAAACTGCCCCTGGAGGTCAACAAGTAGATCATGAATTTCACATGTAATCATGGTGATTTCCCGTTGAAAAGGAAAGTCCTAGAAGCAGATTTTCTAGAGGATGACAATTCTTAAATTTTGGTTGATACATTTAATTTTCACAACATTTTTCTAGACCTCCAAATGTTTCATGGTAGCATGGAGGTAACCCTTGGTTTTTAAGGTCTACGCCACGGGGACATAAGCTAAGACAGGTCCTGCCAATCTATAAATGCTTTGAGTATGGCCCTGGTAACAGACCAGGCCTGTTTTCCTAAAATTAATCTAGGTAAATTTAGGGAGGCTCATCACCAGTAGCTGGCCAGTTGGTAATAAATTCTTTGGCCACGACAACCTATGACACAAACAAAATTGCCAAACTTCCTATGATGAAGGAGATCCAGCAAAGTTGGAGTTGAAGAGGAATTCCCTGTGGAGAGTGAGAAACTTGCTACTGTTACTGTTATTTACTTGAGAGAACTTTTAAACGCTTCTGTTTGTGAATGACATTGTGTTCATTGCATCAAGTCCCAGATTACTACGGAGATTAGACAGGGATCCATAACCACTCCACAGAGCATGACCTGATATCCACAAAGAAAAGGTCAAATGTATTAAGAATATCTATTGTTGACTGTGACATGCATTTGAATAGACAAGCTATTGAGGGTACCATCATCCTTTCAATCACCCAGGCTCAAAATCTGGCAGTCATCCTTCACTCTTGACTATCCTTTACACTTCGTATCCAATTAGCTGCCAAGACTTGCTGATCTCAATGCTATAACATTCTTCTCCTTTAACCTTTTCTCTTTTCACACAGACACTATATTCATTACCTTCTACTACATACTTCATTACCTCTTTCCCAGACTACAGTCATAGCTTGGTTTCTCTGCTTTCAATCTTTCAATCTTTCCCGGAACTATCAAAGTTATGGCATAGGTATGACCATATCACTCCCCTATTCAGAAAGGTCCAATGGCTCCCCATTATCTCTAGGATCAGAGGCAATCTCTTCTCTGACATTTTACTATCTAACTCCAGTCTACCTTTCCTTTCCACATTTATTATACATTACTCTTCTTGTTGTACTCTATGGTCCTCACAAATTGCCTGCAGTTCTTAGATACATCATTCCATCTCTTACCTCTGTGTCTTTGTACAGGCTGTTCTTCATGCCTGAAATGTACTCTCTTCTCACCTCCACCTCTCAGAATCTCTAAGTTCCTTCAAAGCTCAGTTCAAATCCACCTTTTCTGACTTCCCCAGGGGTTAGTGTCCCTTCTTCCATTTACACTTTATCTATATTGCTTTTGTTATAGGCCTACACAACAATAGGTTTTCTTTTCTCCAATAGAATGTAAGTTCCTTGAGGGCAAGACTTGTTTCTTTTTTGTCTTTGTCCTCGGTACAATCCCTGACACTTAAGAGGTGCTTAATAAATGCTTGTTAACTAATTGATCATTGATTAGAGTACGAAATATGAAATATTTGACAATCAATAACCAAAACATAGTAGTCAAATCTATAGAGAATTCCGATCTGTGCATTTGTAATTCTTGGCAAAATAAGTAATTCCTATCAATTGACTTAAATGCCTTTGGGAACAATAGAGGTTAAAGAATTAGGAATGAAAAAGGTTAGGGGAAGTGTAGCTGTTGGGCAAAGAAGAGTCCAGGTTTTGTCCTGTGATTGTAAATCTTCTCTTTTTAGAGGCCAGGGTTTTTACATTTAGAAGAAACAAACATCTGTGTTTATACCAGATGGTATCTAGACACTTCCTATTATTATTCATTCTTTTGTCCATTCCTACAGATGCTTTAAGTATATTTTACACTTTTCCCCTTACCCACAGGCTAAAAATGGAACATAGCATTAAACATAACAGTAAAGTAGGAGGAGAAGAAAAGCTAGGGCTGAAACCAGGTGTATAATTAGATAAATTTTGTCTTTCTTAATTGTTCACCTCTACGAAACAATGTGTGCTTGTAGTGTTGCCAAAGCTACAAGGTTCAGGGTTCTACTTTTTTGTAGAAATAATTGATAGTGAAAAAGGAACTACATTTTCCTTTACTAAAATTAAACTTTAACACGCTCTAGGCATATTGTATTTACCCTAAAATAAAAACCCAAGGTGGAAACTTTGGTGTATTTTCTTAGTTCTGATTTAATTCTCTTTATTAGCCAATATTTTTTGTACTGAAACAGAGAATAAATACTACACATTTATCTAACATTTTCTGAAGGTTCAAAAATTGAAAAAGAGAAAAATACTTGTATCTTTTTAGTAAGCTTATCAACTTGATGATCAGAGAAGACAGTGACATTATAGTAGAGAGAAATTAAGTGAAAAAACAAAGCTTAACAGAAGAGAAAACCTATACAACTAGAAATAACTGCTAGCATTTCTACAGTGCTTTAGGTGTGCAAAGCACTTTACATATGTCAACTCATATGTTTGCTTCACACAACAACCTGGAGAGGTAAGTGCTATTATTATCCCTAAATTATAAATAATGGAACTGAGCTATAGACAGGTTAAGTGACTTGCTTGTAATCAACCCACTAGGGAGCCTCTGGGGCAGGTTAGGAACTCAGGCCTTGTTTATTCCAAGTCCTGTGCTCTATCCTCTTTCCCCCTAGGTATCCTCAGTCAAGAGGTAGTAGTTTTTGAAATCTTGTTTGGTAAATTATCTGAACTAATTACTGCTACAATTGGTGGATCATACATCCTTGTCTCATTATTTTCAGTGGTTTTCTGGGAATCTCAGAACTTTGTGCTGAGTTCCCAGCTCCAAGAAGAAGTATTATTATTCCCCTTCTTCACTGTTTTGGTGATGTCAAAACTGAGGAGGAAACGAAAAACAAAAAATATCCCTCTCAAGTAAGATTGGGGACTATTGATCTTTGTTGAACTATCCTTATCCCAGGAAAAAATGCAAGCTAGATAAAATTTCCTCCTGGTCCTTGCCAAAGTCAACTCTTGTGCTCATAACCTCAATTCTGTCCCCTTTCATTTTGCCCCATAAATTGTTTGCTTCCTTCTCCTCCCTTTTTCTTCCTCTTCCCCCCTTTCAATTGGCTGATTCCTTAATGCTTACAAACATATTTAGTTTTATGAGAGATCCTTTAAAACATTTTCACTTTACCCTGACATCCTTTCAAGCTATCATCTCATATCTCCCTTCTTTCACTGACAAAATCCTAGATAGAATCAACAATTTACTCCACCTATTTCCTCACCATCCACTTACTTCTCATCCTCTTGAAATCTAGCTTTTGACTTCTTCACTCTATCAACTGAAATGACTCTCCATCTCTTGGCTACTGAAAGTCACTATCTTATCATCCTTGACCTCTCTCTGTAGCTTTTAATACTTTCACTTCTCCTGGATTCTCATTCTCCCTCCCTCCCTCTCTCTCTCTCTCTCTCTCTCTCTCTCTCTCTCTCTCTCTCTCTCTCCCTCTCTCTCTCTCTTTCTCTCTCTCTGTCTCTGTCTCTCTGTCTCTCTGTCTCTCTCTGTCTCTCTCTCTCTGTCTCTCTCTCTGTCTCTCTGTCTCTCTCTGTCTCTCTCTCTGTCTCTCTCTCTCTTTCTCTCTCTCTTTCACTTTGTATCCTATGGCATTGTTTTCTCTGAGTTCTCCTTCTACCTGTCTATCACTCCTTATTCTGTTTTGCTTAGTAATCATCTGTCTCCCAACTGCTTACCAGACCTCTGGCCTGAGCTGTCTTCTCTTCTTTTTCTATTTCTCTATAATCTTTTCTTGGTGATATTATTTGCTGCCATGAATTTAAATGTCATCTCTGCATTGATGACTCCCAGATTTATATCTCCAGCCTTAATTTTCCTTAAGTAACAAAGGCCTACTGGAGATCACTTCCTGCTTGCTCCTGTCACATCTCAAACTCATCATGACCATAACAGATTTGCAAATATCTTCCCTTCTACATCTTCCTTTCTTCCACATTTCCCCTTTTCTATTGGCGGCACTAGCATTTTCTCACCTACCAAGGTTTATAACCACCGAGTCATTCTTGATTTCTCCCTCTCCTTCATCCTCATCATTCATTTTCAGATAGATGGCAAATTGGTATCAATTCTTCCTCCACAGCAACTCTTGCAGCTATTACCTTCTTTTACTCATTTAGTCACCACCCAAATTCACTTTTAGCTCTCATAATCTCTTTCCTGAACTACAATAATAGAATGCTAATTGTTCTCTTGACTTGTACTCTTCTCATTCTCCAATGCTTCATCCGCACAGTTGCTAAATAATCTTTGCAAGGCCCGAATGTGTTATTCCCTTGCTCAGAAATGTACAATGGATTCCTCCTGCCTACAGGTAAAATACAAGCTCTTCAGTCTGACTTATAAGCTTCTCCATGATTTGGCCCTTCCTCCTTTTCAGTCTTATCTCATGCTACTCCACACACTCTGTGATCTAGCCAAACTATTCCCTCAACTTAATGAACCATATCCCACACTTTGGTGCATTTGTACAAGCCATCCACCATATTTAGAATTCTCTGCTTCCTTTCCTCCACTGCTGAGAATCCTTGTCTTCCTTCAAGACTCAGCCCAGGTGCCACATCCTTTGTGAAGTCTTCCTTGATCCCCCAAGTTGTTAGTGTCCTCTCCCATCTTATTTCCCTTCAAATTATTTTTCTTGAGGGATGGTGTTTCTGCCTAGGAGTTGTCTACACCCGAGAAAACATACACTGAGACCACAGAACAAAAACCAAAACCTCGTGTGTACATGTTGTACCTAAATATAACCTAAGATCTTAGAAGACACGACAGTTCATTTTTGTCTCTGAATGCCCAATACCTAGCATGGTTCCTTATACATATTGGGTGATTAATAAATGATTATTGAATTGGATTGGTAAAATGATGTAGCATTTACTTAAAGCTTCTTATATAAGTAACATCTAAATCCTATCATAGAAGGAAGGAAAATAAACTATAAGCCTAAAGATCACAGGATTAGAGACTACTAGTTTCTTTGAGGGAAGCAGTACTTGGGAAATTAAGAGTTCCAAAGTCAAATAAAATGATTAATAACAGGTCTTATTTGATCTATGAACCATCATGACAGGCACAGCATGCCCCTGACTTTGGAATGGCCTTATGATTTAGTAAAAAGAGAAAGCTTAGAAGAAAAAATCTCAAGTTTCATGTTAGGAACTTTTTGATTGATATATTGGCCTTCTATTTTCCAAGCCTTGATCTTGGTGGTCCTTCACATAATGGATTACATATGCTTTATCAAGATCCTCTAAAACCCTGTTGTTAGAGAAGACTGTTTCAACAGAAATGCGAGTTGTGTGGAAGGAAAGTGACTGACAGTCTGAGGATTTTCAAAGAGAAATTAAATAAGGATGTCTTTGACCCGCTACTTGATTATCATACTTTATTAATAAAGGGGAAAAGAACACTTGACTTCATTTCCCATCATTACTCAAACAGGGTACGGTTGAGTTTTTTTGTTTTTTTGTTTGTTTTTTCTTTTTACCCCCCCAAAAAAAGTCTTATAGGAAACTGCCCATTTAGTCCATACTGAAAGATACACTTAGGAAAACACTTTGGTCTTGCTCCTTCCCCAAAAACACTATTTGTCATCCACTTAGCTACTTCTATCTTGTATTTCTCAAGGTAAGGAATTTTGCTATTATGAAATGAAAAAGTAGTCACTTAATCATTTTATTATATATCTCAAATTTCTAGCTATTTCAATTATATTTACATGTGATAATACATACATCAATCAAAAATTTCTTAACATGAAACTTGAGACTTTTTTTTCTAAGATTTCTCTTTCTACCAAATTATACAATTTAACCAGGAGTGAACAATATTTATGAAAATAATTATATTCCAAAGGCTGACATATAGTAATTGTGAAGTCTATATGAAACAAAATAACTGAACTAGCTTTGCAAGAAGCCTAGTGAAGTAAAATGTCAATAATTGAAGCTCCACTTATTTAGAAAGTATGGTAATTTGGGAAAGGTGCTGGACTGTTTACTTTGTTCCCTGTCTAAAGCAGGGAAAGTTGATAGCATAATGAAGATTGAATGATGTGAAAGTTGCTTAAGAACATGTTATTTCCAAGTACTTTGAAGTATCCATTTATATTTTATACATTTAATTAAACAAACATTTATCAAATACTACTCGGTGCATTTGTACCATGGTAAACTAAAAGAATAAAAAAAAATTGTAGAGATAATTATAACTTATCAGTTCATTAAAACTGAAAAAAGAAACTTTTTTCTACTAAAGAATATTTTGCTGGTGAGAATACTACAAATGGTGTGAAGTTAAACATAATCTCAGTTTCTCTGGTACAAATTTTCTTTTTATTTCATTCATATAGGAATTTGTGTTGGAGATCATGAGAAAGTCATCCTCATATAGAGAAAGAGCTATATATCTCATCTCGTCAAAGCAAAAGAGATGATATATATGGTTGGAAAGCAATATTTTACAGCTCAAATCAATTCTATTCCTGTTTTTATATTTGTTTTAAGGCATTTATTCTGGGTATCTTATGAAATTATCAGAAGGGGAGAATAGCATCTTTATTCGATTTTTAGTTTAGCAGTGTTAAAAACTAGGAGGTTGGGAAAGATAACACTGATAAATGTAGGCAGAGCGCATGAATTTTGGAAAGAGTATTTGTAAGGATGGAGAAGGCTTCATAGAGTATTCTAGTATAAAAGAATAAGTTCTGAGGCAAAATGTTATTTGGGGAGAAGAATTTTTTTCAACACTTACAGAATTATTAAGGAAGACTTGAAACTTAGGAATTCTTCAAGGTATAAATACAATTATACTCCTGGTTCTTTATTTTTACTAAATAGAAGATTGAGGCACCAGATTTTCCAGATTTAGGACTAGCAATGTTGTTATTCTGATACTAAAGTTGAACAAGTCAGAACATTTATTACCCCTTATTTTGCATTCATAAATAAATTACATATGTACATATAAATAATTATTTATTACATTGCCTTGTCAGATTGAAAGCTCTATACTGCATAGTGTATAGGGTATGTAATTTGCAGTTAAGTACATATGAAATATTGTAATAATTTCTATAAAGAGTCAAGCATAGGACCCTTAGTCAAAAAACATAAACCTAATCTAGCATTATTTCTATGGGAAAATCATATTGGATTTTATTATTTCTATTCATGGCATCTTCTCCAGGAAAGGAACTTGTTGGGAATTTGAGGCCACTTGTATTAAAGCAACTTATTGTAGGATATATTGCGCTGGTAAATGTACTAAACCAGCTCTTCAAAAAAATGTATTCATTACACGCTTTTAAGTTTAATCTGCTTTATTAACATTTCCCATCCCTTTTTAAAATACAGACAATTAAAACCCAATAAATTAAAATCTGATTTGTAGAATTTGCCAAATTCCAAGGTGTAAATGTTCACACTGAAAATTTAACAATCAGCTTTTAGCCCCAGCTTTCTCCAGCACACCTCTGCCTGCGGGGTTTCTATTTTTAGATTATATCTCACCCAACAAATCATTAATTTAAACTACTAGGTTATATTTTAGATAGATGGATAGACAGACAGATAGATAAATAGATAGATAGATAGATAGATAGATAGATAGATAGATCGACAGACACATATACTTCACATTCTGTTATTGACAGAGTTGTTGGCGTTACTAACAAACTCCAACAAACATGAACGATTCCATAATACAAATAACGGGAAAAGAAGATTGTGAATACTAGTAGCAAAAGAACTGATGATACATACAGCTTGTTTTCTTTTTTAAAGTACACAAAAATTTCAACACAGTAGCTTCAAAGCTATTTTGCTTTTTTGTGTATTTTTTCTGAATCTCTTGTTCTCTTCTGTACATTTTTTCCGGTTCTTTGTTGTTCCTTTCTTTCATTTCTTCTCCCTTTTTTGTGAGTCTTTGTTCCTAACTTCTCTCTCCCTTCTGATCTCCCTCAAATTAATGAAGCCTCCCTTGTAACAAATAATCATAATTAAAACAAATCCACATATCAGCCATGTCTGAAAATGCATATCCAATTTTGTATATGTAGTCCATCCATCACCTCTCTGCCAGGAGGTGGGAAGCATGCTTTATCATCAGTCATGGTTAGCTATTGCATTAATTAGAGTTTTCATGTCTTTCACAGTTTCTTTTATTTACAATGTTATATTCATTATATAATTTTTTTTCTGTATCTTACTTTACTCTGCTTAAAATTATACAAATCTTAGATTTCTCTGCATCCATTTGTATCAGCAATGCAGTATTCACAATGCCTACAGTAACTATAAATATGCTGATATGGTTATTAATCACAAAATGTAACAGGCTCTCTACATAAGAAATATAGCTAGAGCACTCATTTAAATACCAGAAAACTGAGTCCCAAAACCAGAAAGTCAAAGCCAACACAGTAGTTATGAAGTTGGCACATGTGGTTAAAGTAGTAAACACCACATTCGCAAGCCTTCAAACAGGACAGGCTACCTCACGCACGCAACTGCTCAGCATCCAGGCAGCTCGCTCCCAGCAGCTCTGGCCCCGGCAGTTCCCGTCCCTGGCAGTCCTCAGCAGGAGTCCTTAGCAGAGATTCTGGCCCGCTCAAAGCAAAAGGAGTTCTCAACCGCAGCTGCTGCCTCTGCCGCTGCTTCCAGTCAGCACCACTGGGAGACTCGCTTGGTACCTGTGCTCTCTTGCTCCACCCCTTCCTGCTACGTCAGCAAGCTCGAGGGGCGTGGAAGATCTTCAAATCCCAGTATCGTTACACCATTCCTTTGTATTTATATACTATAATTTGCTCAGCCCTTCTCCAATTGATGGACACCTCCTTAGTTTCCCACAGTCATTTTCACTGTCAGGACACAGAAGCTTTGAAGAAGGAAGTAGCAAAGCTATTAACAAGGGGCATCTGTGGAAGGTCAAGGTCTTGTCTTTCTGGCTTGTGTTCAACCATGGTAACCTTCATTCTTTCTTATTTTGCTTATAGTACTTGATTTGCATATATATGAAGGGGAGACAAAGAAGGGAGAAAGTCCTAACAGAAGGAAATAGATTACCTGAGGTATATTTAAGTAGGGGAACAAAAATGATTGTGTTTTCACACTACTTTTATTTGTACGTTTATATCTAAAGTTTCCTATTAGGGTATGATTATTCTTAAAAGACAGTTACCCCCTGAATTCCAGCAGAACAATATGATGCAATAAACAAGCCAATTAAAGTTAAGAATTATTAAGACTCTAGGGTTCTTTCAACCTCAAATTAGTTCACCATCTATGAAAGTCCCTGTTGGAGAAATATTGGATCCGGCCATCTGGTCTCAGATAATATGAAAGAAAGAAAAAAAATCTCAGTCTCTTCATTACTGTCTCTAAAGGGAAGGATTTCTTTCCAAAGAAGAGCTAAAACATTTCTGATGCTTAGATTAATCACTCCAAACCTCTGTGCTATAATTGTAGCTAATGTGGTGAATTTTTACCGTTCACTACAACCAAAGCCTAGCGTACTGTTCGGAAAAGTCATACTGCCCAAATGTTGTCAAGAATGCTTTAGCACCAAACAGCACATGAAAGCTTTTCACCTCTTCTCTCCTAGTATCCCCTTCAGGCTTAGAGGGGGTAGGAATAGCGATAGAACCCAGGAGCTGGAGGTCAGGCCCCCCCCCTTCAGATAACATGCTATGTACTTCTGTCTTCACCCCACAGCTGTTAGCAGATCTGCTGCTATAGACTCTCTAGCTCCTTCCAGACTTCCCAGTGACCCTTACTCTCATGGGTGTTCTGATCCCCAGCAGGAGAAGCACTGAGCTATGCAAACAGAATTAATTATCTTATAAGACTTTATTTTTATCTACCGTTGTTTATCCTGGTCCTAGCATTTTTTTCTTTGAACTCACCTGGAAGGGGCTACAAAATTCCCCAGTAAGCACTGAAGCTCTTTTCCAGTAGGTAGAAGGGGAAATGAAGTAAAGAAAATTGGAAGGATTCTGTCTGCTGTTGGTTTTCTAGTCCAAGTAATGAATATCCTCCCAGTAAACCTATGAATTTGAGTTTAAATACCAAGTTAAGACACTGTATTGTGATACATTCTTACTATTGGGAAAATGAACAAAAATGCAAATAAGATGTATCTCTAGCCCATAGTGGGTTGTTGTTGTTGCTCTCCTCCTCTTCCTCCTTCTCCTTCTTCTACTTGTTTGCTTAAGAGGTTTGGGGGAAATGTTTGTGCTTGATTTGTATAAGCTATCCTGTGTGCCTGATTGGAGTAAACTGGGAAACATGGTAGCCTGGCAGTTTCTGGAGTGTGTGTCACTGTCAGGAAAGAAATGAGCACCGGAGGAGAAGAATATTTCATTTTTTGAGGAGACTCCAAGATCTTGCTTCTTTTGATTCTCTGTAACTTGAATGTGATTGGGTTCTTCTGTCCTCTCTTACAGTTGGGATTGTGAGTCACCAAGCAGTGGGACAAAACCCCTGATCTAGCAAGACCCTGGCTGTGCAACCAAAGTCTGGCATCCTGCAGACTTTATGAGTACTATTTATAACATCAGGAGGCAAGCACAAGGCTCTTGGGAGTCACATCCCAGAGGATGGTTAAACAGCAAAAAAGGGCTGAAAGCCAATGCCCTCAGAGAAAGGGACAACTGGGAAGAGATATTGGTCTGGACTTGTGACCAGGGGAAGGAAATAGGAGAAATGGATTTGCCATCACAGATAATTTATTGTGTTATCTGTTTTCTGTTAAAATTTTTCCTTTCTGCTATGTTGCAAGTCAGTGTTTAAAGTGTTAGGTTCTTTTTTTTTTCAATTGTGTTTGACTTTTCATGAGCCCATTTGGGAAAGATATGGAAGTAGTTTGCCACTTCCTTCTCCAGCTTATTTTACAGATGAGGAAACTGAGGCAGCAGGGTTAAGTGACTTGCTCAGGGTCACACAGCTAGTGAATGTCTGAGGCTGGATTTCAACTCGTGAAGATGAGTCTTCTTGATTCTAGATTGGGCACTCTTCCTATTGTATCACCTAGCTACCCCAGTGTTTAAAGTGGAGAAGCACTATCCTCAAGCTATCCATTGGTAGGTCACTTTCCAAGTTTCTAGGTATGAACCCAAGCTGAGAGAAACATGGTACTCCCCCCCCCCCCCCCAGTTAACCTGGTCTTCATACCACGGAGGCTGATTCTTTTTTGATATTAGACAAGGCAGTTAGTCTCCCTGGGACTCAGTTTCTTCTTCTGTAAATTGAAGGGGTTTGACTAGACGGCCTCTGAAGTCACTTCCAGCTTTGTCTATGATTGGATCAGAATGGAAGCTCTTGGAGGGAAGAGATTATCACTTTACCATATATAGTATTTAAAAAACACAGGAATAAGAGTAAATTAATTGTCTGTATTCTATTTAGTATTGTAGCAATTACTAAAGATTTCCCTGGCATCAAAAGGGTCCATTGGGTACTTATTCTTAGGGATAGACCCAGGACCCTGAAAATAAGCATTTTTTTTTCCTCATTAAGTTGTAAAACAGTAAGAAAGTTTCTAATTAGTTTTGATCAAGACCTTTCAGGTTTATAGAGTATTTTCCTCACAAACCTGTGCAATGGGGGTAGTACAAGCATATTATTAACTTCACTTAACAGATTAAACTGAGGCTTAGAGAAGCTAATGGCAGGGTCATCCAGCTAGTGAACAGTGGGACTGGGATTCAAATGCAGGTTTTCTAGCTCTAAGAGGAATGATCCTTTTATTACATCACATAGGTTTTCAATGATGCAAACCATGGTATGCCATTGCTCACCTGGAGGGCATGTTTATGTCTGTGCATGGGTCCTGTTATATTGTGGTACTTTTGTTTTGATGTGATTTTTAAAAAATTTCCCCCCTCCTTCAGGTAGCTTATAAGGCACAGCAGAGCAAAAGTTTCATTTTTTGAGGAAACTCCAAGACCCTGCTTCTTTTGATTCTCTGTAACTTGAATGTGGTTGGTTTCTTTTATCCTCTCTTAACAGTTGGGATTGTGAGTCACCAAGCAGTGGAATCTCAGTTAGAGATGCCCCACTCACCCCCTCCAGTGGCACTGCATGAACTTTACAGGCATAGCATTCAAGCTGCTCTGGGTAACCCTGGCAGGGTTGCCCCTCTCCAGGGCAACTTGGTTACAGCTTTCCTGCAAAATAGTCCTTTTCTTTTCCTGCTAAAAATCTCATGCAATGGTCTTTGAATGCAATGCTATTATGCTAGAATTCTAGTACAGGAAAAGAGGTTCCAGGGAGCCTTTTACTCAGAGGACCTCTCTGCCCAAGGACTGCCAAGTCAAGCTTTTTCTAAGATTCCTCAGAGTAGCTTCAAAATAATGGCAATCCTTAAACTGGATAATTTCTACTGAAAACCCTAGGCCAGCTCCATTTTTTATTTTTCTGGATAACAGATTTTGTTTTTATTTCTCTTCTTCAAGGAATTTGGAATTAAGTCTTTGAATTTACCCCTTGGACACATTTACATTTTATGTCCAATTTCCTGATCCTTTTAATCAAGTCTTTACTAGAAAATGTCTTTTGGGGGATTACAGTGCTTATTGCTGTTTGCCTGACAAATATATGACATCAAATATTCATCATTTAAATGTAATTAAAATATAGATTCCCTGAAACAGCATTATAATGATTAAAATTGCTCTGGCTTTAATTAAGGAACTTAGGGCAATGGAGGATTAGGAGCATAATATAATGGACATTTGAGAGACTGTATTTCTATAGATTTTTAATCATTAAATCTCTTAAGACTTTAAGATGAATGTATTTTGGAGTAGGGGTATATATTTGTCAGAAACAAGTAGTAGTAAAGCAAAAAAGGGAAAATTATCACCGATAAATTCAACCTTATAAAGAGAAGAAAAAAATCTTTGTTGTTGTTCCAGTTGTGTCTGATTCTTTGTGACCTCATTTGGGGTTTTCTTGGCAAAGATACTGGAGTGGTTTGCTATGTCCTTCTCATTTTACAGATGAGGAAACTGAGGCAAATAGGGTTAAGGGACTTGCCCAGGGTCACACAGCTAGTAAGTGTCTGAGACCAGATGAATCTTTCTGAGTCCAGGCCCAGTAATCCATTCATTGCATCACCTAGCTGCCCAAATAAACTCTAGCTGCCTAAGAAAAATGTTAACCAGCATTGTCTACAGAAGGCCAGATGGCAACAATGAGATATTTACTGATTCTGTTGATCATAGGGTCTCAGTTTTAAAACTGAAAGGAAGGACTGAGGTCATCTACCTTACATGACTAGTACAGTAAAAAGAGTCACTTTACATCTCAGTCAATTAATAAACATTTATTAAGCACTTATTCTGTGCCAAGTATTGTGCTAAGCTCTGGGCATATAAAGAAAGGCAAAAGACAGTCCCTGCCCTGCCCTCAGGGAACTCACTGTCTAACTGGGGAAGGGGAGGGGAGGAGGGCATGAAGAAGTCCAGAGAGGCAAATGAAGTCTTTACTAGTCAGGTGGGAAATGAAGCCATTCTGCAAATTTAGGGAGTTGAGTTAGGATAACAAAACCAGTGCTAGAATGTACCATAGGGGCTCTTTGGTCCAACTCCTTCATTTAAAAGATGATAAAATAAAAATTCCTGTACCCTAGGTCACATAGGTACCAAGTGGCAAAGTCAGCTCTCCTGACTTCAAAGTCAACATTCTTTCTACTATTTCAAACAAGGATTCCTCTACAGCTACTGTACTTTTAATTTTTCTTAAAATCCTTCCTTGCAACACTATTTCTCTAGGTTCATTCTATTTTATAACCCTGGGACCATGCTAATTTGCATAATTGGAAGAGGTAATCTAAAATGTGCCTTGGTGATAAAACCTAAATTATAGGTAAAATTTTCCAAATTAATTGGCACCATCATCATTCAGCTGACCTCCAAAGTGACTCCATATAAATTATATTGCAAAGTATAAATCGTTCAAACTTTGGCTGTCGCATTTTTCATATAAACTAACAGCAGCTATAAACAGTGTGAACTCAAGCGTAAAGCACTTTCCCTATAGAGGCACTAAATAGGAAGTCTCTTATTATTTTCAGCCTTGTACACTACCACAGCCAGTCTCTCATCCCATTTTTAATTGCAGCTTCAGTACTTAAAGGAGCACCCAAGCTCAGTGGCCAACCAAATCATATCTTCAATTCTAGATGCAGGCACTTCTATGTCTCTCTTTTAGCCTGACCTCAAATCAGGCACAATTGTGAAACTACAGCAACTCAGAAAACGCTTGAGCTTTTCGGAGTGGCTGTTTGGTCTTCCATAAAGTTTTTCATCTGGAGATGACCTTGAGAGAACATCTGGTTTATCTTTCTGCTTTCAGACTGAAGAATGATTCTATCCAACCCAGATGCTCATCTATTTACTTCTCAGAAGCAACAGGTTCATACTGCAATATCCCAAGAATAATCTCTGCCTTAATTTGAGCAGATCACTTTTCTGTGAACTTTTGATAGTAAAATCAAAATGTCATCTTGAATTAATCCAACTCAAAGTTCTATGATAAGACAAATGGGTCTCTCATGAATTTTCTGAGTCAGGGAGAGAAGGACTGAAGGAAAGAGGGAAGAAGGACACCACTACACACAAGCTTTGAAGGCTTCACACTCTCATTCCCTCCTGGTTATATCCAATTTGTTGCTAAGCCTTGTAGTTTTTACTTTCTTGACATCTCTCATATTTGTTGCCTCTGACACTGCCACCACCCTACTGCAGATCCTTAGCCCTTGCTACCTGAACTATTATAATAACCTGCTGGTTGGTCTTCCTGTCTCACTTCTCTCCATTCTAGTCCATCCTCCACTTAGCAGTCAGTTAACTTCCTAAAGGGTAGGTCAGGTCAAATTGCCTACCCCCCCCCCCCCCATTCAATAAATCCCAGGCTTCTTATTATCTCTAGGATCAAATAATAAATCCTTTGTTTAAAACTTTTCAAATTCTAGCCACCCTGATTCCCTTGCATTTACTCTACTGGTCACCTTGTACTTTCTTGCACAAGGTATTCCACCTCCTGACTCCAAGCATTTTAAATGGCTGTCTCCCATGCCTGGAATGCTCTTCTTCCTCAACTCTTGTCGGCCCTTCTGCTTTCCCTGGCTTCCTTCAAATCTCATTTTAAATCCTTCCCTCTACAAGAACTGTTTCTCTATCCCTCTTAATACCAGTGCCTTCTCTCTGAGGTTATCCCCAGTCGATCTTCTACATATCTTGTTTGTATACAATTTTTGCACATTGAAGCTCCTTAAGGGCAATGTAGGAATTGGCCCTTCTTTATGTCCCCATTGATTATCACAGTCTCTAGAAAATAGTAGGTACCTAATAAATGCTTATTGACTTAACTTGTATTGCTTAGCAGAGTGGATGGAGAGCTGGATTTAGTCAGGAAGACTTAATTTCAAATCCTACTTCATACATACACTTACTAGCTGTGTGATTTGGGGAATTCATTTGACTCTGAACCCTGCCTCACAGGACTACTGTAGGGATCAAATTAAAGAATGCATACTATATAAAAAGCACTTTATAAGCCTTAAAGTATTATGCAAAAATGAGTTACTGGGACTATGATTGTTATTCAAGCCTCCAAACTCCCACGATAATAAACTGCTAATGGTACTGAATTTCATAGACCAGCAAAGTTGAAAGTGAAAATTATGCTAATGGCATAAATCCAGGGTAAAAAAGTCTATAGTAAAAATAAGGGCATCTCAATAGATGCAACATGCAACATGTAAGCTGAGGTTCTGAGTTTTGAGGCAGGCCTAGATTGCAGACAATTTGAGAGATCTTTACTGTTAATCTTGAAATGTGCCCCAAGTGTCCATCCATTGGGTAATGGCTGAACAAATTGTTGGCATATAAACATAATGAAATACTATTGAGCTTTAAGATAAGATGAAAGGGACAGTTCTGGGAAGACATTTATAAACTGAAGGAGAGTAAAGTGAGCAGAACCAGGAAAATGGCTTATACAATAACAACAACCAAAAGACAAACAATTTTTTTT
>CM053582.1:291538589-291553751 GCA_028627135.1 Pseudochirops cupreus | reverse complement strand
GAGCTGACTTCAGTGGGAAGTATCTTTGTGTGTGTTTTGGAGTTCTAGGATTGGTTTAGAGTCCTATTTTATGGGTATTTTGGGGTGGCTATGTGCGAGCTGCGATATGTTGCTGCTGCTACACTGCCATCTTGGCTCTGCCCCCAACAATTATAAACTTGATAGCAGCAAATACAAACATTTCAATACACAAATGTAAATTAGGGGTTCTCTCTTCTCCCCAATCAATCTCAACTGAATTATTAATAAAAAATTAACTACATATGAATAAGTTTAATCAATTCAAATGATCGTAGGAACTTTAGGGTATTGGATGCTTCCAATACAGGTGCTAATATACAGGAAATATCTTATGATTCATTGAAGTAGATCAAGTCACAACTCTTGGGTTACATATGTTAAGAAAGAAGGCAAGTCATGGGAGCTAGTTTGGAGCTAGCCATTCAAGTAGGAGAGAGTTCAAAATTCAGGAGCTAAGAATTTCAGACCTCTGAGAAGAAATTGTTATTTTAAAATAGTTTGAATAACATTTTATTTTTCCCCAATTACATGTAAAAACAATTTTTAACATTCAGGGGTTTTTTTGTAGTTTTGAGTTTCAAATTCTCTCTCTCCTTCCTACCTTTTGCCTTCCCTGAGACAGTAAGCAATCTGATATAGGTTAGATATGTGCAGTCACATTATTATTTTCATAATAGTAATTTTTTTCAAGACAATTTGAAAATAAAGAAAAATAGTATGCTTCAGTCTGAATTCAGACAGTTCTTTCTCTGAAGGGGATAGCATTTTTTATCATGAGTCCTTGGAGATTGTCTTGGATCATTGTATTGTTGAGAACAGCGAAGTCATTCACAATTCTTCATTGTTGTTCTCCTGGTTCTGTTCATTTCACTTCGTATTAGCGCATGTAAGTCTTTCCAGGTTTTTCTGAAATTATCCTGCTAGTCTTTTCTTATAGCATAATAATATTACATTATAGTCATTTACCACAACTTGTTAATCCATTCCCCAATTGATGGGCATCCCTTCAATTTCCAATTCTTAACCACCACAAAAGGAGCTGCTATTTTTGTACAAAGAGGTTTTTCTCCCTTCTCCCTGGCTCCTTCTGACCTTTTTAACTCTCTTTGGGATACAGACCTAGTGGTGGGATTGCTGGATCAAAGAGCATGCATAGTTTTATAGCCCTTTGGGCCTAGTTCTACATATTTCTCCAGAATGGTTGGATAAGTGAGGAAATTGTTCTTGAGGAAAGGAGAAAGTAGCTCCCTCTCTTTCTCTCTTCTCCCCTTCCCATTGACCATATTATCAGAGAGACCGAACTAGTAGGAGAAAATGCATCAAGCTGAGTATGGAGAGAAGGAATCTAAGGACAAACAGAAAGTCTTGCCAAAGATGAAAAAAGTATTCAGAGATACAATTGACCAGGTTATGATTATGTGAACTTCATAAAGGTGGAAACTAGGAGGTACCATAAGCTATCATCAATAGCAATGTCTGGCTGGAGCTAAGAACAATATTATAAGTTTTAGCACTTTACAAAAACATTGAACTTCGGAGTTCAGAAAAGTGCTACACCTAAGGGGAATTTCATAAGGACTCCACAAAGGGACAAAGGAATTTCCAGTAACCAGAAACTGTGAGTTACTCCTTTGCCACCCATGTATTATACACATGGACCTCACTGCCGCTAAATTTGAGTCCATTATTTCTAAGGATCTTGTGTCTATTTAAGGGACAATGCATCCCCAGTTTTGGATGGTGATATTTTCACAACTACTGTCCTTACTATACCTTCTCAGTAAATACCTTTGAGTAAAAGATACTTGAAAGTGACCAACAATAGCAAACACATTCATTGGGGTTTAAGAATAATAGTACTAGATGGCCCCAGGTATCTTGCCCACTAATGAGAGTGTGAATCAAGAAAAGGACAGCCAGAAGGGAGTACCACACAAAGAACAGAAAAGAGGATTGTATTAAAAAAAAAAAGAAATTTTATGTGCAAGCTTATTTTTTTTTCAAATGTAGCATATGTAAACTCTGACAAGTCAAGTTCTGAGCAAGGCAACATCTCTTAGTATTCTAGAGGTACTTCCCAAGGGATTGGCTTTCTTGAATCCTATTGGCTCAAGCCCCCATTCCTGTGTATTCTCTCTAATACTGTCAGTTACAGTTAGTTCTTCTTTTATATCATTGACATACTTTAGTGATTAGCACCCCAATGTCATTTAACTAATTAGTATCAATTAGCTTTTACAAACTGATAATTTCTTAGGAGATAGATCAAGAACAAAAGTACAAGCATTTCCTCCCAACAACCAGGGGCATAATCTCCTC
Organism: Pseudochirops cupreus; assembly: GCA_028627135.1. Lineage (NCBI taxonomy): Eukaryota > Metazoa > Chordata > Mammalia > Diprotodontia > Pseudocheiridae > Pseudochirops > Pseudochirops cupreus. The sequence goes on along the minus strand of CM053582.1, from coordinate 291,551,411 downwards.
TGTGCTACCTTAGTTTCTGAGGAGAAGGAACTCAACCTTAAAGCAGTAGCTATAAAACATTCTCCCCCAACAAATTCATTTTTGAATATGGCATGGCCAATGGACAGAGTAAAATCCTTGCTTATGTGTGCCAGCATCATGGCTATATCTCAGGTTGTTTTTCAGAGCCTCAATAGTGCTTTCTCTGCACCTCTGGCCTTCCTGTCTTGAATCTTACAAGGCCAACATCTAGTCTTTTCCATTCCTAATACTACTTTACCTAAGAAAAGGAAAGAATAAACAAATACAAAGAGGTAAAGAAACAAGCCTCATGGTCATAGTCTGGGCAGCTCTGGATAAAGAAACAAGACCACTCTCCTTAACCAAAGGCTTACGTTCCTTTTCACTGAAATGCAGTCAAAAAACAGAGAGATTGAATCATGCAGTTAGTTTTACAAACACTTTCAGTTCCAACAAAACAGCCAATCAACAAAGTCTTTTCTTCATCATTTAGTAAGTAAGCTAGAAGTTGTTGTTGTGTTTGTCCTTCCTTCTCCAAGAGGACCATGACATCAGGGAGATGATGATAGGATTTGCAGTTGACTTTGATTTGAGTGAGGGAGGGCTGTGCAAGGTCACCAGCCTCACTTTCTCCTCCAGAGCCATCTGGGTCCAGTGGCCAGATATTCATCAGGATGACTGAAGATGGCCCAGGATGCAAGGGGAGACTACGGCCCTTTTAGGCAAAGAAGCTAGAAGTAGAATATCTGAACAGGAAACTCCCTGCTTCAGAGAGTTAGCTCCATCTGTGACATCATCATGAATTTCCAGAGGCAGATTCAACCCTCCACTCCCCCACCTCCATATGGGAGATTGCAGCACGCAAAATACTGTGCATGCTCAGAAGAGAGGATGCCCATCAACGAATACTTCTCTTTATGCAAAGAGTTTATTAAATTTAACTTGGTATTAGGAAAAGTCTTTGGAGAAGAAACTTCCTCAAGTTTAGTGGGGGGACTTCTTCGTAGATTCCATTGTTTTCTCCCCTTGAAACCTTCCCTAAATGCCCACAAGTCTGCCTGCTAAATATTTTGTTGGGACAACTTAAAAGCAGCAATCACTAACATTTATTTAACACTTTCCCATAGTCAGTGATTGTGTTGTTGGTGTTTGTAAACTATAAGCTCCTTGAGGGAAGGGACTATTTCACTTTTGTCTTTGTATTCCCAGTCCCCGGCACAGTGCCTTGGACATAGTAGAGAATATCTTATGAATTGAATTAGATTTATTGAATTTGTTTTCCAGTAAATAACCTCCGTAATTAAGGATATAGATATATAGTGCAGAAGACGGATTATTAGTGAATTTATATCAAACATACACACACATATATATTGTCAGGAGCTACTTAAAATCAGGAAGGGAAAAGGAAAAAAATGACTTCAGGATTAAAGAACAAACCCAGATGATTTTGAATTAGTAGCTGAAGAGTCTATGGAAGCAAATGACTTGTTAAAAAGTATTGCAGTTTGAATCTAAACAACCTCATTTTTACATTAATGAAGTAAGGAAGGTTTATGATCTGCAAAGTTATGATCAACGGAAAATATACCCACACTCCTGCAATAATTTCATTCTCTATAGCTCTGTGGAGTAGGTTGTATCTCTGTTTTGCAAATGAGGAAAATGGGGTCCAGAGGTTAAGTGATTTGCTTGTAGCTGCAAAACTATGATATCACAGCTAAATATTAGAAGCAGGATTTGTAATATGGTCTTTTGACTCTAAGTCGAGTGCCCTTGTGGATAAAGTAGATAAAGCAAGACCCAGAAAAACTATACAAGGTTAATTTGTAACTCCCAGACCAGAATTTTACAGAACACAAAAAACAAAGTTTCCCCTATGGTAAACTCCTTGCTACTTTTCACAGAAAGTTCTCCTCTTTACAGAATCATAACTACTCTAAAATCTTGTACAGATATTTGCTTACATAGAAAAGAAGGTGAAACAGAAACATAAAAGACATCAAATATAATGAAGAACTTTTCCAATACGACTTCCCATTAGGAAAGCAGGGGTACTCATGACAGAGCTGTGTGGAACGGGGTCCTGGTGAATGTCCTGAGTGTCTCAGATGGTGTCTCAGTGTGGAAGAAGTCAGGAAGCTGCTTCGGGGAGAATCATGATGATGAGTAAGAGAAGTGCTTGGGAGAGACAGACAGTTGGGTAAGTGGAAGAGGAGGAGAAGAAGGAGAAAGAGAAGGAGAAGGAAAAGGAGGAGGAGGAGAAGAAAAAAAGGAAAAGGAGGAAAAAGACAGAACCACCTCCAGCAATGTGCAGGAAGGCAAGACCAACGTGGAGAAAATGGAAGGGAAGATGTCCTGCCATTGTATTTGCCAGGGTGATATATATGGGATATTCCTAAATTAGAACATTATTGAGCTAGGTTTTATGAAGTAATGCACACATATCATTTTTAGGTTGAATCTCAGCAAAGAAATGAAAGGAGACTGATTCCAAGTGACAGAAACACATAAGAAAAGACATTTTTCTTCAACTTTGCCCACTCTGGTAGATCCATGACTCCATCACTTTGATTACTCTGTCTCTTCTCCAATTAATTAGTAAATCTTCATGTTTTCTCAGACTTTTAGTTGAAATTGCTTAAGGTCTTTTGGCAGTTTTCCCCACACTATAACTATAGATCTTTATCCAGAGAGATGTAGATAGCTAGATGTCACAGTGATGGAGGGCTAGACTTAGCTTCAAGAAGACCCCACTCACTCAATCTTACCTCATTTACCAGCTATATGGTCTGGGGCAGAGCATTTAACCTCTCTGACATAGTTTTCTAATCAATAAACTAGGGATAGTAAAAGCATCTACCTCACAGGATTGTCGTAAGGATTAAATTACTTTATTAAAGCTCTAAATTGCACTGAGACTTTTGGGACACATTTTATCTGTAAAGTACTTTGCAAACCTTGGAGTACTATGTAAATATCAGCTATATATATACACATATAATAATATATATACATATATAATCCACATAATATATATATATATTTACACATGCATGTATAGATATGATTTATATATGTATACATATATCTGTGTATGTGTGTATATATGTATAGATACATACATATATTCTCTATGATTTAGTTAAATCCATAGACTATTCAGTTTGAAACAACCAACTTGAAATGAACCTATTTTGTCCCATAATTGGGAAGGTTTTTTTTTTCTTTTATGGTTTTAAATAGCTCTTCATTCTGTTGAAAACACTGTAAATTCATTACTGATCTGCTTTCTGCACTACTTTTCCACACCTTATTATATAGGCTATTTATAGGAAAACACCTACAACACATCCACTGATTGGTGAAACACCTAATTTTATATCCTGAGCCAGTTAGACAGTACAGTAGATAGGGCACTGAACCTAGTGTCAGGAAACCCTGAATTCAAATTTTACTTCAGACACTTACCAACTTTGTGACCCTAGGAAAGACCCCTTAGTTACTTCATCTGTAAAATGCAGATAATAATAGCACTTACCTCCTAGAGTTGTTGTCAGGACCAAATGAGATAGTATTTGCATAGTACTTTAACAACCTTAAAGCACCATACAAATGTTAGATACTATGATTAAAGAAATTAATTAATTAACTAGGACAATGAGAAATGTGGGGAAAGAAGGTCATAAGTAGAGGGTCTTCCCTGGATAATCTATATACTTCATTCAGTTCAACAAGCATTTACTAATTACTTACCATATCCCATGTACCGTGCTGAGTGCTAGAGATACAAACCTTAAAATTATACAGAACTAATTCTTAAGAAGCTTATATTCTGTGTAATGAAATACTATTATTCTATTAAAAAAATGATGAGCGGGTAGATTTTAGAAGAAACCAGGAAAGACCTACATGAACTGATGCTGAGTGAAGTGAGCAGAACCAGAACATTGCACACAGTAACATCAACATTGTACAATAATCAACCATTATAGGCTTAGCTCTTCTCAGTAGTATAATGATCTAAGACAATTCCAAACGACTCATGATGGAAAATGCTATCCACATCCAGAAAAAGAACTATGGGGTCTGAATGCAAATTGAAGCACACTATTTTTGCTTTTTTATTTCTTTCGTGTGGTTTTTCCCTTGTTCTGATCTTTCTTTCACAACATGACTAATGTGGAAATATATTTAATATGATTGTACATTTATAGCCTATGTCATACTTCTTGCTGTTTTGGAGGAGGGGGAAGAGGAGTGAGGGAGAAAAGAAATTGGAACTCAAAATCTTATACAAGTGAATGTTGAAAACTATCTTTACATGAAATTGGAAAAAAAATGCTATTAATTGGAAAAATTTTTAAAAGAAGTTTATATTCTACTGAGAAGAAATGATATACACACAAAAATAAATTCATAACATATACAAAGTAATTGGGGTGGAAGGGATTAAAAGCAACTATGGGGAATTAGAAGAAGCCTCACTGAGGAGTTGGTACCTAACTTTCCTTCAAGATGGCTATGAATTCTGCTGACTGTTGGTGAGGAATAAAAGCATTCCAGACATGGAGGACAAAGACATGGGAACAGAAGACAGTCAAGTTGAAGAAATAGCATTCTAGGTTGGCTGGAGGACAGGAGAGAGATCTAAAATCAATCTAGAAAGACAGATTGGAGTCAGATTATGCAGGACTCTCAATGCCAAACAGTAGAGTATATATTCTGTCCTAGAAGTCCCTTGTGTAGGGAAGTGACATCATCAGGCCTGTGCTTTAAGAATATTTAGTTATAGAGTGGATGACAGAATTAAATCAGAAAGTGACCTTAGAGGCCAGCTAGCTCATGAGGCTAGTCAACATATCCAAGAGAAGACTAGTAGCTCAGATGAATTCTAGAATTATCTACACTGTTTGTCACCTGTGCCCATCATGTTCTGTACATAATAAGTGCTTAATAAATATGTGAAAAATGATAAAAAGCAGAAGGTCCACTAGAATAAATGGTCTAAGACATGGGACCACCAGAGGTGACAAATAGTTGACTGTAGCATGCTGGGGTAACATTAGACTGCTCAGCATGACATTTTTGGTCTTACTTCTCCAGAAGCTTATAGGCGCTCTACCCTGATCCCCCATCAGGTCCCTGATCGTCCTAACATCCTCTGGTGAGGAGCCAGGTTCCATACAGCCCCTGATGATGGGTGTGCTTAGAAGTAGGTTCTCTGTATTGTTGACCATTACTGAGGTTTGACCCACAACCAGAAAGGTCAAGTGGGACTTCTGTTAAATTTTCTGAGATGACAGGCATATATTTGGTATATTTTCTTTTACTTAGCTAAATTGTCATGGGTGGTTACTTTGAGAATCTTTGTATTTTGAATAGTAGTCACTTTATGGAAGTGAACTCCACTTCTACTTTTGAGTCTGCTTCTTCAATTCATCAGCTGTCACCTGATAGCTGCCCCTAGGTCTGCCTTCTTCTCTGCCTTATCCTTAATTGTTCACTAGCTCCTTCTCTGCTATACATCCTCCCTCAAGATCCCCTAGATCATTTGGTTTTGCTTCTTAGCTCTCCTCACCTACCCAATCTTTCCAGTTTTGCTTCCTAGTCAGAGAGCCCCCAAACTCCTCCTTTGGCTGCACTCTGGCAGGTCCCTGGGGTATCTCCAGTGTCCTTAGTGGTCATAGTCTCCAACCCCGAAATGATGGGGGTAGTTAGCTCCTGAGAGGCAGGGATTCCTCTGGCAGATAAGGTGACCCTTAGCTGGTGGTGTTTCTCATGGTAGACCACCTGGTAGTTTCCTATGACTGTCTCTTGGTGGTCTGGCCTATCATGGTGTCTCTGACCTCACAAAGCAGTACAGTCTCCCTCAAAAATGCAAACAAAACCTTGCTTAGCTCAATGATTTTTGACATTCTCATAACTTTCATTCCCTGGTACATGTTTCCAATGCTCTGATTAGCTGGGGAAGAGGCATCTCTCTGAGATTTTATACTGTATAAATCTTGTATGAACATAGTTGTTTATATGGTAGCTTTTCTATTAGAATGTGAGCTGTCTGAGGGCAAGGGTCATGTATTTGCCTTTCTTTGTTTCCCTAGTGTTTAGTACACTGCCTGGAACTTAATAAATGCTTAATAAAGCTTGTTGACTGAAACATCTGCCTGTGTAAGTATACTATTATACATATAAATCAGGGAGCGGAATTAGATCACCTCTAAGGTATTTTTTTCAGATCTAAAATGTTTTGATTCTATGAAGAGAGGAAAGCATCAGGGAAGCAGGACCTTTGCGTTTAGGGTACAAGAAGATAGCTCAGTGTCGCCAATAGCTCTAAAAGTAGTATCAGACTTTTTAAAAACAAAACAAAACTATTTTCTCAACAAACAGGCATTTTTTTCCTCCCTTTCCACCCTCTGAGACTTCCTGCGGAGAGTAAATAAAAGCCGGAAGACTCCAAACCCTTAAAACCTTTTGAGAACTTCCATATTTTGTAGCATGTACCTATATCAGAGGTTGAGGGACTCTATTATTAGAGAAAAAATATATATCTCCAATAAAACTAAAATTAAAGGACATTTGTATGGCCAAAAACATCTCCCCAACCCCCCACCCCCGCTGATAAGGTAACATACTGTCATGGGAATAATGGAATGAGAGTCAAGACACCCCAATTTAAATCCTAGCTCTGACATTCAGTGCCAATGCAACTCTAAGCAATTCCTGATTCTGTTTCCTCATTATGAAATGAGGATAATAAAGTTTATTTTAACTACCTTACAGGTTATATTGCAAAAAGTGTTTAGTACAACTGTGTACAAATAATATAGGAATGTGAGCAAATGTACTCTGTATAGACACATATCATTGGCTTTAGGTAAATCAATTAACATCATTGAGCTTGAGTTTCCTTGTCTGTAATATGAAGGGTTGGAGGCGGTGGGATGTTTAATGACCTTTAAAAGCTCTCCCAGCTCTACATCAATGAGCTTATGATTTGGGAAGCAGTGTGGTATAGTACTGAACTCGGAATAAGGATGATCAGGGTTCAAAACTGGCCATTAACACTTTCTAGCTCTGGGGTCATGGGAAAGACACTCAATCTTTCTCAACCTCAGATTCCTTATCCGTTAAATGGGGATTAAAAGGTCACTTACTTCATAGGATTGTTTTAAGGACCAAAGGAAACTTTAAATAACTATGTCAATGTCAGTCATTATTATCCTTTGAATAGATATTAAAATATTAAAAACAACCAGTCTGGTTGAACTGAATAAGCTAAAGGTTATAAAAACACTAGGAACAAATCCATAAACTGGGCAACCACTGAATATGCTAAGCACTCTTTTTAATGAGGAAATGCAAAATTAAGATGAGACATTCATTTTAATAAGAAAATTGATCGCAGAGTAGCATTAAACATGGAGAGATTTGTGCAATAAAAATGTGTTGAGTTTTCAGGAGGTGAAAAACAAATTTAATTTCTCTGGCAGTTAGGAAAATAAGTATGAGCGGTTGATGCATTGCCTCCCTCCCTCAGTTTTCAAAGCCTCTGCCTACAGATTCTCCAATGGCTTTGCAAATGACTGAATCTGCTGGGAGGCCTCATTTGGTTCCTCAGATGTATTTCCTCATAAAGGAGCTATCTTCTCTAACAAAATCACTGCAAATTTTAAAAGAAAAATGAGAGGGAAGCATGTGTGCAATTCCCTATGAAGCTGAGAAATAAAATGTTCTCTCTTGAGATGCCCCATCAAGGGCTGCAAAATGGAAAATAATACATTTCAGGATTTTCTATCTCAGATGCCTTCACAGTTGGAGAGATGGAAGTGTCTTGAATCAGGCTCTTGAGAGAGTTCCTTATGAAAAGAAAATCATCTTCCAAATGACCTACCTCTGAGACCTGGGTGACCACAAGCAAATCACTTTGCATCTCTGAGCTTCTTTAAGATGGGCATATATTACCCGTAGCATCTAGAGTGAAATTGTAGGCATTGAACGAGACAAAGTACACAGAGTTTCGACAACCTTAAAACATTATACAAATATCAAGTAATTACCGTGGTTATTATCATCCAAATTATATTGTGCTTAGAGCCTCACCTATGAGAAAAATGATCCAGTTACCCCTTTTTTTTCTAAAGTCCTGATTTCAAAAGTTTAGTCTCTTGAAGGACATTACTGATAATAACACTGGACTTTCTTAACAATCTCGTTCAGAAGCCATTGCACTCTACTCAGATTTGGGTGGGGATAAATTCTTTGAATAGATTGCGCCAGGCTGAGGGTAACTGAGAAGTAAATGACATAATCCAAATTAATTTGAATAGGTTCAAGCACTCATCGTAATATTAATTCTCTCATTAATTGTTAAACAGAGTTGACTGCAACTCTTAGGAATACTTGCTCTTCCAAGGGTATATAAACTATAAGTCCACCACCATGGAGGGCCTTTTGTATTCTAGAGTGCTGCTGGTCCTTTTATTAAAAACTCTGGCATTATTACTAAAATAATTAAATTACCCAGAAATTATGTCTCTCAAAAGTCACATCTGTCAAGGTTCAGGGTAACAGAATACATTAAATGTCCTTTCTGCCCAAAAGTATCACTGGGGCAGCAAAATCGACTTTGAACTAAACTATGGGAAAACATTGATTGATGCAAATGGTACTTTCCATCTAACCCCAAGGTGAAGGTCAGTTCATAGGACAAGAGACTCAGAGCTGGCAGGGATCTTAGATGCAGCAAGTCCAGCCACCACATTTTATAGATGACAACAATGAGGGTCAAGTGATTTGATGACAACAATGAAGGTTAAGTGATTTGCCCAGAGTCACACAACTAGTGTGGCAGGATTGAAACTTAGATCTTCATGTTCCCAAGTCCAGCATTCTATCTACTTTGCCACCTAGGTCTTAACTTTTTTTTTTTTTGAGAAGAGAAGCTATTTTTTGTTTTTGTTTTGTTTGTTGCTTTTTTGGAGGGCAGGGCAATTGGGGTTAAGCGACTTTCCCAAGGTCACACGGCTAGTAAGTATTAAGTGTCAGAGGCCAAATTTGAACTCAGGTCCTCCTGACTCCAGGGCCGGTGTTCTATTCACTATGCCACCTGGCTGCCCCCCCCCCCCCAGAAGCTATTTTTCATTTTCCTAAATCCTTGGGGTCCCTAGAGTTGGGGGCAGGGAGGCAGGGAGGTTCCTAAAGGTTGAAGGTTGGGAATATTCTGCCAAGGCACCAACATTAAGTTGCTAAATAGAGGTGGATAAGGAGAACTAAGTACTGCCCTCCAGGCTGGGAATCCTGATAAACTCTAGGGAAGAGTGAAGTGTGGTCATCATTTCAGGAGCTACAAGTGAGGCTATGAGATCTCTTGATAGGACTCAATCTATTGGTTTGGTACCTTTAACCCAGTGCTTATAACTCCTGGCCAGTTCCATGGGGATTCTAGGGATCTATGTTTAGGGTAGATCAGCGTGGAGTAAGGAGAAAATGGAGGGTATCCAACACAACATTTCAGAGGGTCTCAGGTGGTTTCAGAGTCTTCATTGGTTCCAGAATGGATTCAGATTTCTTTACAGACTGAGTCTTACCCCAAATAATGTTGTTGGTCAAACAAGAAGCTTTTCAGTCTTCTTGAACTTGAGCCAAATCTTAAAATGTGTGGTCAGATGTAAATCTTCCAATAATCTGAGAGAAAATTGTGATTTTTAGGAAAAAGATGAAGATTGGGAAAATTATAAAGCTTCCTAGGTCCTCTTGACTGAGGGCTTCATTTTTAAAAAATGACTTCCCAAGAGGCAGCAAGGTGGCACAGTGGATAGATCACTGGTTACGGAATCAGGAGGACCTGAGTTCAAATCTGGATTCTGACACTTGACACTTACTAGCTGTGTGACCCTGGGCAAGTCATTTAACCCCATTGCCTCACCAAAGAAAGTCGAACAAACAAAAAATTACTTCCTTGAGGAGAGTAATATTTAAATGCTAAGTGTATATATACATAATTATATATGCATATATACTGATATGTGCTTATATAAGTGTTAAATATATACATATATATTTCCCATATATTCCACATATATTTCCCAAAGCCAATTAAACCCCCAAATAATTTAGGGTTATATATACTTTTGTTCCCTTTCAGGAGTTTTCCTAATGCTTGAAATTCCCTGTTCTCTGTCACGGTAAACTGAGAAAAGCGCTGGCCTGTGAATCAATTGATCTGCATTATCTTTAACTAATAGTTGTGTGATCACCTCTCTGAGTCTCAAGTTTATCTGCAAACTGAATTATACCTCATTATTTACCATAAAGATTCCAGTAAGATAATAAACGCAAACCACTTTGTAACTCTTAAAGGCCTATGTAAAAGTAGATTTATTTTTGCTTATAGGTTTTAGTTGAAGTGTCTTTTCCATTCCTGTATCTTGCAACAAATCATGACCTCTTTTACTACATGAACCCCATCCTTTTGGTCAGTCTCTAGGACCTAAGCTAGTGCTCAATAAATTTTGGCTGATCCATTGAGTGTCCTACAACAAAAATTCAATAAATGTTATCCAAGAAACCTGAAAATTAGAGCAAGTAAATGTGTCTGTGCATCTGTTATAATAATAATTGTTAGCATTTATATAGTACTTTAAAGACTAAAAAGTATTTTATAAATATTATGGCATTTGATCCTTGCAACAACTCTACAAGGTAGGTACTATTATCCCCAATTTACAGATGAGGAAACTGAGACAGACACAGGTTAAATGACTTGCCCAGAGACACACATTTAATAAGTATCAGATGCAGGATTTGAACTCAGGTCTTTCTCATTCCAGGTCCAGTGCTCTATCCACTGACACTTAATTGCCTAATGTACTACCACAGAATGTCTTAAGGATTATCACACTAAGAATCCTTGCCTGCTATAAGCTTCTCAGATACATAGTTGGGACTGAAGTGTCAAACCGCACTGGTATAAGACTCTCTCCTCATTGGTGGAGATTAATCATTCAACATCTCACACTTTCATGAGCGGCAGAGTTCGTGAGGGCTAGAGAAGAGACATGCTGGTCTTGAAGTCATCCCACTTCAAGAGAAGATGCATTATTTCAAACTCTCTTTACGTCACTGGAGGTAGAAAGACTCTGGAAAGAAGCTAATATGTAGAGAATCTAGAACTTCTATCGTGTCACTATTCACAGCTTATCATACAGACTTCAGGGAATTTTCCCTTGGATGTCATGTGAGACCTAGTACTCTCTCTGTTTCTGTCTGTCTGTCTCTCATTTGAGCTGAGTTGTCTCACTTGCGCTGTTTATTAGCTGGTATATATTCTCAGGTCTACTTTCTCCAATTTCTGTTTGCTATCTGTCGGAATAAATGGGTTTATATGCTATGTGTGTTCATTGTGGAATTGGCATCTGGTGGGAAGGGAGTCCAGCCTTGGATATATAATTTGGGACCCTCCTTCTCTATTAAGGAATAGTGATCAGGAGTATAACTAGTACAGCTTGATCCTAAAACAATATTTAATGGAGCAGATAAATAGAATTCCAGCCTGGTACTCCATTTCTTTGAGGAGAGCAGAGTGACCAGCCTTTGGCTGACTGTCCTGTTTCCCATCCTGGCAGGAATCAAAGTCTCCCTTAGGAAAGGGAGGTCGTGGGAGAGGAATCTCTAGAGATATCTGTCATTGCCTCCCTGTAAACTACATCTAGATTGACCTATGGGGACACATATCTTACATGGACAAATCAAAAGTGTATACACACACATGCACACACATATTTACACAGGTATTTTCTTCATTTGGAAATAAACAAAGGTTACATAAAAATTTTTGAAATTATTTTCAAAGAGATTATTCTATCTTTTGGATTCAAGGACCCACTAGGTTGTAAAAAATTATAAAGTTAAAAAAATCATCTGGTACATTCTGTACTGTAGAAGTGAGATTAATAAATCTTTATCAAATGAGTGAAAAATACAAAAGTGAACTAGCTATTCAAATTGTACAATAGATAAACATTTACTATTTGGATTTGCCAAGAATCTAAGAAAGATGAAATACATTTTTAATATTTAACATTTCTGCCTCTAGAATATTAGTCATGGATTTAGAGTTCTCTAATTCCGTTCTATTTATCTTATACACATATTAATCATGTCAATGATGGCATTTTGTTTTTGGTTTTCAATCTGTGTATTTGTTTTTATTATGAGGGCAAATAAAATAGCTTTATAAAAAAAAGAATTACATATAGTGATATATCTTAGGAATATGGGATTAAAAATATTAATAGGAAAGGGGCTTCAAAAGCTATAAATTTATTTTATAATTATCATTACAAAAGAGTATAGAGCTTGTCCTAACTTTATTCTTTGTAACTGTCTCCAAAACAATAAAAGTGATACATATCTATATATACACGTATACATATACACACATATCATAAGATCCTATTTAAATTAAATAAATTAATCATTGTGGGAATAGGAGGTGAGACATTATCAAAAAGTTAAATTTTTTAAAATAGCAATAAACCATTATACCTTGGTCATTAAGCACCCATTTATGCAATTGAAAGCTCTAGGAATAACAGAACAAATACACAGAAGCAGCCTTCCTTTGTAATAAAAATAATTGACCTGTGGTAGAGCCTTCTGAGCTCATATTGGTCTGATTAGCCACAGTCGGACACACTGAAACTTGACTCTAGCCTAGTGATGTCATTTTGGTCTTGTCCCAGAACGAAGGACACCAACCAACCAACCAATTGATGCGGTCAAATGTTTAAAAGGACAAGCATGATCAATGTCAAA
>CM053582.1:291500587-291538089 GCA_028627135.1 Pseudochirops cupreus | reverse complement strand
AGTTCCACTGATCTTTCTCTTTGTCCTTGTTTCTTATGGGTTGATAATTCTGGAAACTGCCACAGCTGCCCGTGATCCACTCTTCTGAAAGTTCCAGCCGTAGCTTGTCCTGGCTGCCTGGTGGCCAAGCTGTGGTTTCTGGCCAGGCTGGTTTCAGCTCCCAGCGTGCTGCAATAAGCCCCTCCTGTCCCATGTGCTGGGCTGCCCTCAGTGGGAGATTTGTTTCTCTCTGTCACTTTGTGGTTTCTGGAGCTCTAAAATTTGTTTAAAGTCATATTTTATAGGTATTTGAGGTGGTTATTGGGGGAGCTGTGGAGTTTTCCTCCTTCTATGCTGCCATCTTGGCTCCACCCCCCATTCTTTATTACTCTTAAATAAAATTTAAAAATCTAGCCATAATTTTACTTTTGAGGAAATCAACTTTCAAATGAAGCGTGTGCCTTAGTACTATTGAAAGTTCTACCTATAAGCATTTTTCCCACAAGAAAAGTTCTAAAAAACTGAGTAGTTAACATAAGTACCTTACCTTCTGGCATCATTCCAGGAGTCTTTTATCTGACAGATACTCTGACAGTGGCTCTAAGGATGTCTTTAGGAAACTATCTTCTCTCCATTACACTGGTTTTTAAAGTCTAAAAATGGTCTGCATAGATCTCTAAGTAAACTATCAACAGATTGTAATCTATAAATTTATCAAAAAAAAACTTACTGAAATATCTTGCCATTTTTTAGACTTTAACCTGTGGGTTTATTTAGTGTAAAAAAAATTTTTTAATGTGTAAAGTTAGGGATACCTGGCACATTTAACTCCTGACTCCAGCAGAGCAGTAACAGCCCTGTGTTTCTCAGTGCAGATTATCTGAGAAGCAACTCACTTAGTGTCATCTTTTAGGTTGATAGAAAGAGTTGAATGAGTTACTTAGCCCTCGTTTTTTTCTGCTGCTGCCATGATTGGGATCAGTATAATATGAAGTAGGGAGAGAGAGATTCCTGTCTTGAGTTCGAACTCCATTTTTCCATAGAAACAGTGTTGAAAATAATAAGTATCCTCAAACATGGAGTTAAGTAGACTGTTATGCTTTGAATTGTAACACCCATTTATGACATAGTTTCTATAGGATAATACCTCAAACTAATTGTTGAGTACAAGCTACTCATATATTGGAAACTGCCTTTATTTTAATTTCTTGTAAAATTTTATTCCTTCATGGAGCAAGGGATCATTCCCAGCCCTGGTATTCTTCCTTTTTTTTTTTCAGTCTTTTTGGAGGTTGGAAGGCAGGGCAGTTGGGATTAAGTGACTTGCCCAAGGTCACACAGCTAGTAAATGTTAAGTGTCTGTAAATTCTAAACTGGGTATCTTGCCACACAGGAGAGTAGGGGGATGGGGATGAGGGGTGGGATGACGGAGGGGAGGGCAGGCTGGGGGGGGGGTTGATGGAATACACACTTCTGTAAAGGGACAGGGACAGGGTAGAGAATAGAATAAGGGGGGGGGCAGGATAGGAAGGAGGGACATATTATCAGTCTCTCGAAATATGCCCACTGTGGAGAGGTTCTGCATAACTACACATGTACAGCCTGCATTTAATTGCTTGTCCTTCCAGTGGGGGTGAGTGACAAGGGAGGAGGAGAAAGAATCTAGAATTTAAAGTTCTATAATCAAATGTTAAAAACATATATGTGTGTGTGTGTGTGTGTGTATTTAATTTTTATTATCATTATTATTATTAACTACATCCAACTGGGAATTAAGATACACAGGCACTGTGGTAGGGAGATCCATCCTGCCCTACTGGAAAGTCAGAGGGGCGAGAGGGAGGGCATAGGAGAGAGCGGATTGGGGGAGGGGCTATACAGTGGGATCGCTGTTTTCAGGTGGTGGGTAGGGGAATGATGGGGAGAAAATTTGTAACTCAAAATCTCATGGAAATGAATGATGTAAACAAAAAATTAATTAATTAATTAAAAGAAATGTTAGGTGTCTGAGGCCAAATTTGAACTCAAGACCTCCTGGCTCCAGCACCAGTGTTCTACTCACAGTGCCACCTAGCTGCCCCTCTCAACCAGTGTTCTTAATAGCTTCTTGTGTACCCTATCCTCACTTTTAATGATTTTGCAGTCTTGTTTGAATGTTTGCCACATATTGCTAGAGAGTTCTGATTAGTCCTGTTCTACACACATACGTATGCATATTGATAGTATTTTTTTGTAAAACACTAAAGTTTTTAGGAGCTATTAATTCTTGCTTCATCATCATATAACGAAAAAAACAGAATGTCATGATATAAAAGCATGTTAAAAATTAGAGAATGTTAGAACCAACATCAACTTTTGAGGCTATTGGCCTGACTCCTTCATTTGACAGACTAAAAAACTGAACCCTGGGAGATTGTGAAACCACATGCTTTTGGTCATACATCATTTCATTTAGCAGAACTAGGCCCAGATGTCCTGAGTCCCTTTCCGTGATACTTCTAGTTGTCTTCTTCAAGAAAGAAAATGAACCAGTTATAGGATCTCCTTTGTGTTTTAAAAACTAGTCCAGAGAAATATTCTTTTAAACTTAGCCAAATGGTCACATGTATAAAAGTCAGGGAGTTCTAGTCAAAGAGTTTGTGATGTAAGGTAAATATTTAATATGATTTTTAATATCACTTATAAGTATAGATTATAGAATCTTAGAAGTAGAAACAATCTCTAGACCATCTAGTCAGACCTTAATCTCACGTTTCCTTTGTTTCCATCTTTTCAAAACTGAAGTAAAATTTGTCTGCTTTTCTTCTCATTTCCAGGTTCTTGAATGTATAACATTGAGTGAAGAAACAACTACATCTTCCAGCAGAATTTTTGTCAAAATATTTTTTCAAGAACTTTGTGAATACATGGGACTTCCTAAGCTTAATGCAAGACTGAAGGATGAGTAAGAGAATGATTTTATTATTTATTCTTCTTTATCACTGTTGGGATCCTGCCTTTTCTACATCTGCCCCTCAGCCTGCTATTCCCCACCCACAATAGAGCCCAGTTATAGAAACATGAATAGCAAGTTCACTTAGATGTATCTTTGAAATCCTAAAAGCCGTGGCTTAGAATAGATAGTCTGTATTAATGAGTTGAATCAAAGTCAACAAAATTGGAAGAAAGAACACTAAATTCGTACTGCAAAAATGGGTTCACTCTATTTTAAGTTGAAACTTTTTACTTATTTATTTACATTTTGACTTCAGTGTTTTTGCTCTTTTTCTTGTATACCTGGTTTATAGCTATGTACACATATGGAGCACGCTCATCATAGTCTCAAAAGCTTGTCCATATTTTATTATACTGGAATTTCATTTTATTAAGTAAGTACAAATAAATGATTCACTAACTAGGCCTTTGAAATCTATATCACATTTTAATTGTGACAAGTTTTGAGCATTTTGTAAAAAATGGTTGATTAAGGTAATGTCATTTCTCGGTTGAGTTTATGAGTATTGATAGGTATATGACTTTCATCTTGAATTAAACTACTAAAACTTTTCTTGTAAGAATTCTTTTTTTTTTTTGCTTTTTGGAGTTGGGAAGGTAGGGGCAATTGGGGTTAAGTGACTTGCCCGAGGTCACACCACTGGTTTTTGTGTTAAGTGGCTGAGACCAGATTTGAACTCAGGTCCTCCTGACTCCAGGGCCGGTGCTTTATTGACTGCACCACCTAGCCACCCCTTCTTGTAAGAATTTGATGGAAATTCGGGTGGCTAGGTGGCACAGTGAACAGAGCACTGGTCCTGGACTCAGGAAGACCTGAGTTCAAATCTGGCCTCAGATACTTAACACAAAAACTAATTGTGTGACCTTGGGCAAGTCACTTAACCCCAATTGCCCTACCTTACTCCCTCCAAAAAAAAAAAGGCAAAAAAAAATTAAATGGAAATTAATTATGTGATAGTTTGACAGATAAAGAACTTTGTATCCATGCCCCGCAGTAGTACTTTTGCTTGTGAGCTTCTTTAAATATTAAGACAAGAATTGAATAGTTTTAAGTCCATATATACAAACATTCATAAGATACTTCTTTAAAGTTACATTTATGTTGTACTGATAGGATATTTCTCCTCTAATATTTTTATAATTTTCTGTTAACTAGAAGTTAAGAATTGTTTTATAATTTACCCTTTACTTCACTGGAGTTTTTTATAATTGCTTATTATTAGTCATTTGCTAGTAGGAAGATTTAAAGTCTTTGTATAGCACATGCTATCACTGTTACATTATTATAAACTTTCATTTATCCAGCATGTCCCAGAAGTCTTGGTGCAGTTTTAAGCTTTAATAATTTTAGAAGTATAACTGCTACAAATTCTTTTAAAAATTATTTCAAAGTTTAAATTTCTCTTAAACTTATTGAGCTTGGTAAATTTTAAATTATTAAGTTTTAATTTTAATAAGCATACACTCCATCATTATGCAGTTGTGCAACAGTTTCTGGAAGACCCTTTCTCAGACTGGCATGTCATTAGAAGAATTCATCTTGCCTGGTCACTTGATCTTTCTCCATTAGACTTTTTCTTTCTTGTGGAGTAACATCAAAACTGTCATGTATACATCAGAATTTCATTCTTAGGATGATCTTAAGACTAGGATAACAAATACAAACCTTTCGGTCACTGCGCAGCAACTGATGAACATGCAGTTTCAAGACCGGAGCAGTTCTAGTGCAACACTGTAGTTATGTTGGATTTTAATAAGAGACATATTGGTATTTAAAATTTTAAGTAAATTTGCATATGTTATTGTTTTGTAAGTTTTTAACATTTATACTTCTGAACTAATTAAAGTTTAAAACTGCAATGACAACCTCTATATCACTTTATGGTTACAAAGCAACTTCACACCGATAATTTGTTCCTCTCAGCAACCTTGTGATGTAGGTAGTAGTGTTAAGTGCTTATCTCATTTTGCAGTTGAAGAAACAAAGGCTCATAGAGTGTTACATGATTTGTTCAGGGTCACACAGGTCGTAAGTGGTTTAGCTGAAATTACCTTGTGATTGCACAAGAGAAAGTTGAATTCTCTTTTAGGTGTACCACACTGTCTCACAATCAAACCTGTCGTGATGATTTGCTGTTGTTGGTTTCATGCAAACCTAATCTAATATACAGCTGAGGAAATTACTTATTTGGTTGTGGTATATGTGCTACTGCTTTAAAATGTTCAATACATTTTCAGAAGATTTCTGTAAGAATTTTGCATTTCAATATTCAGGTTATATGCTACATTCAGTTTCTGTTCTGATTCTTTTCTTTATTAGAACATTGCAGCCATTTTTTGAAGGATTACTACCCCGTGATAATCCAAGAAACACTCGGTTTGCCATCAACTTCTTTACTTCCATAGGTCTTGGAGGCTTAACGTAAGACATTTCTTTCTTTCTGAAATTCTGTTACATTTTAGTTGTTTGTTCTTTAAAGTTAAAATTAACCAGTACTTGTTTTTGGAAAAAAAAAACCTAAATGAAATTTTCTTGTTGGGTAGGGATGAATTACGAGAACATCTAAAAAATGCACCCAAGATCATCATAGCAAAGAAACAGGACGTTGAGTCATCAGATTCCTCCTCTTCTTCCTCTTCCTCTTCCAACTCTGACTCCTCAGACTCGGATTCTGACAGCAGCGATAGCAGCTCAGACTCATCCAGTGGCAGCGAGTCCTCGTCCACAAGTGGCCATAGCTCTGACTCAGGTATTAGAAATGCATATGTGAAGGTGACTTTCCCTCTTCTATCCCATGTGTATTCGTGATGTTTTGTGTGAAGAAGGGTTATTTTAGGGTTCAGTATTTCCCTGTATAACATTTGTAATGCTGTAGTTTACTTTTTTAAGAGAATAAATCATTCGGCCATTATTTGATTCCAGATCACATTGTAGTAGGTGCTGAAGATACAGGAACAAAAATGAAATTGCCATAGCCCGCAGGGAGCTTACACTCTCTCGAGGGGGCACAACCAGTAGATAGAATATTAAATGCAGAATAGTTACAAAATGATTTCCTGAAGAAGAGAATACTGTCAGTTCTGGAGGTAGGCTAGTTTGTGATTCTGTTTTGTTGAAAAAAAAGTTTCCTTGAGATTCTGAAGTGCCATGACCTTTATGATCCATAGGGCTTCTTGATCCACACACACTCCTTATAATTGTCCCTTTTGGCATAGGAAAAACTGTTAAAAGGTTCTTAGGTTTGCACTGTATGAAGCAGGTCTAGCTTTAGTTCTTCCAGGAGCCCTGTTGTTGTTTTCACCTTGTGTCAGTCCTCTTTGCTTTCTTAATAACTTGTGAGATTGCCATGCCCATGCATTGTATCCTGTTCTTTTAGTCCAGTGGACTGGGAGGCAGTGCATTCTTTTGCTGTGCAACATCCAATCAGATAGGTGGCCTTGCTGTTTCCTAGCTCCTGAAAAGTTGTACTCATTTTCATATGTGAACAAGCAATATGACAATTGGGAATATGGGGCCATGTTATATTTTTGAGAAAAAATGTTGTATTTTCTGATGAAAAGCCTGTTTTTGACATGACACATGATAAATACTGGTCATTTAATGTTCACCTGGTCTGACTCTAAAAAAAACTTTTTCTTTCATGAGTCTGTTTTGGGACCAGATGATAGCACAGCATGAACTTCTGTAGTAAGGAAGCTTGCTGATTCAAAATTAATTTGATTTATTACATGATTTCAACAGTGAATTTTTGTTAATAAGTCCGTAAGCATCATATAGGCAAGGTGAATTATGCATGTGGAATAACGTCATCAAGGTGAAGTTGTTGCAGCCTTATAAGGCCAGCAATACCTGAAGTCACTGTTTATCATTGTACAGTCAGAGGGCTGATGATAGTAAGGCATTAGGTGAGGCCGTGATGTATCAGAGTCAGAGAGACATTAGTTCAGCCAAGGGCCAGATGGCTTCTGCATGGACAGCTGCAGCACGGTTAGCTGCGTGATAGGAACCAGAGAGGTGAGTCCTTAGTGACAAACTGACTGATTCTGCAGTCTGCTGGGGTAAGCATTGGGAAGGGAATGATGAAGATGGGTATGGAGTAGCAGTATTTTTATTTAGGTTATTTTTCTACCATATTTTCATTTGACTGTGTATGAGCCAGTACCATAAAGAGAGTAATTTTGTTCATCTCAGCAAAAAAGTAGTACATGGTAGTATGTACCCAAACTAGAGAAGCACAGTAAAAATGATGAAATATCGGGTCATAGCTAAAATTTTAGATAAACATGTTTATTTTCATGACTTACTATTCATAAATGGTCTAAGTTATTTTGAGTTATTTTTTCAGAAAGCAAATGCTTATTAATAATTGTGGTTTTATATTTTAATTGAGCTTAATGTTCTATTTCATCAGCATAGTTGATGCTGCTCTGATAGTGCATGAAAACAAAGCTGTTGCTGCTCCATATTAAGGATCTTAATTTGAAGGAAAATTTTTTTTTTGCTACACTACTAATAATGTTCTAGTTCATTTAACAGAAACACATCAAGGCCCTAAAGCCAGAGATGTTCTTATTATTGTTCTGTGTGTGTACTTGTAGAACTACATCTCCTCAAAATGTTAACTAATTTGCAACTCTCAGACCTCCCTATAAGACTCTGTCATGGACTTTTAAAAATTATCTGTGGCTAGATATGATAGCTATATACCTGTGATCGCTCATCTGGGGAGTCAGAAGCTGGTGCATCACTTGAGCTCAGGGTTTCTGAAGTGCAGGAAGGCTGATCACATGTCCACACTAAAAGAGGCAGAAAGGGCAGATCAAAGTTCTGGTGCAGATCATTAGCTTGGTCAAGTTAAGGAGACACAGTCTCACAAAAGAAAGAGAGACTGTAGAACAAAAAATTCTAAATTTAAAAATAATAGACTCTTTAGTTGAATATAAGTTCCTTTAGGGCCAAAATGAGTTTTTCATTTTGTCTGTGTGTCCCCACTTGCTGGTTCAGTGCCTGGCACGTAATAAGCACTTCGTTAATATATACTTGATTAGAGGAATATATAACAAACTATTTAATATATCATTCCATCCCCCACATCTTCCAAAAATATTGCTCTCTTTGTGGTCTTCACTTTTTTTGAGTCCTGGTAGATCTGGCATGGTATAAATTCCTTATCACTGAGGAGAGAATGGAACCTGTATGGGTCTTTCTTTTACCTTAAGGCACAATTCCATTTTGGAAGAGTTGTAAGGAATATGTAGAAGTCTCATAAATGGTGTAAAATCTGTCATCTTTCCCTCTAGTTTATCTGTAAGAAACAAAACAAAGAGGATTAGTGTGACATTCCATACTTATTATTTTGTGCCTGAGGGTCACATAATATAAACACGCACATTATTTACAAAATAATTAAGTTTTTCCTCAGTTAAACTTTGTTTTCCTCCCAATTCACCCGAAGTTAATGAAATTTTACTCTGTTAGCAAGCTTTGAATAGTATTATTTTTATGTATTATCATAAATTAAGAAATTAGATTAAAATAAATGTTAATTACATGTACGCTATGCTTTCACTTTTAGATAAAGATAAAAGGAAAAAAGATCAAAGAAAAAAGAAAAATAAGGAAACAGATAAAACAGTTAAGAAAAAGAAAGCAAATGAAAAGAAACACGTGGAAAATAAAATGGAAAAAAGACAACAAGAGACAAGAACTGAAGAAGAGAGAAGATCAGAAAAAAATACAGACCGGAATTTAAGAGATTCAAATTGGAGAGAGAACTCATCAAAGCATGCCACCGCTGGAGATACTACTACAGAACGAAACAACTACAGAGATCATGATAAATACATAGAACCAGAAAATAAATCTGGTGATACCAAGAAGAGGAGAGGAGAAAGAAGAAATTCTTTTTCTGAAAATGAAAGAGAAAAACACCGAAACAAAGACAGTGAGAATCATAGGAGGAAAGAGAGATCAAAGTCAAGAGAAAGGAATAGAAGTCATCCAAACCCCAGAGAAGAGGAAGATCGACACTGGAATGGTACAGAAAAGGAACCTGAAAAACACAGCAGACGTTCTGAGCAGTCCCGAGAGTCAAGGAGGAATCATGACCGACGAAGAGAAAACTCTCCAGCTAGGCGAAAACAACACTGAAATAAATGCCTTACATTCAGTCTAAACTGATTTTTTTTACATTTATTGATGAACTTTGTTTAAAATCAAAAAACCTTTGTATAAAGTACTGGTTTGTATTATACATTTTTAAGAGGTTTTCAGTGAAAGGTGTTTTATGATGTTTTTTTTTTCCTCTCACCCAACCCCCCAGAAAACCTCCCCTCCTTGGTTAAACATATTTGAAGAGAACATTTTCATTTAAGAGAAGAACATAATGCTTGCTTATATTTTGTGAATAAAATTGTCAGACTGTCATTGAATCAGTGCATTTATCAGTAACAAAATTATTTTTCTGTAAATATTTTCTGATGGTCAGAGGACATAATAATATGAATTTATTCATTGGGGTTTTTTTGCAGTTTTTAAAAGTTAGAGACTTAATTACAAGTTACATATTATATCTCATACAAATATAGGCAAGCACAGTTTTTTCCCCCTCACAGGAGTATTTTGTTGATTAGGTGAATGTTATCTTTAAATGATCCTCATGTTAAATTATATATCAGTTATGACCTCATTTGCTTTACCAATAACATATCTTCCAGCTGGATTTAAGTTTTCTAAAACATTCTTTTAATCTTACAAAATATTATTACAGCAAGGTAATATATTTATTTTTAATGAGGATTAATATGTCATTGTGAAAGGACATGTAGTTGTGAGAAATTTGAATGCCATAACTGTGAAGTTATTCAGATTGTTTTGTGTGGATAATTTTAAAGGTTTGCATCGTAATTCCCACCATTTGAAATACAGCAACTTATTTTTATATTTTTTAAAATAAAATATTTCCTCTGAGAAGCCAGATTTTCTGTTTGGTTTGTTGGCGTTTTGGGTTTGGTTTTTTTTTTTGCTTTTTGGAGGGGGGAAGGCAAGGCAATTGGAATTAAGTGATTTGCCCAAGGTCACAATGGCTAGGAAGTGTTAAGTGTCTGAGGTCGAATTTGAACTCAAGACCTCCTAACTCCAGGGCTGGTACTACTTTACTGGGCCACCTAGCTGCCCTGAAGCCAGATTTTCTGACTTATTTTCCATTGGTTATCTCAAGGGAATGAAACTCATTTTAACCAATGGATTTGGTTTCAAAATCTCTTTAATATTTTGTCTTTAGCAGGCAGTGATTCAAAATTTCTGACTTTTGTTATAAAACAGCATTTAAAAAACACTGATTAAAGATGAGTTAACAGTGTGAAAGTAATCTTTTGGTTGATGTACTTCAGTCATCTATTTAGTTGGGATATTAGTGTATAGACTGATAGATCTGGAAGGAACTTAAATTGTTTTGGCTCATCCCCCTAAACCAAGATATAACTGCACCCAGACCAACCCAAGAAGATACAAATACAGTCTTTTTAAAAAATAGTGAGTATAATAAAAGTAGGTAACAACACATATATTGAGAGCTCAAGACATTGTGATTCTAACATGATAAAGCAGAAACTAAACCTACCAAAATCTCCAAGTTTATCTTGCGTAAAAACTGACCATGCTATCCAGCATATCTGCAGGTATTTCCTTAATGCAAACAAAGGCAAATAATAGTGATGAATTTACAGAATGGAGAGGGGGGTATAAGAGCCATTTCAACCTAAAGTAAAGAATGCCATAATTCAATTTAATATTTTAAAGAAGATACATCACAGACCATCACATTTATGTTAATATTAAGACACGTTAACTTTCAAAAAATGTTTCAAGTTAAGGGCTCAGCAATGATATATGATATATATACAATGGAAAAAGCACTAGTCTGGGAAGGGTAAGTTATTTAATTTTCTGGCCCTCAGTTTAATTTTAGGATTACAAAGTTAGACTAAATCATCTCTTAGGGGAGTGGTTCTCAACCTTCCTAATGCCGTGACTCTTTAATACTTGTATGCGGGCATATCTGCATGTGGGTGGACCTGCCTGGAGATGGATAGAGGAGCAGTGTCTTGGTTCCTAAGACCATGGGAAATAGTGTTTTCTGATGGTCTTAGGCGACCCCTGTGAAAAGATTATTCAACCCCCAAAGGGGTCCCGACCCACAGGTTGAGAACCACTGTCTTAAGGGCTCTTCTAAAGTTTGGCACAAGCATACGTAACATATCCTTATATAGTAAGCTAAATTGAAAGGCCTTCAATAAAGTTCTTCCTGTATTTTACAGATAAATTCCTTTCTCCTAAAATGAAATACCTATATTTGAAAAGCATTTTGTGAGAAACACACAGAAGCTCCTACATAAATTTTTAACATATTTCAATGAGAACTACTTTCATTCAGTAAACCCCTGTTAATCACCTGTGCTAGGTAGGGTACTGAGAGCTTCAGGAGAGAAGTAACAAGATGTAAATAAAATACCATCTTTTTTGGAAATGACGCTGATTTAAAAGCTATCAATATTTGTTTAAATCCCCGTCAACTCACAATCTAGCAGGGATGAATAGACATATACATATCAATAATTGAAGCTTACCTTTATTGGACTTTGTATAACCATGTATAAGTGGTTAAAATGTGAATATTTTTAAGAGGAGCCGCATAACTAATGCATTATACAGAATTAGGTCCGTGAAGGATTTTAATAATCGGCATTTGATGATAACTTATTTTTCAAAGAGAAATGAACAATTTAGTTTGCTTATTCATTGTATTTAACCAGCGTGATCAGAATCAAAATTTGAGGGGACAGTTATAACCAATCTCCTCTTAGTTACTTTAACTTTCGACAAGATGTCTCTTAAAAATGGATCTGTATCTTTGCTGTGAAATATTTGAAATACAATGGCTTCAGATGGAAGTATCTCAGAGCAATAGTATTAGCCATTTCTTTATTATCTTAGATGAATTATCCAAATAGTTTGCTAAAGGTCAGTCTTGCTATGAGGTTCCAACTTTAATTGAATCTTTTATTAACATTCACTACCCTGTTTACTCTTGCCTAAGCACAGCTTGTGGTCCAACGAAACACTTGAATACTCATCCAGATAGGTATGAATTTTATTATATAAGAGATTCTATAAAATAGTCGTGTCAGACTCAAATAGAAATGAGGTGACTAATCCATACATAAGGATCCCTGTGAGCCACATATTGACAGTGTCAAAATGCGATATTCCACAAGTTTTATTGCACTTTTGTTTATTTTGTTAATTCCCAGTTACATTTTTATCTGATTCCAGGGTGTTGTGGCCCCCATGTTCTCCGATGGAGTAAGGAGTTGAACAGGTGAGCAGATGGGAAAACTAAACAGCTTCGGTCTCAGGCAGTGTATATAATTTGAAGTGTCATGTATTCGGAGAACCTTAGACATTGCCACATTAATTGTAATGTATTACATGGTCAACTTTTTTTTTAGTAAAATTTGAGATTACACTCCGCACTAAAGCACCTAACAGTGTTTCCGTCAGAGTTTCCTAGTAATATTCAATAAGAGAAAATGTCCTGAGTTTATTGATGCCAATTTTCATTGTACTGTTCCTTTCCCCTCCACCAAGAGAAGGCAAGGTAACTGTGAGGCTTAGGAAGTATTTTAGAAAATGCATAACTCTGGGAGCCACCAACATCTAGGTAGAGTTATGAGATGGATTAAAGTCAACCTGGAGGGAAATTATGCTTTTACAGGATTGAGGATTACATTCTCTAGTGCAGGATTTCTAAACCTTTTTTGTGTTATGAACTGTGTCAGGCTAGTCACTGGATCCCTTCTCACTAAGGTTTTAAATGCATAAAATTCATACGATTACAAAACAATCATATTGAAATATAATGTATGTATACAATATAAATACACACTTATGTTTCATAGACCCAGATTAAGAATACATGCAGTGCAGTGGGAAGATTCAAATCTATTGGCTGTATTAAAATATAATGACTCTCATTTACTCCTGGCTAATAGCATGCAAATTTTATGAAAGAAGCTATGTTTATTGACTAAAAATAAATAATTTCTCCTGGAAACAAGGTGTGATAAAGATAACTACTCAAAACTTTTGATTCCCATATGTAGAAATTCCATAGTACCATCTTTGTGACCAAAGCTATGTACTTGATATTTTCAGACATGCAAATTCAAATAAGTAGTTCTGCCCCAGAGAAGGTTTTAGTAGTCTCAAGTTAAATATGTCTGTGGTTCTCTAGTATTTCAGTAGTCCCATACTGATTCAACAAGTCTTTGGTGCTTTCCTGCACATTGGGGGAGACTAACAAAAAATCACATGATGTAGTCCCCCCTGATGGAGTTCACTGTCTTTGGCAGGAAGGAGGGTGGGAGAGGGTTGCTGTACCCGCACAAATAATTGTATAAGTTCGTATAAATTATATATAAATAAAAAATTATAAGTATCAGAGAGGAGCAAAGAAAGGTTTGAGACTTGAGAAAACAAAAGTAACTGATGGGAGATCAGGGAAGCTTCAAAGAGAAGTTGCATTTGAGTTTAATTTAAAAAGACTAGTCTGAATTTTACAGGAAGAAGAGTAGAAAGGGCATTTTAAACATGCAGAACAATAAGAACAAAGATAAAAGAGCTAAGCTGTTCACTTCTACTCAAGCATGACCTATTGGAATTGGAAGGTAGGTGTGCAGAATAATAGATAATTCTGGAATAGCAGAATGATGCCAGATTATGGAAGACTTTGAATGGCAAACAAAAGAGTTTGAACTTGATAGCCTTGAGATATTCTAAGGAAAACAGTGAGATGACCAGATCTATGAATAATCAACTTTATCTGTGATCTCTATTCAGGGGTTCTCCAATTATGCCAATTTTAACCCATGCATGGCTGCTTATTGAACGCACCTTTTTATCCCCATGTCCACTAAAAATTCACCACAGTAGACCAACCCAGCATCCTGAAGGACTTCCTAGATTTCACCCAACCCTGCTGAGGTTACCAGTGGAACATTCAGGTAGTCTCTCATTCTTTTCTCTTGCCATGTGACCAATCCATCTCTTTTTGTCAAACACTTCTTAAATATTCCTTTTCATCAAGTTTCTTCTTGATTGTATGTTATAGCCAGCTCTCACCTGTTACTTATCTATGCATAAAAAGTATTCATCTGGCAGGATTGAAGAAGATATAGAATGTTTTCAATTTTCACCTCTTCTTTGCTTCTCAGTTTCTATTTTGGTTTAGTTTAATTGGGAGTTTTAATTTATTGATTTTTCTAGGATTTCAGTTGCAATCTTAATCCATTTAGCTTTATTTCCCTTTTTTGTTAATAAATGTGTTTAGAGATAAATTTTCCTATAAGGACTGCTTTGTCTGCATCTCACAAATGTTCATGTATTGTCTTGTCATATTTAATGAAATAATCATTTCTATGATTTGTCCTTTGGGCCACAAATTCTATCCAGTTGCTTTTTAATACATTTTTCCCCTAGCAGCTCTTTAATTTATATTGCATTGTGGTCAGGAAATGGTACAATATTTCTACTTTTCTTCATTTTTTCTGATGTTTTTACATCCTAATACATGATTTATTTGTATTAAAGTACTGAAAAATATGTGTACTCTTCTCTTTCCATTCAGGAATCACCGAATATTGATCATATCTAATATTTCTAAAATTATATTCAGGTTCTTAATTTTTTTCTTTTTTTTGTTGTTAGATTTATATAGGACCGATAGGAGTAAAAGTTCCCTACTATTGTAGTTTCATGGTCTATTTCTCCTTGTAATTCACTGAACTTTTCCTGTAAATATTAAGAAATACGCTATTAAATGTATATATGATGTGGATTGAAATCAGTTCATTGTCTAGTTTACCTTTCAGCAGAAGGTAATTTCCTTCATCTCTTTTAATTAAGACTGTATTTACTATTGCCATATCTGAAATAATAATTCTTTTTTTGTTTTGTTTTGCTTTCAGCTGAAGCATAATTTTGTTTCAAACTTACATTTCACTGAGACTCTTCCCCCTTCATACTATTTCATTTAGTGATCTCATTAGATGCCATGGATTCAATTATCATTTCTATGCTGATGCTTCTAAAATCTACTTATTCAGCCCTGACCTTTTGATCACCAGTCTTATATCTCCAAATGCTTGTTGAACTGAATTTCATGTAGACATTTTAAAGTCACCATGTCCAAAACTGAACTTATTGTCTTTCTCTCAAAGCCTTTCCCTTCTTCCAAACTTTCTTTATTACTCTTGAGGGCACCGGCATCCTTCTAGACTTGGTATCTAGGTGTCATGTTTGACTTTACCACCACCACCTAATCCAATATGTTGCCAAGGTCTCTTGAATTTTACTTTTTCAGATCTCTCATATACACATCTTTTTCTTCTCTAATACTGCCATCATCCTATCACCCTAGTGTAGGCCTTCATCACCATCATCTTACAGCTGTATTTTTTAAATCATATGTTGCCTATCACAAGTCTGTCCCCACTCCAGTCCATTCTCCTCTCGGGTTCCTGATTTTCCTAAAGCCCAAGTCCGACCATGTCACCAATCTACTCAGTAAGCCCAGGTGGCTCCCTGTCACCTTTAGGATTAAATATGGCCTACCCTTCCCACCAGTCTTCTTTTACCTTACACCCCTCATACTCCTTGATCCAGTGATATTGGGCTCCTTCTTTTTCCTCACACAAGGCAATCTATCTCCTGACTTCTGAGTCATATTTTATCGGTATTTGAGGTGGTTATGGGGGGAGCTGTGGAGTTCTCCTGCTTCTACGCCACCATCTTGAATTCACCCTATCTCCTGACTTCCGGCATTTCCCTGACTGCCCTCCATGCTTGGAACATTGTTCAGTTCGGTCATTTCGGTTGTGTCCAAACCTCATGGAGAATTGGACACAAATGAAATGACTGAGCAACATTCTATTTTCTTAGCAAAGATACTGGGTTTGCCATTTCCTTCTCCAGCTCATTTTACAGATGAGGAACTGAGGTAAACAGAGTTAAGTGACTTGTCCAGGTTCCCACAGCTAGGAAGTGTCTGAGGCCAGATTTGACCTCAAGAAGATGAGTCTTCCTGACTAGGCCTAGCGCTCTATTCACTGTGCCAACTAACTGACCACATTCTACCTTCACCACAATCTTATTGGAAAGAACATTAATTTATCTCTGTTACAGAAAATGCTGACTGTTGTTTTTTAGATAGATAATATTTAGCATATTAAGGAAAGTTCTGTTTATTCCTATACTTTTTTTGTGTTTTTTTTTAAATAGGAATTGGTGCTTTAATTTGTCAAAAGCTTTTCTTTATTGAAATGGTCATATGATTTTGTTTCTGGTCTTTTTTATTTTATTTTGTTATTTTTTTTGCTTGTAGTCTTTAAAAAAAGACTTATGATAGTCTACAATTATGATTATAGTTTTCCTAATGTTTAACCTGCCTATAATTCCTTATATAAAACTAAGTTGATCATAGGTTATAATCTTTGTGTTATGTTATCATCTCCTTGCTAAAATTATATTCATAATTTTTATACTGATATTCATTCAGGATATTTATAGCTTTCTGTCTCTTGGTTCTCATTGGATTAGGTATCAAGACCATATTATTATCATAGAAGGAATTGTATAGGACCCCTTCTTTTCCTGTTTTTCAAATAGCTTTTGTAGTGTTGAAATTATTTGTTCTTTGAATATTTCAATGAATATGCCTGTAAATCCATTTGGTCCAGCTTCTGCCTTTTTTTCCCTTTGGGGGCTCATTTATGGCTTATTCAAGTCCTTTTTCTTAAATTGGTTAGTCAGCTTAACCACAGGGTTCTAGCCCTGAATCTCTAACTTGCCACTTGATATTTTTACTTTCAAGTCCCACCAAATTTAATGTGTTCCCCCCCCCAAATAATTACGGTGGAAAGAAAGGCAACTAGGGGGTACAGTGAATAGAGTGCCAGCCCTAGAGTCAGGAGGATCTAAGCTCAGATCTGGCCTGAGACACTTACTAGCTATGTGACCTTGAGCAAGTCAATTAACCCTGTTTGCCTCAGTTTCCTCATCTATAAAATGAGCTGGAGAACAAACCAGTATCTTTGGAAAGAAAATCCCAAATGGGTCACGAAGAGTCCAGCACAACTGAACAACAGTAAATCTGTGGAAAGAACATTGGTTCTGGAGTAAAAGTCCTGGGTTCAAATCCATCCTCTGATACCTCTGTGACCTTGAACAAGTAACTTGAATTCACACCTCTCAGTTTCCTCATCTACAAAGTGAGGGTTTTGGTTTAGGGGACTTCTGAGATTCCTTCCAGTTCTTTGCTAGATTTAAATTCCATAAGGAATATATTTTATCCATCTTGCTTTTTCACAGTGTTTGATATGTAATAGGTTTTTAATAAATATGAATGAATAAATCTAAAAATTGAGCTGTTTTAGTTCCATCCCAGAAAAAGTGAACTAACTTTCACATGTTTGAGATGTTATGTGCATGTGAATTCTAAGGTCATAGACTTCAAAATGTAAGCATGGCTCAATGAATGGAAGAATAGCCTTAAATTCAGGAAGCTATGAGTTTAAAACCTGCCTCTAATGCATACTAGTTCTTTGGCTATGAGGAAGTCATTTCATCTCTCAGTGTCCCAGACACCTCTCTAAGACTGTAAATTATAGATGAGTTGCCAATCTGAATTGGTTGAGTGGCTTCCCACGCCAGGAGATCTGTACGTGAATAAAATGAGAAACCCAGATTGGGCAAAAACAACACAAATAGTATATGAATTCCAGGATATATGGTTGCATAGTGTACAGAGTGCTGGGCAAAGTCAGGAAGACTGAAATTGAAATCCACACTCAGATGCTTACTTAGAAGAATGACCCTGAGTAAGTCACTTAATTTCTGCCTCAGTTTCCTTAACTATAAAATAGAGATAGTATCTCACATAATTGTTGTGAGGATCACATGAGATTTTTGTAAAGCATTTACCATAGTGCCTGGCATGTAGTAGGTGTTTAAGATATAGAAAGGAGATCTGTTGTGTTTATCTGTGCTTGTGGGCTTATTTATGAACTGAAGCACAGTTAGTATTACTGTTTTCTTATTTACTGTTAATAAACTGTTCTCTAATTTACTGTTAATAAACATGTTCACTAGTAATCCCTGTAGTTTTCATTGTTCAGCACCTAAATCTGTATAATATACAATTAGGCACTTAATAAATGTTCTCTGATGAAGCTCTATTGTTGTTCTGACAGTCTTCTCTACAGTGCAGCTGAAAACAAGAAAAAATGCATTTGAAGTATTATCTTCAGTTCTATGCACTAGTTTTTAACTATTTCCCAGTTACATGTAAAAAAATGTTTTCAATCATTTAAAAAATTTTTGAATTTTAAATTATTTCCCTTTCTCCTGTTCTTGAGAAGGTAAGCAATTTGATACATGTGAAGATATGCTATATTTCCATGCATCCGTATTATACATGCATAATATAGCTCCATTTTAGCCACATTGAAAAATAAAACAATAAAAATAAAGTTTTTAAAAAGCATGCTTCAATCTGCATTGTTCAATCTGTTCATCATTTTTCTCTCTGGAGGTAGACAGCATTTTTCATTATGAGTTCTTGGAATCATCTTGGATCATTGTCTTGATCAGAGCACCTAAGTCTTTCACAATTGATTATCCATATGCTGTTACTGTTACTGTGTATGGTGTTCTTCTGGTTCTACTCACTTCATTTTGCATGAGTTCATATAAGTCTTCTTGGGTTTTTCTGAAACCATCCTCATCATTTCTTATAATTCAATAGTATTCCATCATGATCATTTATGATAGCTTGTTCAGCCATTTTCCCCAAATGATGGCCATCCCCTCAATTTCCAATTCTTTGCTACCACAAAAAGGCTGCTGTAAATATTTTTGTAAAAATAGTCATTTTCCCTTTTCTTTAATCTCTTTGGATACAGCCTGGTGGTAGTATTGCTTAGATCGAAGGGTATGCACAGATTTAGAGTCCCTTAGGAGTATTTCCAAATTGTTCTCCAGAATGGTTGGACTAGTTCACAACTCTACCAACAGAGCATTAGAGACTCAGTTTTTCCACATCCCCTCCAGAAGTTGTCATTTTCTTTTTCTGTCATGTTAACCAATCTGATAAGTGTGAGGGGGTACTTCACAGTTGTTTTGATTTGCATTTCTGTAATCAATAGTGATTTGGGGCATTTTTTAAAATGACTATGATTTCTTCTTCTGGAAAACTCCCTGTTTGTGTCTTTGACCATTTATCAAATGGAAAATGGCTCTTATTTTTATAAGTTTGGTTCAGTTCCCTCTGTATTTGAGAAATGAGGCTTTATCTCAGAACTGCTGAAAAAGAAAATTTCACATTTCCTGTTT
Organism: Pseudochirops cupreus; assembly: GCA_028627135.1. Taxonomy (NCBI): domain Eukaryota; kingdom Metazoa; phylum Chordata; class Mammalia; order Diprotodontia; family Pseudocheiridae; genus Pseudochirops; species Pseudochirops cupreus. The sequence goes on along the minus strand of CM053582.1, from coordinate 291,518,666 downwards.
TCTTTCTAATTTTGGTTGCATTAGTTTTATCTGTAAAAAAAAAAACTTTTTAATTTCATGTAATCAAAATTATCCATTTCACTTCACTTGATTCTCTCTTCTTTGGTCACAAATCTTCCCTTATTCATAGATCTAATAGGTGCATTGTTTCCATGCTCCCCTAATTTAATTATAATATTACACTTTATGTTAAAATTGTTTATCAGTTTCGATCTTATCTTGGTATATAATATGAGATATTAGTCTGTGCCTAATTTCTGCCAAACTGCTTTCCAGTTTTCCCAGCAATTTAAGTCAAATGTTGAGTTCTTACCCCAAAAACTTGGATCTTTGGGTTTATCAAACACTAGATTACTATGGTCATTGACTATTGTGTATTGTATACCTAATCTATTCCATTGATCTACCAATCTACCACTGTATTTCTTAGCCACTACCAGATTGTTCTGATGATTACTACTTTGGAATATACTTTAACATCTATAACTACTAGGCTACCTTCCTTAACATTTCTTTTCATTGTTTCCCTTGATGTTCTTGGTATTTTGTTTTTCCAGATGAATTTTTACTATTTTTTTTTAATTCTATAAAATAACTTTTTGGTAGTTTGGTTGGTATGGCACTGAATAAGTAAATTAACTTAGGGAGAATCATCATTTTTATTATGTTGGCTCAATCTACCCATGAGCAATTAATATTTCTCCAATTGTTTAGATGTCTTTTCTGTGTAAAAAGTATTTAGTAATCATGTTTGTGTAATCCCTGTTTTTGTCTTGGCAGCTCTGTTTCTTTCATCAGAGATGCTTGAAAGTCTTCTATTGTATTAAGTATTCATTTTTTTCCCTTGAAGGATTATACTCAGTTTTGCTGGGTAGGTTATTCTTGGTTGTAATCCCAACTCTTTTGCCTTCTAGAACATCATATTTCAAGCCTTCTGCTTCCTTAATGTGCTAGCTGCTGGATCTTGGGTAATCCTGACTAGTGCCATGGTATTTGAATGGTTTCCTTCTTTCTTCTTGAAGTGTGTTCTCTTTGACTTGAGAGCTCTGGAATTTATGGAGTGGCTAGGTGGCACAGTGAATAGAGCACCGGCCCTGAAGTCAGAAGGACTTGAGTTCAAATCTGGCCTCAGACACTTAAGACTTACTAGCTGTGTGACCTTGGGCAAATTGCTTAACCCCAATTGCCGTACAAAAAGCAAAAAAGAAAAAGAAAAGAGAGAGAGAGAGAGAGCTTTGGAATTTGGCTATAATATTTCTGGGAGTTTTCATTTCGGGATCTCTTTCAGATGGTGATCTATGAATTCTTTCCATTTCTGTTTTATTCTCTGGTTGTAGGATATTGGGGTGGTTTTCCTAGATAATTTCTTGAAATATAATGTCTACGCTCTGTCTTTGATCATGGCTTCCATTTTTTCATTCTTTTGACTTTTTTATTGTTGCTTGCTGTCTCATGGAGTCATTATCTTCCACTTACCCAATTCTAATTTTTAAGTAATTATTGTCTTCATTGAATTTGTGTACCTCTTTTTCCCTTTGGCTAATTCTCTTTTTAGAAGCATTACTTTCTGGGGTGGCCAGGTGGTGCAGTAAATAAAGCCCTGGCCCTGGAGTCAGGAGGACCTGAGTTCAAACCCGGCCTCAGACACTTAACACTTGCTAGCTGTGTGACCTTGGGCCAGTCACTTAACCCCAATTGCCCTGCCTTCCCCCTTCCAAAAAAACAAACACAAAGTATTACTTTCTTCAGTATTATTTGTACCTCCTCTACCAAGGTGTTAATTGGCTTTTCATAATTTTCTTCCTTTGCCTTCATTTCCTTACCCAATTTTTCCTCTACAACTCTTACTTGATTTTGAAAATCAGTTTTTAACTCTTATAGAAATTCATGTTGGGATTTTATCCAATTCGCACTTTTCTTTGAGACTTTGCTTGTGGCTATTTTGACTTCATGATCTTCTAAGTTACTGTCATCATGTTATGGTCAGCTTATTTTTGTTGTGGTTTGCTCATTTTTCTACTCTCTTTCTTGATCTGGAACTTAATATTGGGCTCTGCTTTGGGCATGTGGGTCACGGGGGCATACTGTTTCAGGCTTCAGGCTTTTTTTTTTTCCGTTGCTGTTTTTAGAGTTAGTATTGGGAGTTTGGAAGTTTTCATTTATTCCATGGTGATGTGATCTGGGGAGAGATGTGGTCAGTCTTCTCTTGGTCTACACTCCTTTTCTTACCCAGGAAGGGCCTCTGATACCTTGGGATTTCAACTGATGCTGCTCCTCAGGGGTCCTCCTCCTTTGAGACTGGAAACAATACTGCTCCTCAGGTTCCCTGATCCCTTGGGATCAGAAATGATACTGTCTCTCAGGTTTTCCACTCTATCTTGATCAAAAGTGCTCTTCTCTGCCCTTTAACTATGACCTAGAAGTGGGTATAGGTAATGGAGCTGCCAAATAGCATCTGATCCTGCATCTAATTTTAGCACAGTGGTCCCTTGTAGTCTCTTTTTGACCAGTTTCCTGGTCCCCTTACTATTTGTGACTTTAGAGCTCCTGAAACTGCTACTGCTTCTGTCACCACCACCTAGTCCCACCAGTAGTACCCAGGCCAGTTCTCTTAGGGCCCTCAAGTTCGTGCCATATGAGGATTAGTTGAAACAAATGAGGTGTTAAGCCTGGAGAAGAGAAAGCTTGAAAGGCTGATGCAGATTTGCTGTTTGGCCCCAGAAGGCAAAATTCAGAGGAATGCATAGAAGTTACAAGGAGGCAAATACAGGCTTAATAAAAGGGAAAAATCCTTATAACCAGAGCTTTCCCAATAGATGGAAACAGCCTGTCTTGGGAGATAGTAGGTTTCCCCTAACTATATTTTTTTCCAGTAAAATTTGGGTGAACACTTGGTAGCATTGTTCTGGGATTCATTTAAGGGTATGAGTTAGATCAGATGATCCCTGAAGTCCCTTCCTATTCTAAAATTGTGTTATTCTGTGAATGATTAAATGAAAAAATATTGTGTTTATTGTGTACAAAACATTGAGCTAAGGGCTGGAGATACAAAGAATTTGGATCACATAAAATTGAAAAGTTTTTGCACAAATAAAATCAATTAACTTTAAACCAGAGGAGAACTAGTTAACTTGGCGGGGGGTGGGAGGGAGGGAGGAATCTCATGACATAAATAGCTGTATCTTGTGAGTATTTTTTTCTGAATTTAATTTTATGAACAACAACAAAAAGATATTTCCATATACGAAGTAGAACAGAAAATTACATTATATGTAATTATATATAAACAGAGTATTACATATGCAATCATGAATTTCAATTTTGTATAGCTTCTTTTAAAATAAAATATATAAGTTCAACATGTTTCTTTTTTAATACAATATTTATTTTCCCCCATAACATCTAAAAGGAATTTTTAACATTTGGTTTTTTTTTTTAGTTTTTGAGTTCCAAATTCTTTCCCTTCCATCCTTTCCTCCCCATCGTCCCCATTGTGAAAGGAAGCAATTTGAAATAGGTTGTACGTGTGCGGTCATGTAAAACATATTTCCGTGTTAGTCATTGAACATGTTACTTTCATATCTTTAATACTTACCAGTGTTTCACATTTTTTTTTTGTTCTATGCATTTTTAAAGATCCTTGCATGACCTCTTCTCTCTTTCTTTCATTTTCTTTTTCGGCGACACTATCACCAGCTTCCTTCTCCTCCACAATAATTTTTTTTAAAAAACCAACAATCCTTCAAACAAAAAACACAGTCAAGGAAAATAAATCCATATGTTTGTCATATCCAAAAATATGTGTCTCATTATGTATTTTGTGCCTATCACCCTTCTATTACGATGTGAGTAGCTTGCTATATTATCAGACATCTGGAATCAAGGTTGGTCATTCCATTAAACAATATTCTTAAGTTTTTCAAAGTTCTTTACAATCTTGTTACCATATAAATTGTTCTCCTGGTTCTGTTTACTTCATTCTATGAGTCTTCCCAGGTTTCTGTGAAACTGTGTCCTCATTTCATTCAGTGCAATATTATTCCATTACATTCTTATGGCTTAATTATAATTTATTCCATCATTTACGAAATGATATCCACTTCCTTAGCTTCCAAGTCTTTGCTACAACAAAAAGAATGACTATTCATATTTGAATTCATATTGGTGTTTTGTTCTATTTCCTCAATCTTTTTGAAGTATAGAGAACTTAGTGATATTGCTGGGTCAGAGGTTATGCATAGTTTATTGACTTTGGGGGCAAGTTCAGCATTGCTTTCCAGTAGTAGAACAGTGAGTCTTTCTTCCCACATCCCTTCCAACAGCTATCTTGGGGAATGGCTATTCCTCATATGTTTTAATCAATTCCTTATGTCTTTGACTTGAGACCTTCATCAAAGAAATGTTCTAACATAATTATTCACAGGTAGCTATTTCCCCTCTAACTTTAACCAAATTGATTTTGTTTCTGCAAAAACTTTTCAATTTTATATAATTCAAATAGTCTGTGTTAGCTTCCATATTGGGAAACTGGTCAAGGGCAGCCCACCCAAAACAGCATGTACAGGCTGGTTGGCCTGATGCAATCCTCCATGTGGAAGCATAGGTATTATATGATTATTCCTGTCTCATTACCATGTGGTAAAAAAATACCTCTTTCGTTGGCTCTTGAGCTAGAATTGACTGTGCATACAGAAGACTCCTATGGGAGGCAACTTGTTATCTCCCTTTTCTGATAGTGACTTGAAGCCTCAGAACTGCTTCTACTCCCCTACCCACCTGGAGATGTACATTTGGCATGGATTCCACTGGCTGCTTTCTTCTGGAGCAATTCCAGTTTGTCAATGTCATTCCTGTAAGTTGGTACCCAGAATGAAACACACTTCTCCATGTGATATCTGGCCAGCCCAGAGTACAGTGAGTGAGACTGCCATTTCTTTACATTCATTACAACCTAAGATTAAGTGATGGGTTGTTTTGGTTTTTTTTTGGTTTGTATGTCACACTATTGGTTTCTCTCAAGCTGGTAGCCCACTAAAACCCCTATATTTCTTTCACATGAATTATTGCTTCATACTAGTGCTCTTGATATATTTAACCTATGTATAGTTCTTTATACTTATTACTTTGAATTTCATTTCATTAGATGTGGATCATTGTTTTAGCCTATCAAGATCTTTTTGGATTATGATTGCCAGCTTACTTACATATTAGCTATTTCCTCTTGCAAGTTTTATGGTTTCATCAAATTTGATAAATATACCATATGTGTGTTCATACAAGAAATTGGAACTAGACCAAGGACAGAACCCTTGGATCTAATTAGAAATCTTCTTCTAGTTTAATACTGATCCATTGGGGTCATGGATTAAGAGCTGAAAGTGGAGTGGGGAAGGATAGCTATAAGTTTCAGAGTCAGATTTCAGCTTCATGCAAGGACAGACTTTCTAGCAATTAGAACTGTCCAATCAACATACATTTTTAAGGACCCTTTATATGTCAGGTGCTATTCTAGTTTTGGAATATTCAAAGACAAAAACGAAATAGTGCCCCCAAAGAGAAGACAAGGGAAAATATAAGTATATACAACATACAAAAGAATTTAAACTAATTTTACAGGTGAAGGCAGTAAGAGCTACAGGGATCAAACAAGATATTTTGGAGGAGGTGGTATGTGAACTGACTTTTGAAGAAAACTAGGCATACTCAGAAGCAAAGGTGAGTCAGGACTGCATTATTTCAGCAGGGACCTCATCTGTAGATTAGGGTATCATCCATAAAGGTCTTTACAATACTGTTTCTAGCCCTCAAATTTGGTGCTACAAAGTCAAATCAATATCTCTTTTCTAAACTCCACACTTGGGTTTCCTACCCTATAGTATGTATTTATCTTCATTTAAGATGTTCTTCTAGCACCTCATTGTTTACATGTTCAAAACTGAGTATGTTATCTTTCCCCCAAAAAAACTGCTCTTATATTTTAATGGTAACACAACTCATGATGACCCCATCTCAAAACATTAGTTATCTATGATGCCCCCATCACCACCAAGTAAGTCTATAATTACTTCTCCTAGGACTATTGCAGTAGCCTCTTACCTGGTTTCCCAGATTCCATGTTTCTGTGATCCAAATGTATGCTACTCACCACTGTCAAAGTAATCTTTCCATTGTAGAGTTTGATAATGTCATGCCTCAGCTCAAAAACCTTTGAAGGTTCCTCATTATTTACTAATTTTAAACTTCTTTGCTTATGATTCAAAGTCCTTCACAATTCAGTTTCAACCACCCTTTGCCCTTTAATGATTCCCCTTCTCATAGTCAAGTCTTATAGTCTAGTCAAATTGAACTACTCACTCTTCTGCAGACATCCTCCACACTTTCCACTCCCAGCTTTTGTTCACACCATTCACCAGTCTTAGAATGTTGCACCCCCACATTTACCTGTTGAAACATTACCCATACATTCAATGAAGAAAAGAGAAAGAATGCCGGAAAGAAGCACTGATAGCTTTGAAAGCTATAGATTGAATGTATTATATACCTAGTAAAAGCAAGCTGTACACACCAGAGACCTGCAATTTCATGTACAAACTTCTTTTTCTGTCATACTGTATATACAGATATAACTATTTTATTTGGTATTAAGTTCAGAATAAAAAATATTTTTTAAACTAAATTCTACCAGGGCAATTCATTGATTTTTTTTTCAGAGTTCCTTTACATATTCTTGCTAATCTGTTTTTCCACATACATTCTATAATAACTTTACCTAATAAAATAAATTATTAGTATTGTATTAAACCTAGGAAAAAGGAAGGAAAGGAAGGAAAAAAGAAAGAAGAGAAAAAGAAGGAAAGACAAAAGACTCAAAGAGAGAGAGAGACAGAGGATATAGGAGGAGGAGAAAAGACAAAAAAAATGAGAGAAAAAGAAAGGGACGAGGAAGAAAGAGAAAGGAAGATATAGATAGAAAGAAAGGAAGGAAATCTCAAGTATTACTCATCAAACAAAAAATACAGAGGACCCCTGGCTGAGACGTGGAGGCAGAATTATGCTTATCCTACAATTATCTTCTACATTCCCCATCCAAAATGATCTTCCCAGCTTTTACTTCCATAAATCCATCTGGTCAGGACCTTTAGCTTCTAAAGAAAAATTGCTCACTCTCTGATAATATTTCTTACTTTTTATTTTGCTTATCAATCATTGGCATCTGGGAAGCCATTTTGACATTTTAAGTTGTCAATTTTTCAATCCATAGCCTTTGTTTCAATAATCATTTGCATTGCAGGTGAAAAGAATATGTAGATGCAGTGTAGATAGTAGGACCTTTTTGGAGTCAGAGACAGAAGAAGGTGGAAATCACAGGATATTCCTATAATACCTGGAGCCAGGAAGCAGGTGATGTGGAGAAGCATCGCCATGAGAGTAGGAGAACCTGGGTTCCACTGTCACTTCTGATGAATAACTCCTATGTGACCTTAGTCAAATAACTTAATTTCTCTGAAGCTCAGTCTCCTCCAATCAAGTCAATAAACATTTATGAAGCTCAGCTCCAGGCATTGTGCTAAGTGCTCAACATATAAAGAAAAGCAAAATAGCTCCTGTCCTCAAAAAGCTTACAATCTAACAAGAGAGAGAACATGCAAACAACTATGTAAAAAAAAAATAATTACAAGATAAATTGGAGATAATTTCAGAGAGAAGGGACTAGCATTAAGGAAGATTGAAAAAGCTTCTTGCAAAAGGTAGGAATTTAGCTGAGACTTAAAAGAAGCCAGGAGGTGGAAATGAGGGAGATAATTTCAGCCAGCAAAAACAACTGGAATCAGGAGAAGGAGTGACTTGTGTGAGGTACAGCCAAGGCCAGTGATGCTGGATCATTGAGTATATGGAGGGGAGTAATGGGTAAGAAGAATAGAAATATAGCAAGGAGTCAGAGTATGAAGGGCTTAATAAGCCAAAACAGAGAATTTTATATTTGCCCCTGGAGGTAATAGGAGCCAGAGTTTATGAATGATATAATCAGACCTGCATTTTAGAAAGGTCACTTTGGTAGCTGAGTGGAAGGTGTACTCAAGTAGGGACAGAGCTGAGAGAAAGAGATCAATCGGGGTGACGTGATGAGTATGGTGGCATTGTCAGAGGAGAGAAGGGGGCATATAGATTCAAGGACACATCCAAAAGTTATTACAAAAGATAGAATTGATTGCTTAGACAATTGATAGGACATGAGGAGTAGGAGATTAAGGAACCAAGGGTGACGCTTAGGTTGTGAGCGTAAGTGACTGGGAGAATGGTAGTACCCTTGAGAGGAACAAGGAAGTTACGGAGAGAGGAGGGTTTAGGGGGAAGACAGAATTCACTTTGGAATATAGTAAGTTTAAAATGTCATCAAGTTTGAGACATCTAATAAGAAGTTAAAGACGTAAATGTGGAGGGTGGGATAGACAAATTTGAAAATTGTATACATAGAGATGATCATCGAGCCATTGTCTGCTGCCAAGATCACCAAGTGAAATAGTATAGAGTAAAAAGAGAAAAGTGCCCAGGACAGAGCCTTGAGGAACTTCCACTGTTAGACGGTGGGATCTGGTTGAAAATCCAGTAAAGGGGGTCAGCTAGGTGGCACTGTGAATCGAGCACTGGCCCTGGAGTCAGGAGGACCTGAGTTCAAATCCAGCCTCAGACACAACACTTACTAGCTGTGTGACCTTGGGCAAATCACCTAACCCCAATTGCCCTGCCTTCCCCCCTCAAAAAAAAAAAAGGAAAGGAAAGAAAATCCAGTAAAGGACACTGAGAAGGAGGGGTCATACAGGTAGGAGGAGAACCAGCATAAAATACTGTCAAAGAAACCAAGAGAGAAGAGAGTGTCAAAGAGAAAAAAGTGATTGACAGTGTCAAAGGCTGCAGAGAAGTGAAGAAGGATGAGTAAAGGTCATTGGATTTGGCAATCGAGATCATTGATAACTTTGGTGAGTGGAGGGAAAGAACCTCCTCATTTGTAAAATGAGAGTTGTGGACTAGATCTCTTTTGACATCCCTTTGAGATCTCAAACTATGACCTTAAGTGTATAATGATGTCACCAATACTTTCACTCACTGTTTAAGTGATCCACAGTGAGAAGGGCCAGTTTAGGATCAGATCGAACTGACATAAAATTGGAGTGTTTTGAGAGAGAATGGAGTGGATGCAGGAGCAACACTGAGGAGAAATTATTATTTGGAGAAACAATGCAGCTGCAGCATCTGAGGTCTTTGATTCTGGGTCTTTCTTTGTGTTGACTATGGTGAAAGCACTAGGTCTCTGTACTAGTTCAAGGTTATGGTGTGTGCTGATTGAGAATCTGTATACAGCTTTAACAAAAACTGGAGGAATAAGTGATGAGAAAAGCTGTGGTCAGCTTCAACCTAGAATCGCCTATTTAAATTGGACTCAAGAAAAAGTAATTTTACTTCTTCCCTTAGATAAGGATTTCTGGCAGTAAGAACCAGGCCTATAATGCCAGTAAAACACTTGTAAAAGTTTTTCATCCTGTATTTGTGAACAAGATAGAGAAATGGGAGCTAGGTAGTTTTATATGTTGTCTTCAAGCTAATGTTTAGAAACAACTTTATAAACTTTAAAATGCTACACAAATGCCGCATTGATAGTCATTATTATATGCATTATTCTGCTTACATGGATGTGAAGAGAGCTAGGTGGCACAGTGGATAGAGCACAGGGCCTGAAGTCAGGAAGACCCAAGTTTAAACCCAGCCGCAGACACTTACTAGCTATGTGACTCTGGGCAAGTCACTAAACCTGGTTTGCCTCAGTTTCCTCATCTATAAAATAGCTGGGAAAAAATGGTGAATCACTCTAGTATTTTTGCTAGGAAAACCCCAAAATGGGGACACAAAGAATTGGACAATGAAACAGCATGGAGTTGTAGCTGACTAAAGAATGCCAGAATGCTGGTGGCATGCCATGTGCCTCTGACTTAATTCTTTTCTGTTCAACGTTTTTATTAGATGAAAAAAATGTCATGCCTATCAAATTTATGGATAGCACAAATCTTGGAGGGAAAACATATATTGGATGACAACATCAGAATATAAATTTGATCTCAATGGACTAAAACTAACACAATGAATTATAACAAGGATAAGTGTAGGAGCATAGGTTCATAGATCTGGAAGAAACCTCAGAGATTATCTAGTGAAGTTCTATAATTTTAAGATGAAGAAACTGAGATCCAGGGAAGTTAATGAGATAATGATATAATGAGAGGTCACACAGGTATTTTTTTAATCAGATGTGGGATTTGAATCTGGGTTCTCTGACTCCAGAGTCAGTGCTCTTTCCACTGAACCACACTGCCTAATTTTGTATTTAAAATACCAGTTACACAGGTATAATTTAGTAGATACATAGTTTGGCAGCAGTTCAAATGCAAAAAATCTCTAAATTTTAGTTACTAAAAAAGATAAGGTAGTCAGGGTTGTGTGAAGAGCATATTATGTAACAGCCCACTGTACTCTGGGTTGTTAAGAGCATTGTGTTGGGTTCTGGGATCGCAGAACATTTTAAAAGAGACATTAGAGAACTGGAAGGTATCCAAAGTAGAATGATCAACATGATCAAGGTGGTTTGGATAATGGGTTAGGATCAAGAAAAAAATAATTAAGAATTATATAATTCTCTTGGATAGAGAGGTTGCTGGGCCTGGAGTCAGGAAGACTCATCTTTGTGAGTTCAAATCCAGTCTCAGACACTTCCTAGCTGTGTGACCCAGGGCAAGTCACTTAACCCTGTTTGCCTCAGTTTCCTCCTCTGTAAAATGAGCTGGAGAAGGAAACAGTAAACCACTCCAGTAACTTCATCAAGAAAATCCCAAATGGGATCATAAAGAATTGGATACAACTGAAAAGTGACTGAACAATAACCACAAATTCTCTTACAGATTTTAAGGGTTGTCGTGTAGAAATGAGAAATCAGAGTTATTTTCTCTTGCCTCAGAGGACAAAATGACATTGGAACAATTGGTAAAAGCTACAGGGAGAAACGTTTAAGCTAAAGAGCTATCTAACAATGCAAAGGGCTGCCACAGAAAATGGTTAAGTTCACTGTCCCTGAAAAACTTGTTTAAGCTCAAATTGTCTCTCTTCTCTGGGATTTTGTAGAAGGGACTCTCATATAAGGGAAATAATTCCTGATGTCCTATTGTATCCCTCCCAACTATAAGAATCTATTGTATATTTTTAAATCTCTATATTTACCTACAAAAAGTAAACTTATTCTAAAAATGTAATAGTTTAAAGGAAGGAATGTACATGCAAGATTCTATTTTTCTTTCAAATATGTCTGGTTAGACCTTTTTTGGCTCTATTAAGTAAGGAATGTTGTTAGAGTATGCACTGCTCAATTGTACGACAGTTTTCCTGTCCAAAATAACATTGCAATATAGGTAACTGTATTTAAGAAAAACTCAAACAATGTCCTGTAAGAGCATTGACTTTCAGTTTTAATTTACTTTTCCCCTAAGGACTTGTGGAGAGCTATAATTTCATAGTAGGTAAAATCAGGGACTTTACATTTCTCATTTTCTCCCTGTGGTTACCATCTTTCCTCTTCTATGACTGGCTATAAAATCAGGTTGATCCTTTGATCTAAGCCCTGTGGCTACAACCTACCCCACTGGCTTCTGCTCTTAAAACCAACATACCTTATTCTGACCCTTCTTTCAGACAACACATTAAATCCATAGCTAAGTCAATCTTCTTTTTACCATAACCTGACCAACAATCTGCTTTCTATCTCTGTAGTCTATTACTTTAGCAATCCCAGATTACTACTTAATTTGTCATTAAATAATGATTAAGTAATTGAAATAATTCATTTGAAGAAATGTGCTTGACTCCCAAAGAGCCATTCTAAAGCTTCATGAAATCCTGAGAATCTGGGTTTTCTGTATTTACCTTTTAGAGAAGAGGAAAGCCGCTCTGCTTAGGCAAATAGACTTTAAGAGTCTTTTCCTACAGAAGACATGAATACATTGGAGAATAGAAAAACAACACAATCATCTCAGCTTCCCTATTTGATGTATAAAGCAATTTTTCTTGGAACAAAAAGGTGTGTTTCTGTGTTCCTTCCCCTTGAGAAGACTTTTTTTTTCCTCCTTCCATCTTGAAAATGGGTCTTCCTCCTTCTGAGACCTTTCTGCTCTCTGTACTTTTAGGTCACTTTCTGCGTCTTCATTTTTTTTTTTTTTGCCTGGCTCAGCTCTGTCTCATCAGGCAGTACCTCACTTTTCTGGAGTTGCAGTTCCTATTTTCTGTCTTTCAGTGTCCTATTTTTAGAACTATTGTTTTATGCATTGTCAGCCACATATGTTAACCATTCGAGAAGTTGTCCCATAGAGAAGTGTATAGGGAAGTACATTTGGCAAAAATCTGGATTATGTGCTAAGTGCAAAGCAAAATTATAATAAAGGTCTTTTTAAATTGATTTTTCCCCACCAAAAATCAATATTGGACCTGAGGATTGCTGACTTCACTAACTATTGATTTGGCCACCGAACAAACAAACACAAAAATCAATGCTGAGGAAGTCAAACAAATGCCAGTCCTCTACAACTATCTTTGGTAGGGGTGGCAGAGATAACTTTCAGAGAGAAATTGAGTCTCACATGTGGGAGCAGGGAAACTAGCCTATGCAATTAAGATTTAATGATCAGAATTACAAAAAGTAAAAAAAGTGTGTCGTATGGACGTGCCCTTGCTAGCTTAAGCCGAGATGTGACTCCCCAGGAGCACTGTGAATTTTCTGATAGGACCTTCAGCCAGAAGATATTAAGAAAGGACAAAGCATGAAGCAGTATTCTATTCAATTCAATAAACATGAATTAAGTGCTTAGATGATGTCCCGCATGGTGCCAGGTGCTGGGAGAGATTCAAGATAAATAAAACATGATCCTTAGTAAATAATAGCTCACCTTTCAAGAGCACTTCACAATGCTACTTGTTACAAAGAGACAATTCCAGATTGGATTCTGGGGATAAAGAATACTTTAAAAACACAAGGTAGGGAGAGTAGATGACAGCACTTCAGAAGTGAGTCTTTCTTAGTCTGGTAGATTAGTAACTGAAAACACCTCTATTATTACATCGGTTATAGTTCCAGTAACAATGGACTGTTGAATATCTTAGGTCATCTTTAAAACTAAATCTTTGGGCAAAGTCAATCCACTTTTTCTAAAATCACATAAAAATACTTCCATCTCAATTTCACTGGAAACATGAGGTTATTTAAACATCAGCCTTCAGCAGCAGGATGAATAAAGATAAGAGCCCTTGCTGAGCTCAGACTTCATTTCCTTCTAGTGATATACATGGCCAGAACAGTTCTTCCTCGCACTCATCTTCTCCACTGCTGCCTCCCAGTCCCATAGCAGGTTTCAGGCTCACTGTCAGTCACTCAGATAGGATACTGTATAAGTTAAATAAAAGCAACTGTGAAGGACCTCTAAGACTGCCCTGGATCTATGATTTTCTTCTCACTTGACTTGTCTTCTTGGGGATGCCATACTTCCAGTCCCATGGATTCAGGCACTATCAACTGATGACATTACATTTCATTTCCTTAATAGAATCTTCTCCATTCTTTGAACAGCAGGAAAAAAATCTTTTGATAACAGTGATAGACCTTCGTTTAGAGTCCTTCATATGCCTATTCTGTGTAACCTATTATGTGAATCTACTCATACCTGAAATATTTTCATTCAAGTTGATTTAACAACTATTTTATAAAGCACCTTCCAAGGTCACTCCTGCTTCTTTGTCACCAAATATAATCCATGGACAAGTCACTTAACTTCTCTCTGTACCATTTCCTCATCTGTAAAATTATAGACTTGGACTAGGTTTAGGGGTATCAGATTCAAATAGGAAGAGATCCCTATAGGCCCACATAGTGACTTAGAAAGTCACGAATTATATTGATTTAACTTAAATCTGATTCAGGCTCAAGTTAGACACCACCTGACTAGATAAACCTTTAGGTTCCTTCTTCCTCTAAATTAATGATCTAAATAAATTGAAATCAATGATCCTTGAATCTCAATCTATCAAGTCTATGCAGATGACTCCCAAATTTTTATCTTTACTTTCTCTCCCCTATATCAGTGTTCCAATTCCATATTTCTAACTAAATTCTGAATATCTCCACCTAGATAACCTTCAGGTACCTCAAACTCAACATGTATAAACTCATTACTCTACCTCCAAATCTATTCTTCCTATTTTATTTCTGTTCATAAGCAAGTTATCCTCCCAGTTTCGTCTGTTAGCCCTCTAATCTCTGTGTTAGTCAGTCATGGCCTCCTACTGCATCCTTTAGAGAGGTAAGGTCAAAAGGTAAAGATAGAGAATTTCAAAGATGTATCTAAGCTTTAGGGTCCCAACTTACTGAACTTAGTCCCAGGAACAGGAAGCAGAGAACATTAGCCAAGCTACTTGACTTTCCGGAGGTCACATAGGGACTCTTCTATTGTCTGCCTATCCCACTCTGATGCGCCTTCCTTTCAAACCATTCTCCCTCCCCCCTAAAAATTACTTGTCTATAAATGTCCAATTTTAGGATTTTCTGTTTTCTCATTTTTTTTCAGTTAGTGTCCAACTCTTTGTGACTCTGTTTGGGGGTTTTCTTGGCAAAAGTACTGAAGCAATTTGCCATTTTCTTCTCCAGCTCATTTTACAGATGAGGAAACTGAGGCAAACAAGGTTAAGTGACCTGTCCAGGGTCACACAGCTAGTAAATGTCTGAGGCTGGAGTTGAACTCAGAAAGATGAGTTTTCCTGGCTCCAGGTCCTAGTGCTCTATCCACTGTACCACCCAGATATCCAATAATACCTATGATCTATGTTCTACTTAAATAAGAGCCCATATCTTAAGAGAAAGAGGATAGGAATGAAGGAGACTGAGAAACCATCATTGCCATAATCTTTATGTAAATCTTCAGTGGATTCTCCACTTTGGATTCTCCAGTCTGTATTGTCATTGCTGCTGTTCCTCCTCCTCATTCAATCACGGCCATTGTGTCTTCTTTTTGTACTCTTGATAAAACACAATAGAGAATTCTTTAAACACAGTGAATAGAATATAGGGATGACAAACCCAACTGAGGACCCTTTTACTATATACCTTTGGTGGGAGTGGAAGCCCACAGATTAGCATAGATCTTCTTCCATCCTTGGGCTCCCCCACCCCACAGATCCAGTCAGGTGCTAAGTACTATAACTTCAACTACCACTAGCTCTCTCACATTCACCATTTCCTCAGCACTCCTATTTCAACCACCTTCATGCATGTCAAACTTCTGAAACTCACCATTCCCTTCCCACCCAAGTATCTCCCTTCTTCCAACTTCTTTATGATAATGATCCTCAGTATCCCCCTAGTCCCTCAGGCTCAACAGTTTGGAGAAATATTTGGTTCTGGTTTTGCCCCCCACTGACCCCCCCAAAATTCAGTCAAATAACACTTCTTACAACCATGCCTACCAACCTAGTTTGGGCCCACAATTGTTGTAGTTGTTTGTTATTGTATGTCCTTTCTGGAAGAGGACTAATGACATCAGGAGGGTGATATCTAGACTTGCAAGTGAATTGGATTTAAGTGAGGCAGAGCTGTGCAAAGTCATCAGCCTCACTTTCTCCTCTAGAGTCATTGGAGTCCCATAGCAAGACACAGGTCAGGATGACTGGTGATGGCCCTGGATGCAGTGGAAGACACTAGTCCACAATACTTCTAACCTGTACTATTGAAATAGCCTTTTGGCCTTCCTGCCTCCATTCTCATTTCACTCTTTTCCATTTCTAATCTATCTTTTACACAGCTGCCATAATAATCTCTCAATGCTCAGGTCTGACTGCATTTCATACTATTCCTTTAAACATAACTATACAGTTAAGAGAATGTAGTTTACCTACATTTTAGCAAAGCACTTGACAGATGTGTGTGTGTGTGTGTGTGTGTGTGTGTGTGTGTGTGTGTGTGTGTTTGGGGAGTGGAAAGATGCAAATATATGGGCTAGTCATTTAGGTGACTCAGGAACTGCCTGAATGGCCAGAGTCAAAGTCTAGTCATTAACAGCCCAATGTAAACTTAGGTGGAACTGTCTAGTCTAGTGGCATGCACCAGGGTTCTGTGCTTGACCCTTCATTGTTTAATATCTACATTAATCACTTGGATAAAATAATAAATAGTACTCAACTACCATAATGGGTTTGTGATCTAACTGACTTGAGTATTCCCCCAAATGAAACATCACAACTCATCCATGATGGCCGATCCTGTGTAACTCTTGACCATTTCCTCCCCTAAGTTCACCAGAGTGTGTTCACCGTGTCCTAGAGGTCTTCTTCACTTTCTACTGGCATTGTGAGGTTATCAGGGGAACACACTGGTTGTTTACCTGTCATCCCTCATTCTTGCCATGTGACCAGATCATCCTCTATTCCTACCTTACAATTCCTTGATAACATTTTTTACTCTTGTTTTTCTTTCCTTATTGGTTATATGTTGCAGTCTGCTCACATCCACCGTATTCTTCTCCATTGCCTTCTGGATCATACTCATGTATTATCAGATGGATAAGTAGATAGATAGATAGAGAGAGAGAGAGAGACAGACAGACAGACAGACAGACAGATAGATACATAGATAGATAGATAGATGGATAGATGGATAGATGGGTCAATGGATGGATAGGTAGATAGATAGATAGATAGATAGATAGATAGATAGACAGATGGATAGATGGATAGGTAGAAAGATGGATAGATAGATAGAGACAGATAGATAGATAGATAGATAGATAGATAGATAGATAGATGGATAGATGGGTCAATGGATGGATAGGTAGATAGATAAGATAGATGAAAGATAAATAGATAAATGAGTATTTATCAAGTTCTTATGATATGCCTGGCACTATACTAAGTGTTGGGCATACAAATCCAAGCAAGTAAGACAGTCCTTATTTACAAATTTAAAAAAAAGAAAAGAAAATGAAACACTCCCAGTGGAATAATTGTTAAAACAAGAAAGAAAACTGGATTACAACTGAATTAATGACTAAATGGTTGTATCGTGGAGTGAGAGGCCTGACCTACTTTCAGAAAAAGGGAAATAGTAAAGATGGATGCATTTAGAGGACATCTTACTTGTGAAGTAAAGAAATATACTGTTTCATCAGAATCTGATTTGTTCATAATTTTCAGGAAGGAAGAAAATAAGCATTTTTTAAAGGCACTTACTCTTATGCCAGGTCCTGTGCCAACCACTTGGCGGACATCTCATTTGATCCTCATTAACAACCCTCAGAGGTAGGTACTGTTATTATTTCCCCTTTTACAGTTGAGGAAGCTGAGGCAGACAGAGGTTAAGTGACTTGCCCAGGCTCATACAGCTAGTAAATGTTTGAGGTTGGATTTGAACTTGTCTTCCTAACTGCAGACTCACTTCTCTATTCACGGTCCCATGTAGCTAACATCTTGATGATGTGACATCACAACTAAAAGTCTTCAATGTTTAAGAGCATACATCCTTCAAAACAATGTCTGAAGGCAGTATTTTATTCACTTTTGTCATCCAGACATAACCACAAACTAGGTGGAAAAATTAAAAAGCAATTAGTGGATTTTCTCTGCCAGTGGATTTCGCCTATGTGGGAAAGACTACCTCCCGAAACAAACAGCTATGATTTCCTTTTTTAAATGTTGTCTTTAAAGCACAATAAATGGTTGTGAAATGGCACATTGTGGAAAGAGAAGAATGACAACAAAAGAGAGGAAGAGAAAAAGACAATAAAATTGAGTAAAACATCTTTACTTGAAATGAAAGAATGTAAAAAAGAAACTCCATCTTTCAAAGTAAATATATTTATGGTAACCTTTTAGAATTATTTTTCCTTGCATATATTTTTCTTTTGAAAGAAATCTCATTTTAGAGATTATATTGTGATGAATATAGTGTTATAAAGATGTGAATGTTTTTGGTGTATTGATGTATATGGCATATAACACTATTTTT
>CM053582.1:291483045-291500087 GCA_028627135.1 Pseudochirops cupreus | reverse complement strand
AAAAAAAAAAAGAAATATAAAACCAGTCCTGTGACCATCAATTAAATGTATAGCTATACATACCATTTTTGTGCCCAGCCAATAGCAAACAAAGAACTTATTCAGAGCACTGCGCTACAGAAGAGTAAGTTCACCTGATTCTCAGGTAGTTTCATAGCATCATAAGTGATGATGCATACACTAGCAAAAGGTATATAGCCTCACCTTATATGATTTTGAATATTACAAATTCATATGGCGCAGAGTATTGAATTTAGAGTGAGATAACCTGGAATCAAATCCCGCCTTGTTCTGAAGTGAATTTGGGCAAATCAATTAAATTCTAAGGATCTCATTTTCCTGATTTGTAAAATAAGGGAGTCAGGCTGATTCATTTCTAGGGACCATTTCAGCTATTAATCTATGATTCTATGTACCTATGAATTTAGGGTACAAATTCAGATTAGAGAAAGGCAAATATAATTTTTTTCTACTTTACACTATGAATAGTAGTGTCCCACAAGCCACAGAATTATATACATCAGATGTTACATAATAAAGGTTACAGAGATAAAACATGTTTAAGCCAAGTATAATTTTAAAATAGCATTAAGAATTAGTTTCTCAAAAACCATTACTTTTTGCATGTATATCATATGTAGTCTATGAAGATCTACAAGGTGATATATGGCACTCATTACTGAGATGAAGTAAATTCTAAGCAGAGTTCAAGTAGGAAAGATTCTTTGTGCATGGTGAGATCCTCAAGGTGCTCCTGCTTGTGGATGACACTGAATGCATTAAGCTCCAGAAAAATGAAGAATCTGGAAAAGGTCTATATAATCACTCATAGGACTTGGCCTGTTTATCTACAGAGGAAAGACCAAGGGGCTGAAGAATGCCTATTGCCAGAATTCAATATACATCCCTGATGAACATCCTAGAGGGTATCTATATTTGGGATAGACAGTGAGATGAAAAGTAAGCTGAGCCCTGAGTTGAAGAGGAGAAGGAGAGTAGGTTGGGTTGCTTTTGGGAAACTGCAAAGCTCCTTTAGAGATTCCAAACTTCCCCTGAAATCAAAAGTCTGTCTTTTATTACGAACATTTTATCTATTACTATATGCCAGTGAGAGATGGAATATAATCGTCTTGAAAGAAGTAAAAGTGAGTATCAAAGAAAGGTAAATGGAGTGTGAAAGCAGGCTGTAAAATAAGCAATGAGGAACTTAAAAGAAAAACAGTAGTAAAAGATATCATCAAGGAACTGTATGACAGGAAGAGAAGACAGGCTGCTCACATCAAAACAATGGTGAGAAGTAGTGGATCAGGTTCCACTGCTACCAATGCAATATCAAGAAGAATCAAATAAGGTCTCCAGAATGTTGGGTGAAGCCCCAATGGCAAACTCATGGGAGAGCATTGTAACGCCAATGCAATAATCACAGTGCCCACGGTCACTATAAATATACCTGCATGGTGCTCTATCACAAAATATAACAAACTCTCCATATAGAAGACAAAAGCAAAACATTTATTTAGACACCAGAAAACCAAATCCCAACACCAGGAAACTGAATCCCATCACAGCAACATAAAAGTGAATTCACCACAACATAGCAGAGAGCCAAATAATCCTCCAGGCTTCCCACAAACCAACACAAGGCAAATATTTACTCATAAGCCTATCTGTCTTGCTCAGAAGCATCCTCCCCTACCTATAGTCTAGCTTGCTCTGACTCCCAGCTTCCTGTGCACTGTGCTCCATCCTTCAGCAAACTCCTCCCACCACAGGCTACATTCAGCCTATTAGGGGGCAAAGTATATTTTCAAAGCAGAGTAGGTCTTCAGCTTCCCTTAGGCTTATAACAGGGCAGGGAAGATCTTCAAATTCCCATTATCATCACAAGAATGAAAATGATTCACAGTGGAAGAACAGGCACAAATGGGTTCCATCTCTATCATGGGTGGGAATTTCCAAATTGATGAGATCACATTCATTTCAGTATTTGTCTATGATACATGGGAAGGTACATTATGATTTCGTTAGCTTTTATTTTTGCTTATAATTACATTTGAAAAAATTTAAACATCATGGGAATGAAAAGAAAAACAAGCAGGTCATGTAGCACTGTGTAACACTGAACTTGTTAGTGACTTCACAGAAATCATGAAACTTTTCTGTACCTCCATTTTTGTATGTATAAGGTAATGGTAATTTTTGTCATTTACCTCACTAACAAAGATATACTTATTAAGAGCTAGAAAGGATGTCAAAGGCTATCAGTCCAACTGTACCAAAACAAGAATACCTTCTATCTTACACACCAATAACCAATCAGCCTTTGCTTAAATACTTCCAGTGAGTCTGTTACCTCCTGTAGCAGATGATACAATTTTTGAACAGCTTATTATTATAGTTTTCCCTTGATGCAAACCTAAATTCCTACCTTTGCAACTTTCCCCCACTATCTTAAATTATGAGAAAATGTCAAGTGTCATGAATTATTTTAGAAGAGAAATCCAATAAAAGTAGTCAGTATTTCTATCAAATCCTATTTTCATTTTGAATTATTCAAAATGAGATGCAAATATATGCTGCATGCTTTAGCTTACTGCACTGAAATATGTCTTGTACAAAAAGTAAAACCTCTATATTCACTTTCTAACTCAGGCCATTAAAAAGCAATTGTGATATTGATGTTCTCAGTAGCTAGCGACAGATTTAATGTCTCCATAAACAGGTATTGTATACCTTCTTTCACAGATTATTGTTAAATGATCCTTTCTTTCTAGGATTTTATGTTTTCCTAAGAAGGCCACTTGGTAATGGAATAACAAAACAACTATTACCAAGGATAATACAGTTTTGGCTACCAAAAATGATTTTAAAAGGAAAACAAAACACTTTTCAAATTTGCTAAATTACATTAAAATCTTGGTTTATGTTAAAAGGATTACAAGACTCAAAATTCTGCTTATGACTGCACTTTGCATATTCATTGTTGTCCAATTTGACTTCATTCAATTGAAAGTGTTGTGTCCAAGTCATCAGACGTTTTACATGACAAATCTTGAAATAAGTGTCAGACTTTGATCACCTTCTGCTCTGCCTAGCTAACACAATGCTAAACACCGTGACACTGTAACCAATTATGACCAAAGTAATAGATGTCTACTAAGTACGTCTATGTGTCTTCCATGACACACAGATCCTGTGTAACTGTTGTCCATGTCCTCCTATAAATTCTCAATGAAGGAGATTTTAAGAAAGTTACTTCCTTTAAAAAAAATTAGTTATTTTTTCCCCAATTACACACAAAAACAATTTTTAACATTCATTTTTAAAACTCTGATTTTAAAATTCTCTTCCTCCCTCCCTCCCTCTCCCCATTGAGAAGGCAAGCAATTCAATACAGGTTATATACATGTAGTCATAATTTTTTATAAATCATGTTATAAAAGAAAATGGACCAAAAAAAAAACCCACCTCAAAGAAAATAAAAAAGTATGCTTCAAATTATTCAAATTCCTTCAGAGTTGTCCTAGATCACTGTATTGCTGAGAACAGCTGTCATTCACAGCTGATCATCTTACACTATTGCACTTACTTTGTAAATAGTACATTTCACATTGTATCAGCTCACGTAAGTCTTCCCAGGTTCTTCTGAGAGAATCCTGTTCATCATTTCTTATAGCACAGTACTCTTCCATCACAATCACATACCACAATTTGTTCGGCCATCCCCCATTTGATGGGCATTCCCTCAGTTTCCAACTCTTTGCCACCAGAAAAGAGCTGCTGAAATATTTTTGCACATATAGGTCGTTTTCTTTTTTTGTTTTTTATCTCTTGTTGGATACAGACCTAGTAGTGGTACTCCTAGGCCAAAAGGTATGCAGGATTTTATAGCCCTTGCGGCACAGTTCCATACTGCTCTGAAGAATGATTGAATCAGTTTACAACTCCATCAACAATGCATGAATGTTTCATTTTGCACATCCCCTCCAACATTCGTCATTCTCCTTTTCTGTCCTATTAACCAATCAAATAGGTATGAGGTAGTACCTCAGAATTGTTTTAATACGCATTTCTCTAATCAATAGTGACCTGGGGCATTTTTTCATATGAGTATATAGATTTGATTACTTCATCTGAAAACTAAATACCTTTTGATAATTTATCAATTAGGGAATAGCTCTTATTTTTACAAATGACTGAGTTCTCTGAATGTTTGAGAAATAAGGCCTTTATCAGAGAAACTTGCTTCAAATTGTTTTTTCAGTTGTTATTAACTGTATTTCCCTCCATCCTATCTCACTCCATTTACTGTATTCTCTCTCTCCTTTCACCGTCTCCCTCCTCAAAAGTGGTTTGTTTTGTTTCTGACTAACTCCTACCCTCAATCTGCCCTCCCTTCTATCACTCCCTTCTCTTATTCCCCTCCAACTTTCCTGTAGGGTAAGGTAGATTTCTATATCCAATTAAGTGTGTGTGTTATTCCCAATTTGAGCCAATTCTGATGAGAGTAATGTTCACTCCCTTCCCTCTCACATCCCCCCTCTTACCCTCCACTGTAAGTTCTTTTCCTCTCTTTTATGTGAGATAATTTACCCCATTCTACCTCTCCCTTTCCCTTTCTCCCAGCATATGCCTCTCAATTTTATTTTTTTAGCTATCATTCCTTCATATTCAACTCATACCTGTGCCTTCTGTCTAAATATACTCTAACTGCTGTAATAATGAGAAAGCTGTTATGAGTTACAAGTATCATATTCTTATGTAGGAATGTAAACAGTTTAACCTTATTAAGTCCCTTATGATCTCCCTTTCCTGTTTACTTTTTTATGCTACTTTTGAATCTTCTATTTGAAAGTCAAAATTTCTATTCAGCTCTCATCTTTTCATCAGGAATGCTCGAAAGTCCTCTATTTCATTGAATGTCTATTTTTTTCCCCTGAAGAATTATACTCAGTACTGCTGAGTAGGTGATTCTTGGTTGTAATCCTAGCTCCTCTGTCCTTCAGAATATCATATTCTGTCAAGTCATCCAATCCTTTAATGTAGAAGCTTCTAAATCTCCTTTTATCTTGACTGTGCCTCTACAATACTTGAATTGTTTCTTTCTGGCTGCTTGCAGTATTCTCTCCTTTACCTTGGAGTTCTGCTTTGGCTTTAATATTCCTGGGAGTTTTCATTTTGGGATCTCTTTCAGGAAGTGATCAGTGGAGAAAATTTAATCACTGGTTCTAGACTACCAGGGCAGTTTTCCTTGAAAGATATCTTTTTTTGACCATGGCTTTCAGGTAGTTCAATAAATGTGAAATTATCTCTCCTGGATCTATTTTTCCAGGTCAGTTGTTTTTAAATGAGATATTTCACACTGTCTTCCAATTTTTCATTCTTTTGGTTTTGTCTTATAATTTCTTGATCTCTCATTGAGTCATTAATTTCCATTTGCTCCATTCTAATTTTTGAAGAATTATTTCCTTCAGTGAGCTTTTATACTTCCTTTTCCATTTGGCCAGTTCTATTTTTTAAGGAATTTTCTTCTTTAGTGGAATTTTTGTGTATCTTTTTCCATTTGGCCAATTCTGCTTTTCAAGGCATTCTTCTCTTCATTGGCTTTCTGTACCTCTTTTACCATTTGTCCTAGTCAGTTTTTTAAGCTGCTATTTTCTTCAGTATTTTTTGTGTCTCTTTTACCAAGCTGTTGACTTAAAAAAAAAATCTTGCATTACTCTTTATTTCTCTTTCCATTTTTTCTCCACCTCTCTTACTCGATTTTCAAAATCTTTTTTGAGCTCTTCCATGGTCTGAGACCAATTCATATTTTTCATGGAGGCTTTGGGTGTAGGAGTTCTGACTTTATAATCTAGATTAGGTAGAAAACAATAGTAGAGTAATATATAGAGTAATATAAAGAAGGCTGAAAGAACCCAGACATATAAGTTTCAAAACACAAATGAAAACAATGCACTGTCAAAATCACATTGCTTTCTATGAAAAACAAAACCTAAACACAGGGGAAAAGAATATCTATTCAAACTTTGTAAAAGTACAGTGTAATACATTCAAATGTATTCTAGTACTCAATATGAAATTATGAAAATCAAGATAATCAGTTATCTCATTACTTAACTAAAGTACAGCAGCAATTTAATAACATAAAGACTCCTAGCACAATCAAAACCACATACAAGCATTTAACACATTTGTCAAACACAATGAAGTCAATAAATATTTATTGATCACAGGTTTGCACTCAATATTCTGCTGTTATACAATAACAATTAGCTTTTAAAGTACTGTCAAACTGTGATACTCCATTAAATTTCTACTCCTAATTCCAAGGCACAGCAGCATCCATGGGTTCTCAGAGGTTAGCGAATGGGTCTTCAAGAGCGCAAGTTTTAGCAGGCCCTAACAAGCTAGAAAGTCTTCCTGTTGGGTCCTTGTGACAGACTGTAAAATCTCATTCTGGCTAAAGAAGGTTCATTAAAAGGTTGGTTACATCACCTTAAACTTTTCAGTCAAAGCAACTCCTGAAGACCATCGACTGTATCATAAAAAAGTCGACATCCGCAGCAGGTAAAAGGTAGAGTCAAACTAACAAAATCAGAGGGCCTTAAATAAGTCACTGAAAGAAAACCAAACAAACTGAAACCTCCCACACCTTAAAGTAAGGTAAAGCCCGGGTGTCATTCAAGAAGAGGGAGCTTACACCAGCATGGACGCTGGGAACACTGTGTATTTATCATTATTAGGATGGACTTTCCTTCTCCGTACAAAGATCCAAGACTACTAATATAAGAAGAAACTTTCTAGGAGCTGAGCCCTGGCTTTGGGATGCCTTGAGGTTATCTACAAATACCGTAAGGATTATGACAAAATTCAGAAAGAATTTTCAAAATAAACTTTAATTCACTACAAACATTAGTATGTACACACACACACACACACACACACACACACACACACACACACACAAACTCTCTTTCTCTCTCTCACACCTACACACACACAAAGAAAATCAGCCAGCTAACATTTATTAAAAGTCTATGTGCCAGGCACTGGGCTCAGTCCTGGGGATATAAAGAAAGGCAAATGACAGTCTTTAATCTCTAAGAAGCTCACAGTTAATGGGGGAGACAACAAGCAAAAAGCTAACGACAAACAAATGATATACAAAAATTGGGGGTAATCTCAGAGGGAAGGCATTGATATTAAAGAGGGTCAGGAAAAGCTTTTTGTAGGAGGTAGAACTTTAGCTTGGACTTGAAGGAGGCAGGGACTCCAGGAAGCAGAGTCATGAGACATAGGGAACAGAGAAAATGCCTAGAGTTGGAAAATGAATGGGCCTGTTTGAGTAGTGGCAAGGAGGCCAGTATCATTTAAAACTTGAAATCATACCATTCTGGTGTCTCTCTTTCTCCTTACCTCTCCTCTGCTCTCTCCAAGTCTTGCCACACTGACCACCTAACCTTGGTGCTCCAGGCAACTCTTAAATTGCAAAAAATGTGCTGACTTGCACAGGTAGGGTGAGTTTTACTGTTTTATTTATTTACTTATGGGAGATCTCTCTAGCAGCGGAATCAAAGATCCAGTCTTTCTCCCTAGCTCTATGAAATACGAAAACAAAATGCAAATGTCTATTTTCCTAAAACTGAATAAGATCCTTTCAATAATTTGTAAATAAATAGCTATTATGCCCACTCCAAGAGTCTTCATCAAGCTATTTACAGAAACACTTTAGTTTTTAAACATTCTTCTATACTTAGTCTCACAGATTTCATAGTAAATGGGCTACTCAGAAGTCTAGGCACCAGTTCTGAATACCTGGGCTTCCTGAACTGACATGGCAAACTCATCCTTTTGTCAAAGAGAGCTCCACTCTTCACAGCACTTTACTCTGAAGTAAGAGTGGCTTCATTACATGTCTCTGACTTTCTGCTTGTACTAGAATAATTTGTATGAAGAGAATTTCATTTCTTAGAATTTCCCCTTCCTTAATTTCTACTACAGTCTTCAGCTATAAAAACACACCCAATAACTTTCCTAATTTTTTTGAAATTCATTTTTATAAAACCTAGGGTATCACCAATAAATTCTCATCATATTGTCAAACTTCAGAATAATATGGTCATTTTTTCCCAAAGGTTTCTGTACCTTTCACATAAAAAAATCAGTTTTTTATTTTTCAGAATCAAGTGCAAAAGACAGTTCACTCTGTTGTTTCATTTAAACATTCTGAAAGATTAATTTATTAGCAAAGCAAGACAAGAATACATCAGATACTTTAAGCAGAACATACTTCCAACAGAGATCAGGTTCACTGACACTACTAAAACTGGCATCTATGCAAGTCTGTAATCATGACAATGTTAGGTGAACATCATCAATATTCTCCACTAAGTCTGGCAATATGAAATATACTTCTATGATGTTTTCTCTTTTTATCTTAGCTGAGATATTCTTTAACTACTCCTAAGTTTATGGATTTCAGTATACCTTCCTCATGTAGATAGCTAATCTTCAACCTTCTCCTATAAAATATATTTTATACATTTTATCTACAAATTTATGTAAAATGTATTTAAACTGCAAGCTGTGTAGATATGAAACATATCCAAACCCTCAAAGCTTAGAATTTAAAGAGAATTACAGGCTCTTATTCCATACCAATCATCCATCCATCCAGCTATCTATCCACCTAGCTATCTGTAGTGCAGAATGGCAATCTATAATACTCTTTGAACTACCAAGCTCTGAAGGTTTGGATATGTTTTGGTATCTAGTTATATTCAATAAATATATTAAAATATAACATATCAATAATATTTCTACATTCATTTTTATTATGTACTATATATAAATATTATATAAATATCATATAATGACCAACAGATCTATCAATCTGGGATCCTATAATGTTCTTCAAACTATAAGTTCTGAGAGTTTGGATGTTTCTTATCTAGTTATACTCAATAAATATATTCAACACACACATACATATGTGTATGTGTGTGTGTGTGTATATATATATACATATATATATATTTATATACATTTATATGTATAAAACCATCTATCCATCCATTTATCTATCTCCTTGCTATCTTCACCTGAGAATTAGTGGATACCATCTTCACTTTTTCTGTGTGACAAATCACCTTCCTTATTATCTAGTTTTGCCATTTCATCTGGGATAGTTTTCTCTATTACCCCCTCAATTTAAGAGCTAAGCTCATTTTCCTTATTCTAAGGTTACTAGGCTGTTAGATTAGGAGAACACTGTAAGTACAGCATACATATATTTCAGCATAGCAGTTGATAATATGTTGTGTTTCAGAGATATATTGGATGATTTATACCAAAGTTTAGGTAGATTTGGAACTGGTTAAATAGAACTAATTACAAGACTACTGACTAATAGATTAACATCATCCTAGTCTATAGCAAAATGAACTATCCTTGATTTCATTATATTTAATATTTTTATCAGTTATTTGAAGAAGAAAGTAATAGGCTTTGAATTTGTAGGTGAAAGAGATGGAAAGGTTAGGTAACACGCTGATGAATTTGTATTTGAAAAAATCTTTTAATAGCTAGTGTGGGTCTTCTGCTCATATCACTGCTCCAGCATTTCACCTGTTAAAAATGTGACTCATTCTTAAAATTGAGTACAAGTCACAACTCAAAAAAAGTCTTCATGGACAACTGTGCTCAATTTCTTCCTTCTTTGAAAGCATGCATTTTATAATGTAGCAAAAGACAAGGTGCCAGACTTGGTATAAATAATAATTGGCTTCAAATCCCACCTGTGACACAAAGCTGTGCAAACCTAGGCAGATCACACGATCCCTATGGGTCTGTTTCCTCATTTTTAAATGTGGATGCTACTGGTGGTATCCACTTCAAAAAAGAAACTGAGATGCTGTGAGGCTCAAATGACACCATCTCAAAAGCATCATCTCCCAAGGTATGAAATGGGAACCTATAATGCTCTTCAAACTGTAAGTTTTGAAGGTTTAGATACACTTCATATCTAGTTATATTAAAAAATATACTCAACACTTGTAGTTTAAAGGAGACTACAGACCAGAATTAAAGTCATTTCAGGCAGCTAGGGCACCAGCCATAGAGTCAAGAGGACTTGAGTTCAAATCCAGACTCAGACACTTAACACAAAAACTAGCCATGTGACATTGGGCAAGTCACTTAACCCCAACTGTCCTACCTTCCCTGCTCAAAAAAAAAAAAGAAAAAGAAAAAAAAAGAAATAAAGTAATTTCCTTTTTAATAATTTTAGTCCAGAGGAAAAAATGGCCAAAAGAAATGAGTTACAGATATCTATGACTTTTCTTATACCATCACTAATATCTGTAGCTTTTTCCTTCAATAAACTTCTGATTTCATCAATATGAGTTATACCTCCTATTCATGTAAACCACAACTTTCTGTGTCTTAATATATTATTTTTATGGGTGGAGATGGCTCACAATATTTTTCATTTTAGTGGAAGGCTGACACTACGGTGATAAACTTCTCAAAAAAACAGAGAGGTCAGTTCTTAGATGATGGCCTATTCCTGGATCCAAACTAAGTCATGGAGTCTTCAGCCAAAACTCAATACTACCCAACTACTGCCTTTGAGAACCTTGGGGTCACTATCAATAGAGAAAAAATGCAAAACTTTGGTGGGTTGACTTGTTAAGACTACTATTTCCAAGAAGAACTAGATACCCAAATTATAATAAAAATATTGCTAAAGATTGATATATTAATTTAATGAATATTTATTTAACTTTTTAAAAACAAAGAACCATATTAAATGCAATCAAGAAAACACAAAACAAAAAACAGAAAATGTGTTCTCTGCCCTCTAAGAACTTGCATTCAAGTTGGGGAGACTAAAGATAAACATCAAACAACAAGAAGCACACTAGTTAATTCCGCAATCAATTCCCTTGTCAGACTGGGAACTATTTGATATTTTGATAATAAGAAAAATTTTTGGCATAAGCACCTGGAAATGAAGGCAAAGCAGTAGGTGTCCGTTCTCTGTTCTACAGTTACAACACAATATGATAGCAAGACCTTGTGATCTTTGCTATTTGCATTACAAAGGAATATAAAAGAGTCAACACAGAAATCAAGTTCACCAAAGTATTTAAAAAATAATTAAATTCACATCTAGTCTTTCAAAAACATTTATGTATGAAAACTCCAAATTTGACATGCTTTCCCGTTTACCCACGAACAGGTTAACATGTAGGATGGATAGTGTTAAACAACAATGCAAGGATCTGTGATTTAAATCATTAAAGCAAAGACAAACAATATCTGAAAAACATTTATGATGGAACTATTTAGTCCTTACTATATAATATTCTCAGATCACAAAAGCTAACTTTGCTAAATAAACATCAAATTATAGTCTTCCTTGTAGAAAACGACAAATTATCTTACTGTTTGGCTGTCGGGAAACTCCATTTTCAGCAATTTGTGAGCGCATTCTTCAAAATCTAAACTGCAGACAAAAAAATGGCATATTTTAGATTTGGAACTTGTAGAATTCATTTAAACAACAGCATGACTGAAGGCACAGAACTTCCATTCACTGTTAATCCTGTTTGATTACATTTTTGTGCAATTTCAGTAGTCTGATATTATTGGAAGGAAAAATAAATGGTTTATCAGATGCATAACTATCATAGCAAAGATAATAATTAATATTATCTCACATAATTTTCCATGTAAGGTCTTTGTATTTTAACTGTAACTTTAAGGATAAATACTTTAACTTGTTTTGATTCTTCCAGTTATTTATTCTGCTCATTGTCTTGGGCTCCCAATTGAGCATAATAAATGAGAATGGATTTCAAGCAGACTTCCCTAGTGGGAAAAAATAATTTTGAAAATACAAAAGCATTACAAGATAAACAGTAGAAAAATAACTATATGTGTTTGTAGGCATGCTATATGTTCTGAAGAATTTCTTGAACTTTCTAACTAAATAATTCAGGAATTCAGTCCAAAAAATTTGTTTAAATGTCAGGAGTTAAGACATCAGACTCCTAGGCCACAGACTTCAAAATATGGTGTCTTATGATAAACCAGTACTTCTCAAGTAAACCAGTTTTTCACATGGCCAGCCATGTTCTACTCTAGAAGAGCCTAAAGAATAAGAATTAAAAGTGTTCACTTAAATAAAATTAAGAAAAATGAAATAGAAGTACAAGGTAAGAAGAAACAGAAAGAAAACATGATGGAAAGTTTTAAAGCTGATGTTAATATTTCAGGGAAAATATTTAAGTCTTATATCATAAAAATATTTAATTCAGTAAGATATTCAAGTGACATCAACAAGGATTTATTAAGCACCTATTGCATACCAGGTACTGTGCTAAGCATTAGGGGCAAAAAGGGGCAAAAACAGTCCTTTCTCTCAGGAAGCTCACAGGTTACATGGTTCAACCTCTCATTTTACAGCCCAGATAGATCATAAAACTTGCTCTAGGTTCACACTGGCATTAAGTAATGAAACCAGGAATTCAAGTCCTGTGGTTCCAGGTTCACTGCTCTTTCCTTATACTTAATAATTAATACTAGAAAACTTAAATTTCATTTAAGAATAATGTTAATATTTTGATGTGCTTCTATAAGAGGTATGTTTCTGTATTCTCATTCTACTTAAATTTAGAACTGAAACTATAAAATATTCAACAAATATTTAATCATCACATATCTTACTGTGAGACTCACCTAATGTTTTCACCTTGTACCTACAATTGCCAATTACTATTAACTGACACCAGACAACTTAACACTAGGGTAGAATTTTAGACAAAAATGGATCAAAACAAGCGTAATGAGGAAAACTCACCCAAATAAACCATTAACCTTTATAGCAATGATCTATACAAATATAGCTTGCAATGGTAAAGTCAATTTTGAAGAGATAATTTCACAAAAAAAATACAGAAATATAATATTTGTGAATGGAGATAGTGCAAGCATTTCCCTCTCTTAATTTTCTTAAAAAAAAAACAACAAGTTTTAGTTTATAGGGGAAATCTAAATTCTGAAAAACAGGTCAAGTAGTTGATGCGGAAAATAATGAACATCCTGTTTTCCTAGTTAAATTTTATTATTTTCCTTCGTGTCTAGTAAGTGAAACATCATGGAGAAAGCCAGCTGCATGAGAGGTTTATTTTTCTTGTTCATAATTTTATTTATAAAGTATGTGGTCATTTTCCCACACATGAGGCCATTTTGAAGTTATACTCATTGTTCTATTAAGTATTTTTAAATTTGAAAAAAGTTAGAGACTCTTATATAGATTAGTTCCTAAGCATAAGCTTTCAATTTTCCAATAGCTCCTGTAAAATAAATTTTACAATTGGTTCAAAATTATGAAAGTTAATTATTTTTAACAGCAAATTTACACATAAAAAGACATTTTATATGTTTTTAAGTCTTTAACATCTCAGGTTTTGTGTTGGAAAGAAACGGATGCATTAATCTTAGAATAAATCATCAGTGGTAGAAGAATGGATAAAGAAAGGGCATATGTCTACTACAGCAAGTATTGGTAAAAGCTAATTTGGCTGCATACAAGAAATAAAAAAAAAAATTAAAATCGGTGGAGAAATAGCAGTGCTACCTACTAACAAATCTAAAGCTTAAAATAAAAGGAATCCAAATCATACAAAGTCCTTTGAGATTTGAATAAAGGCCAAACCAAGCTGAACTAGACCAAAACCACAAAGAAACTTAAACTATTTTCAAAGGACACGCCAATCCTTGAGGGAGGAAAAACTTGTTCATCAGCCAAAATTATTCAAGTCGTCTGAACAAGAGCAGAAGAATAAGGTAGTAGTGAGACAAGTCTTAATAGGTCAATATTAAAGACAAGAGATGGAAAAAGTTATTTAACTCAGATACTTTGCAGAAGTTTGTTAAAAAAAATCACCTAATAAAATTGGGTTTAATTTGTTTAAAATGCCCCATAGGCTACCCACCTCCTTATACAGAAGTGAGGGACTCAACGGGCAAAATGAGACATACATTTAGGATATGGTCAATGAGGAAATTTGCTTTGCCTGACAAAAAACTGAAGTTTGTGTTTTTTCCTTTTGTTGTTGAGATGGGAAGAGGAAGAAAACAAATTCTTGTTAATATTTTAAAAAAAATTAATTTTAAAAAATGTAATTTCTTACAAGCAACCTTTAGTTTGGTACAATAAAAACAAAATCTTTATCTACTGTTACCCCCAAAGAAGCATCACAGGTCTCTTTTAACAATGCCTTTCAGGCTGCCTTCTCTCAACAAATTCTAACTGCCTATGGCAGTAGCCAAATTCAATTAAATTGACTTATTAAACTACAAACACTAGACGTTAGGAATAAAAAGATAAAAGAAAATAGCCTCTACACGTCAAAAAGTTTCCAAACTAGCAGGAGACTTAAGGCATACAAAAATGCCTTTAGGTGGGAATCATATCCTAATGTCATGTCCTAGGCTGGTTAGGCTATTCAATAAAAGGGATAGATATTTAAATGGTTCAGGGGCCTAAGGTTCAGCTGGTGACATTCCTTCTCGGTCATTGTGATTGTTGTTTCTCGTTGTTTAGAAAAGGGCCAATAATATCATGGGGTTGATGCCCTGACTTGCCCATGAATGGGATTTAAATAAGGCAGAGTTGCACAAGGTCACCATTCTCACTTTCTTCCAGAGTCATCAACGTTCAGTGGTGAGACCAAAGTCAAGATGACAGGAATCTGAAGATCTTCCCTGCCCCTAGGCCCTTTGCTAAAGTGGCTACGTGACTCTGAGAACCTTGCCCTATTTGAAAGTATACTCTGTGCCCTAATAGGCTGGATGTGGTCAGGTGAAGCCTGTGGCGGGAGGCTTGTTTTCAGGAATGCCTTGTTGCTTTGTGACTGGGCAGTGGGTCAAGAAGGCTGTGACATTCTCGGAGTCAGGAGAAGGCTACATATATGCCCTGATGTGAGGTTTTGCTTTGGGGCTCACTTTGAGAAGAGCTGTGTGATTTGGCCAGATGAGACTTTGAAAAACCCAGATGTTGATGCTTCCCTCTCTGGTAACTGAACAGGTATGGATGTGATGGTCAGACGCTGGAAGCCCATCTGCTGATCTGTTTCTTTGTTTGCTAGTAACTTGTGTTTGCATTCTCTGAAGTTCAGGGTGTTGACTTTTTCCCCTGAACCAGGTAAATGATATTTGATTGATTAAAGTAAGATTGTTAGCCCATTTTGAGTTGCTTTCCTTTAGAAAAAGTAGATCTAAGAATCTGTACCAGCAGCCACCCTAGGTATGCTAGGGTGCTTGCTAATACAAAAACTCAGGATGCAATGGATGACCAATGTGTCTTTGATGCCTGACCAAGCTCAGAGTGCTTCACAGTATCTGCTTCAGTCACCTTCTTGGCCACTAGAACAAATTCTTCACGTGTGCCCTTTCTGCCAGAGAAAGTCTTCACATGCTTGGGGCACACCCCCCCCAAACACACCAATGGGTATGAGGCCTGTTGGTTACCCTTAGCCTGTCTGCTGAGACAGTTTTAATTTTATCAGGATGTGGCTGGTACCCATGCTATATATATATAGTTTCTTGAAGCCATAGGTGAGAGATAAAAAAAAAACAGTCAAGGAGGGGTGGAGTCAAGATAGTGACATAGAAGCAGGAGAACTCCACAGCTCCCACCATAACCACCTCAAATTCCTATAAAATACAACTAAACAAATTTTAGAGCTCCAGAACCCACAAAATTACAGAAAAACACATCTCTGGCTGGTGGCAGCCCGGCCTGAAACCGTGGCTTAACCCCAGGGCTGTCAGGACAAGCCATAGCTGGAGCACTCCCAGAGAGTGGATCACTGATGGCTGTGGCAGTTTCCAGAATTATCAACCCATAAGAAACAAGGACAAAGTGAAAGGTCAGTGGAACTCAGCCAAATTTGGGGAAGAAAAGCGGGTTTGGCTGACTGCCCCCAGAGCAAGAAAACAGCAGAAGCAGAGGGCCTGCAGCCGCCTCCACATGGCTGCTTCAGAGCTTGAAGCCTGCAGATTGCAGGGGGGCCAAGCAATCATTCAGAGGCTAAGTGCTCTTGCCTTCAGCTGCCTGGATTGGGATCGTGGATTTGGGTGGTAGTCCTGAGGTGTGTGACCAATGAGGCAAGACTGGCGGGGGCTCCAGAGATGGTAGCCTCCTAATAGCTCCGGCAGCTGCAAAAACCCTAGCAATGTGGGACAAAGCTCTCCTGTATGAAAGCAGAGTTCTACTGTGGCTCAAAAATCAAATTAATTGACCGGCAACATGAGCAGGCAAAGGAAGCAAACCAAGCTCAGCAATCCAACTTTAGATTGCTTTTCTGGGGACAAAAAGGATCAAAGCATGGAACAGGAGGAAGACAACACAGTCAGATCTCCGGCACCAAAAGCTTTCAAGAAAAATGTGAGCTGGTTACAGGCCACAGAGGAGCTTAAGAAGGATTTTGAAAACCAAATAAGAAAATTGGAGGAAAAATTGGGAAGAGAAATGAGAATGATACAAGAAAATCATGAAAAGAGAGTCAACAATCTGACTGAAGAAAATAACACCTTAAAAAATAAACTAACTCAAACGGTAAAAGAGGCCCAAAAAGCCAACGAGGAGAAGGATGCCTTAAAAAAATTGAATTTGCCAGATGGAAAAAGAATCTCAAAAGTTTGTTGAAGAGAATAATTCCTTCAGAGTTAGAGTGGAGCAAATGGAAGCAAATGACTTTATGAGAAATCAAGATAATATCAAACAGATCCAAACAAATGAAAAAATAGAAGGAAATGTGAAATATCTCCTTGAAAAAAACCACTGACCTGGAAAACAGATCTAGGAGAGACAATTTAAAAATTATTGGACTACTAGCCATGATCAGAAAAAGAACCTGGAAATCATCCTTCAAGAAATTCTCAAGGAAAATTGCCCTGATATTTTAGAACCAGAGGGCAAAATAGAACTTGAAAGAATTCACTGGTCACCTCTTGAAAAAGATCCC
>CM053582.1:291432502-291482945 GCA_028627135.1 Pseudochirops cupreus | reverse complement strand
TAAACTCCTAGGAATGTTATAGTCAGGTTCCAGAGTTCCCAGATCAAGGAGAAAATATTACAAGCTGCCAAGAAGAAACAATTTGAATGCTGTGAAAACACAATCAGGGTAACCCAGGATCTGGCAGCTTCTACATTAAGGGACTGAAAAGCCTGGAATATGATATTCCAGACATCAAGGGAGCTAGAATTAAAATCAAGAATCACCTATCCAGTAAAACCGAGTATAATGTTTCAGGGGAAAATATGGTCATTCAATGAGGTGGAGGACTTTGAAGCATTCTTGCTGAAAAAACCAGAACTGAATAGAAAATTTGACAATCAAATACAAGAAGTATGAGAAGGTAAACATGGAAAAGAAATCATAAGGAACTTATCAAATTTGAACTATTTACATGCCAATGTGGAAAAATGATAATTGTAACTTATGAAACTTTTCTCAGTATGAGGATAGGTGAAGGGAATATAAATGTATATATATGCATACATATACATATATCTATATAGGAGGGTATTATATATATATATAATATATACATAATATAGGAGGGTATTACACATGAATACATATGTGAGTGTGTATATATACGTGTACATAGACATAGGGCACAGGATCAATTTAATAGGAAGGGATGATATTTTAAATGGTGAAACTGAGAGATGGGAGAGAAATACAATGAGAGGAGACAGGGAGAGACAGAAAGGGGTTAATCATCTCATATAGAAGAGGCAAGGGATAACT
Source organism: Pseudochirops cupreus (assembly GCA_028627135.1). NCBI lineage: Eukaryota > Metazoa > Chordata > Mammalia > Diprotodontia > Pseudocheiridae > Pseudochirops > Pseudochirops cupreus. The sequence goes on along the minus strand of CM053582.1, from coordinate 291,482,204 downwards.
GTTACAATGGAGGGGAAGAACAGGAAGGCAAAAGGGAATGGGTCAACCTTACGCTCACTGAATTTGGTTTAGGGAAGGAATGACATACACTCTAAATTGGGTATCTTGCCCTACAGGACAGGATGGGGGATGGGAATGAGAGGTGGGATGATGGAGGGAAAGGCAGGTTGTGGGGAGGGTTGTTAGAAGCACACACTTCTGTATAGAGACAGGGACAAAGCAGAGAACAGAACAAGTGGAGGGCAGGATAGGAAAGAGGGAAATATAGTCAGTCTTCCACAATATGTCCACTGTGGAGATGTTCTATGTAACTACAAATGTACAGCCTGTATTGAATTGCTTGTCTTTCCAGTGGGGGTAGATGACGAGGGAGGAAGCGAAAGAATCTAGAATTTAAAGTTCCATAATCAAATGTTAAATATATATATATATTTATAGATAGATAGATAGATACATACATACATACATAAATACTTCATGTATTCTACATTCTATACCCCCTCCTCCCCCCAAAAAAAACAGTCAAGGAAAGAGGAAAGTCTGACTTCTAACAAAGACTAGCAATGTGACCAACAGTGGAACAGGAACCAAGCTACCAATGGATATCCATTTCTTGTTATTAATGTTCTTCCTCTGCTCTAAGTAAGCCTCCTTTTGTTAACTGTTAGACGGACTACAAATGTTGCATTCTGTTCAATTTTAAACCTTAAGTACTCAACCAGCCTAGTCAGATATGGATCTACCTATTCAGGCCTGGTTTAGTACATGGCTACAATAAAACTAAGACATTAAGTGCAATTGAGAAGACTATTATGAAGTGTTATGAGCAATTCAAAAAGGAATAATAGAAAGCTTCATGAAAGAGGTAGGCTTTAAGTTGGTCCCTGGGGCAGAAAAGATAACATTTTGAGTAAGGAGAGATGATAATAAGATGGTGTCATATGTTTTAGGAAAGTAAAGGAAGAGGACAGAGAAAATAAAGACAAAAAGGAAGGCTCTCAGAGAGACTTTTTGGTGGAGTCATCATGATGGAAGCCAGGGAATAAGGAGTTAAGGGAAGAGCAGATGGAGAGGAAATCGTGGCAGGATGTATAACCTATAATCTACTCTTTCTAGGATTCTGGCAGTAAAGGGCAATAGCTGGATTGTGGGAGGAAGATGTTCAGGGGGCAGATATGGGGGAAAAGAAGGTCAAAGTTAAAAGCTGTTTTTTATTTTTAAATATATATGTGAAGTCTGAGCTTAGTTAAAACCCAGAAGGTTTAGGAGACAGAAGTTGAGGTGGCACCTGTCAAATAGCCAGGATCCTCTTACTAAATTACATTCAAGGACTAATACAGTAAAATTTGGAAGGTTATGACCAGAAGGCTGGTCAACTAAGTGATGGATTTTTGGCAGGGTGAAGGTGTGCATAGCGATTATGAAGACAGTTTATTAAGGTGTAGGAGTGATTATGATCTGCAAGGGTGGCAGAAATAAACTGAATTTTGTACCATTTGAAGTACTGAAGAAATAGTTATTTTATTTAGGTTACTAAGAAAATGTGTAAATTCTCAATGGGGGAAAAAAAAAGAAGGCACTTCCCATAATAGTAATAGGGATTAATTTATAAGAAGTTAGTAGAAATTGACATTTGATCAACAGAAAAGGCCAAAATGGAATGTCAATCTATTATCTTAGAATGTCACTTATCCATTAAAAACATCTAATTTTCTATGATAATTTAGTTTGAAAAGAATAAAGTATTAAGAGTTATTTTTTTCTCTTGAGAGAGGTGAAGAAATAGTCAAGTCCAACCAATATTTTGCTCTTCAACATTCTTGCATTGGAGGATGAATCTAAAGCCAAGAAAATTTTCAGACAGACTGAAAACAAGATGACTCCCACTTATGAATCATAGCTATTACATCATACCAAGTGGAAATATACAAAACCTAAACCTAGTAACAAAACAAATCTGTGAAAACATTCTGCCTCCAGTATAAAATGTAAACACTATATCCACCATCTCAATAGGTATCTTCACATTCAAAACAACAGATGCATTAATTATTTAACATTTTCATGTATTTCTCTTCATAATTAAACTCAATGACTTCTAGTTTAAAAGTAATTGCTTTGTTTTCAAAATGTAGTTATTGCCTTTACTTAACCTCACTTTGGAGGATCTTTAAAATTTGCCTGAGGACTTCTTTCTAGTATTATTCATATTTTCATGCAGAGAGATCTCTTCCCATCTGCACTGCAACATGTAGTATGAAATTGTTAGCAGAGAACAACTCTTTTGCTTAGAACCAGAATTTGGAAGCCAAACAAGCAAAAATAAATCATTAAATTTCTAACACATCACTAGACTGTAGGTGAAATAAGTAGCAGTTCTCAAGATTTTGTTCATGATTTATATTTAACTGCAAGACAGTAAGATGCTTAACAGCATTTTATTATAAAACAAAGATTATTAAAAAAACCCCAGGCTACATAGTGCTTTCAACATATACAGGTAGGAGTTTACCTTGACTGAATAGCAAGATAAATTGTACGACGAAATGACACCAGATTGATTTCTGTTTTGTCATGGATAGTCACTTTTTGTCCTGGAAGAAAATTTAGAAAACATCAAAATAAGTGTGAAACAAATGCAAATAAACTTTTGCATAATTATACTTTAAAAACATCAAATGAGAGAGGTTTCTGCAAATTATTTTCTCATTTGCAAGACAAGTAGAGAGTGCTAGTCCTAGTCAGTAACATTACTGAGCTATTAGGGTACTATCCAGCATGTTCTGTGGCAGACTCTAGGAGGAGAATCAACTTATACTGTAAAATCCCTTAAAAACAAGCCCACGGTACCAGTCTAAATGTGATTTTTTTTTAAAAGAAAAAAATGAAATGAGTTGTCTCTTAGTAGGCAACACTGCTTCAAAATTTCTGAACCAAACTAAGAAAACTCCCTGCTCCCTAAGTAAACTGTCCATTTATAGAAAGTACTTCATGTTGCCATCTGACACAATAACATTTCAATAAAGGTGCTTTAGAAAAATTTATTTATTGATGGGTGAACTATGAACTTTCTGAGAATAAGTGACTCACCACAACAGATTAATATAAAATTTGCAGTACAATGTAAATGTGAATGCTAGCCATAATGAGTCTCTCTAATTCATGAAAACCTTAGTCATATTTATTTTTAAGTTCTAAAATGAAGCAAAGTAAGTAAAAGCATAAATATCAACCTTCCCTTAAAAAAAAATTAACAGGCTTATTGTTAGAGTTAATTATAGAAGTACCATTTTTTCCCTTAAATACTACTGAAATAACTTGGGGAAAAATGTTTACCTTCTTCATCTTCATCCCCCTCTTCTTCTTCCTCATCTTCTTCACTACTTCCAGCATCTTGGTCTGTGTTTGAATCACTGTCACCTTCATCAAGAATTTCTAGAAAAAACAAAGTAGGTAATAAAATAAAAGCAAAGTAGAAAGGTTACACGCTACCTGTATCACATTTTGAAAACAGTTACGTCTGGTTCACTCTGTGCTTCTGGGCAGTAGGAGAACACCAACCCTTAAATACACACGAGCCAACTCAGAGTGCTCTCCTAGAAAAAAAATATCATTATCTTTTTGCCAAAGAAAGCTAGGTGGTCATGACACAAAAACTGGACAAGCAGAATAAAGAGAAGAATTAGCTGGGAGCTTTTCAAAACACAACATGAAAGATTTTAGGCTAGAAACTGGCATATTTTGAGAGGCAGAGTCATATTTATTTCATCGTCATCAGGAGAGTTTTCAACTAGGAAAGGCCAGGGTAGGGTAGAGAAGAAGATAAATTAAGGCTGCTAAGAATTCCAGGGTTCTTAAGAGACTTTTACAGAACAGGAAAAGGGTTTACAAAAACCACCTCATTATTCCTTTTTTATCCATTTCATGCATATACAGATATTTTTTAAATGGTGAACATAAAAATCAATAATATAGCCCATTTAAAGAGTGATCAAATGTAAAACAAAGAGTAGCAGAAATTTTATTTTGAAAAAGTACCATGTGTTCTTTTAGTCTTGTAGGATTTGTACTAGCTTAAAACCCATGGAACCTTTGGGCTTCTAAAGTCAATTGTTTGATGATATTGTCCATAAGGTCAGCAAGTTCTTCATATCTTTTAAAATCTGTAATTTCAATAGCATGGGTAAACTCTTCCACATCTTGGTCAATGTGTTTATAAGCTGTGCCCTCCATCACCTGTCAACCAAGCTTACCTAGGCTTCTCTTAAATAGCAATCTTCTAGCAATGAGCGTCTCTGAACTTATCAAGGCTGATATTTGGACAAAAGGCACACAGTCTGGTGCTGAACCTGTACTTAAGGCCTTTCTAGTTTAGAAGGGCCTGCATCACCTTATATTTGATTGGCAAAATCTTCGGGAATCAAGAGTAATTTTCATGCCATGATGAGGCAATCAGAGCTTTGAAGTCAAAACAATGCAAAAGGATCATATTCAATTAATTCCTGCTTTTATACAGATTCAAAAATCCAAATGTATACCTGGAAGCTTACAAATAAATTTCCTAGGCAGAAGTATTATCTAACAGGAAAAGAGAATGATGCTATTTCAATGTTGTTCTAGCAATAAAATTTGTCACTTTTCTTAGGGAGGTAGAAAAATTAAAATTCTGAAACTTCAAAATTTCACATCATAGCTTAGATATACTTTATTTTAAGGAAAATAATAAGCATCCAAGAAAGTCAGTCAGTAAATAAACAATGAGTAAATGCCCACTCTGCACCAGGCACTGTGCTAAGCACTGGGGATACAAAGACAGATAACATTGTCCTAGCTCTCAAGGAGCAGACAGTCTAATAGGGGAGATAACATCAAAGTAACAGCAAACAAGCTACAAAGAGGGTAAAGAGAAAATAATCAATAGGAAGAAGGCACAAAAGGAAAGGGATCAGGAATGGCTTCAAGGAGAAGATAGCTGGAACTTGAAGGAAGCCAGGGAAGTAGAAGGTGGAGATGAAGAAAGAGAACATTCCAAGCATGGGGGACAGTGGTTGGAAAAGACCTGAGTCAGACAATGGAGTGTCATGGTGTCTTGCTCCAGAAATGACAAGCAAGTCATTATCAGAGTTGGGCCTGGGGTGAGGGTGGGGGAGGAACTGAAGTGTACAAAGACAATGAGGGATAGGTTATAAAGGGCTTTGAATGTCAAAGAGGCGTCTTATATGTGATCCTGGAAGTTATTTGATAGTGAGTCACTGAAGTTGTGGGGAGGAGGTAGGGAGAAAGGGGGGTGTTGTGTGTGGGGAAAGAACAATTCAGTCAGGTGCTTTAGGAGTATCATTTTGACAGCTGAGTGAATGATGGACTAGAATGAAGAGAGACTTGAGGCAGGCAAAGCAACCAGCAGATTACCTAACTGGTCCAAGAGTAAGGTGATAAGGCCTGCACCAGGGTGGTAGCAGTGTCAGAGAAGAGAATGGGGCGTTTATGAGAGATATTATGAATTTAAAATAGACACTGGCCACAAACTGGATATGGAGATCAAGAGAAAGTGAGGAGTTAAGGATTTCTTGACACCTACCCTAGGTTGTGAGCCTGGGAGACCAGGTGGATGCTGGAACCCTCAAAGGTATTAAGGAAATTGGGAACAGGTTTAGGGGGAAAGATAATTTCATTTTGGACATGCTGAGTTTAAGATGTTGATGGTATATCTGGTTTGAGATGTCCCAGAGGTAACTGGAGACAGGAGACTAGTGGTCAACAAAGAGGTTAGGGCTGGTTAAGTAGATTTGAGAATTTTCAGCAGAGATAACTGAATCCATGGCAAATGATGAGATCAACTGAAACATTACAGGGGCTAAGAAAAGAAGAGGATCCAGGAGAGAGTAGTGTCATGAAAACCTGAAGAGAACAAAGTATCTAAGACAGTGGTTCTCAACCTTCCTAATGCTGTGACCCTTTAATACTCATATGTGGGCATATCTGCATGTGGGTGGACCCCCCTGGAGACAGATAGAGGAGTGATGTCTCAGTTCCTAAGACCATCAGACATGTGTTTCCGATGGTCTTAGGCAACCCCCTTCTACTCCCAAAAGAGTCGTGACCCACAGGTTGAGAACCACTGATTTCTAAGAGAAAAGAGTGATCAAGAGTGTCAAAGGTTACAAGAGAGGTCATGAAGAATGAGAACTGAGGAAAGGCCATTATATTCAGCAATTAAAAGATGATCAGCAACTTTGGGGAGAATAATTTTGACTGAGTGACAAGATCAGAAACCAGTCTGTAGAGAGTCAAGAAAGTAGAGAGAATACCTTGTTTCCCAAATGCTGCCAAACACAAAGCAAAGTAAATACAGGTAGCCCCATGTTACTGACACTGTACCTGTCCTTTAATACTGTCCTTTTTGGTACCAGCCCCTTGCAATTAAAAATATTTTTGAAAGAATAAAAGTCAAAGAAACTCCAGTGGGTATTTCCATCAGTTTCTCTTGACCTACAGCAAATTCTGCTTAACTGTAAAAGCTAATTAAATTTCATTTTAATTAACTGGATAAGTTTTTAAAACGAGAAATTACATTTCCAGCTATTGGCATACTGCCAAGACCCTTGAGGATGGAAGAATGGGGTGGGGAAGAGGAAAAAAGATGGGACTTCTAATTTCTCCAGCAACAAATGCTAACTTTACAAAAGGAAAAAAGAGCTAACTTAGCTAAAATTTTCGGCTACACTAATAACCTACAGGAATGAACTCGTAACTAGAACTAAAATGTTCTTTAATTTTGATTCCCCAAATCAAAATAACCAATTTGGATAAAAGAAACAAACAAATGGTTTGGGTTTTCTATTAATCAGCAGACATTTATTATGTATCTAAAATTTCATTACATTCAATGTTATAAAAGTTAAACAACAAAAAGACTTCAAGTGGCTTTCATTCTAGGTATAGAGACAATATTGAGATATAAGAAAATTGGGAACAATTCAAGATCATATATGATGGTTGAATTGTATAATATAGACTTTTAGTGCTATAAAGTGCATTTTAGAGAGTCAGAGCAAGGCAGCCTGAGCAAATGTTTAGGGACACATAAATGAAATAAATGGTCAGAAGGCAGGACATGCTAGAGTAGAAGGGCTGAGGAAGAGAGAGAAATATCTAAGAAGACTCCAATTATATTCAGTAGGAGGAGGGATATGAACTGAATTTAGGATGCCTAAAGTTAGTGAAATCGACCAGGTAACTATTGAGTAATCACAATATGAAATGATGAGAATGATTTCTGAAGACATTTTGAGAGAACAATTGACAGGACTGGGAGAATGGACTGGATTTAGGTGATCAAGGAGAGAGAACAGTCAAAGATAAATCTGAGATTTTTTGGCCTAAGACATTTGAGCCACTTTGGACACATCACTTGACCTCTCTGGGAGTCAAAAGGAGTAAAGAGGGTGGGTGAGGAGTAAATTAGACAATCTCTAAGGTATTTTATCACTCCAAATCCTCTATTACAAGAATGGAGAACTTCGGAAGGAAAGCTGATTTGAGATCACAGTTGACAAATTCAACTTTAGACATGTTGAATTTGATATAGTTATAGGATATCTGAGAAGAAATGTTCAAAAGAGGTGGAAATGCAGGTCATCAAGGTCAAGGCAGAGGCTGAAGATGTGGATAGCATCATCATTTGCATTTGACTATGTGGCTGATAAAAATGAGGGAGGTAAAACACACTATTTTTAAAAAGTAAATATATAAAAAACATGGTATTATAGATGACAAGATCATAGAGTCAGAACTGGAAGGACCTCAGAGGTCCAAGTTCTTCAATGTGCAGATGAGGAAACATGCCCAAAGAGGAAAAGTTTGTCTGAGGTTACACAAGAGATTTTGTGAATGTCAGAAATGGAATCTGAACCTCGGTCCTCTGACTCAAAATCCTGCACTCTGTTCACTGTACCATACTGTCTCCTGGAAAGTCAAATGCTGGCTCAGAAGAAGACTGCCATGTTAAATTCTCAGTCTCCTTGCTGGTTTGTCACCCATATCATGCCCTTAACTCTGGGCATACCCTAAAGCGGTCTTTAGTCTTTCTCATCCCTCTCTAAACGTTCTCACTCAGTGACCTCAGGGGCTCCTATGGATTTAAATATTATCTGTATGTCTCCCTCTGTAATTTTCCTCCTGAGCTATAGCCCTGTATTAACAACTACTTACTGGCCATTTAAAATCTGAGGTCCCATAAACATCTCCAACTCAACAAGCTCAAAATGGAGCCTATTATTTCCCCCCAAAGCCATCTTTCTGAAATGTCTCTCTTTCTCCCCCTCCCTCCTTCTACTCCCCCTTCTAGTCACTTAGGTTATCATTTCCGCATTCTTACTCAACCTACAAATCAAGTCAGTTGCCATTTCTTCTTCTACAACTCTTATAGTTAGCCAATTTTGCCAATTCACGACCATCTCCAGTTTAGGCTCTTATCATTTCTCACTACAATAACCCAGCAATCTGTCTTCCTACCTCCCAGTCTTCCTTCTCTCAAATCAATCATTCAGAGCTGCCTAAGCAATTTTTCTAAAGCACAGGTCTTACTATGTGACTTTCCAATTCAGTAAAATCTAGCAGCTTCCTATTATAATATATAAACTTCTTTATTTGGCATTTATAGCGTGGTCCTAATCTTATTTTATGTTATTCCCTTCCCCAGTTTTATATTCCTGCTAAATTGGCCTTCTTGCTATTCTTAACAGATGATATTTCAACTTTTAATTCTGCATCTTTACACTGGCATCTTTAAATCTAAAAGATACTTCCTCCTCAACTCTGCCTCTTAGAATCCCCTATTTTCTTCAAGATTTAACTCAAGTACCACCTTTTGCATAATTTTTGTAAGGCCATAATTCCCTAAATCTTAGTGTCCTCTCTCCCCAAATTACTTTGCATTCATATACATATACGTGTGTACACACACACACACACACACACACACACACACACACACACACACACACACTCTCTCTCTCTCTCTCTCTCTATACAAATTTATTTACGGACATGTTTTTCCAAAAACAATGTAAGCACAGTGAACACAGGGGCTATTTCATTTGTTATCATATTCCCAAAGCCTAGTGTGATGTCTGATACACATTAGGTGCTTATTAAATCCATTCTTATGTTGGTTGATTGGATATAGGATATTCAATTCAATTAGAAATTAATATGCCCCAGTTCCTAAACAGTTCTATTTTTAAAAAATTCTTGAGCTTTTAAACAATGGGCACAATTCTTATGGATTAAATACAAGACAATCACAAAAACACTCCATAAAAATTTAAAATGTCAGTTGTATGGGTTTTTTTAAACTTGAGAATCAGTTTAAATAAAATTCCACTTACCTTTCTTAATAGTTTTATATTTCTCTTCATTTTCCATAAAATTAGGATCCAGCTTGAAGACATCTTTTAAAAAAGAAAAAAACAGCATATTTTAAAATCATAAAAACACTCATGATATTTATACTGAAGTCCAAATAGTCTGGCATGGTTTTCTTCTATGTCTGACTTACTAAGCACATCCTCTGGATTATAGTCATCTTCCAATGGAAGCATATGAGTAAACTGGTCTTCTTCCTCTACTAGATCAAGTCCTTCCAGAATAACAGGGTGATCCTTGAAGCCATCCTTACGTACTGCAAACATCACTTCAATCATATACTGAACTCGTTTGTCAATTTCAGATTCGTGGAGAATGTTGCGAAGGCGTTCAAATATAGCTATAATTCAAAAGAAAAAAGTTATGTGAATAAAAGACTCACATAATATTCAACCAAAACCTCAATTCTACAGTAAAGGATATACTTACCATTAATTCCCCTAGGTGAGACTTCTGTTAATTTTAGGCCACACTCTTTAAGAAACCCAATTGCAACTTCAACACTATCATCTGTTGGTCTTTCAAGAAGTAAGGTAAGCATCTCTAAACATAAAACTTCATGTGCCTATAAGAGTGGGATGCAATATGATTAAAAGGACAGATTTTTGGACAATTACTAATAAAATACTTTAAGTTATACAAAGTCAATGAAAATTTCTTGTGATGGCAATTCTAGGTTATAAGCCAATAAGCGCTATTACCAGCTATAGATTATTTGACACCATTATCTCAATTAGACAGCAAATTTATTTCTTCTATTTCCATTTTCCACTTTTTGTACATCTAAGATCTGTTTTGGGAAGGGAAGCTGATTCAAGGTCATAGTTAATGAATTCCCCCAAAATTGTTCAAATGTTAACTCAGACTAAACAGAGGGGCTAGTTGACTATGACTTGTTCCTATCCACACTTGCAGTACGCCAAGTTCTTTCTACCAGGCCCAACACTGCATCCTGGAGTCTTACTCCAACTCTGGAATTCCTCAATGGATGTAAAGCCTCTGCTACTGAGGCCTCTCTCTCTAACTGGATGGCTTCTCCCAAGACATCTGGTAGAACAGTGCCTCAAGCCCGCCTAGACTAATTCTGATTCAGGATGCACTCCACACTTCCTACACAATGGAGGGAGGGACAAATCTTTGTCTTACCTCCTCCCCTTTTCAGCCTCTTTTTTGATGCTGACTGCCATTAGAATGCAAGTTCTTAGAGGGCAGGGGAAGTCTTTCTCTCTATTTGTATTTTTATATTCCCAGTAGTGTCCAGCACACTGTTGCTGTTCAGTCATTCAGTCCCGTCTGACTCTTTCTGACCTGTGGACCATAGCAGGCCAATACTGTCCATGGGATTTTCTTGGCAAAGAAACTGGGAGTAGTTTATTACTTCCTTCTCCAGTTGATTAAGGCGCACAGAAGTTAGATGACTTGCCCAAAGTCACAAGCTACTAAGTGCATGGGGTTCAAATGTGAACTCAGGTCTTCTTCACTCAGGCCCAGCACTCTATCCAATGAACCATCTAGCTGCCTCTGACATAGTAAGTACTTAACAAATAGCCGAATGGCTGACCAATGGCATCATTTTAGGAATATTCTCTTCATATTTAGTCAGATAAATGCTATATTTTACCATCTGTAATCTATAATATAAAATTTAATATTCAAGTTAAGAGAGCTTTTAATAATTTTGAATTAGGAATATGTTGTTTTACACAATTTTCTCTGATTAAAGCATTTTATGTTTCTAATAATTTAACCTTTAATATCTCTCATTATATGAATTCTAATGTATCAAAGAACCCATAAGTTTTTGGTAAAGTGAAAAAAAAAACATAAATCAAATTATCAATTGCAGGAAAAAAAAATCAAGAGCCATATGTAAAGTTTCATTTTGACAATACCATGAATAATTTATAAGCAAATTAAGAGTGGAATAATTAAATTAGGAAAATTAATCATAAAAACAGTACTTCTTATAATGGCGTCAAAGGATTTAGACAATCCTTTCTAAAAATCACTGACATTTAAATTTCATAATAAATAACACCAAAAATGAAAACAAAACAAAATAATAATCTCACGTCTATGAACAGAAAAATAATGCTTCCACTCCACACAGAAGCAGAGACATAAGATACACTAAGTTAACTTTTTGGCAAAAGTCCTAAAAATATTTTTAATTAGCTTTATACTACTCACTATAGTGTTTGCAAACAAAAGTTGTACAATTTTGCAGTGTCTCGGTATATGTAAAATCAATTGTCTCTGGTCTTATGGAAAAGGTTTATTTGTATTCCCACAGTGGTCAGGGAAGAGGAACTCAATTATTTTTTTATGAGTAAGAGTGAATACCTATAGTTAAAAGAAATTACAGAATGTGACAATTAAACCCTGGTACTTAGTAATCTTAAATAAAAGTTTATTCTCATTTATTATTTCTCTCAACTGAGAAATTACAACAGATACAAAAAGTAAGCTCTAAAGTAAGGTCAATATCAATTTTGCTACTTGCCAAGATTATAAACTTAATTATTTTAGGGAAAAAATTATTGAATAAGGAAATACGTTTCACTTTGAGCCAAATGCATTAAAAACTAGCACAATGAAATGAAATTATATTTATCAATAGAGATAATACTGATTTCTTCTACTTGTTTAAAATGAATAACCTGAAGGCAAAGATACAGATTTTAGAAATGACACTGCCTACTATGTTCCCATAATTAGGGTCTAATGAACAAATAAGTGGGAAAAATAGTTTCCAATTTTAGTCTCAAGATTAAAAAATAAATGAAGTCACACTATTTTAAAGTATAGTAATTTGTAAAGAGAGTCGGCTGGTAACATAACATGCAAATGTAAAAATATCCCTATATATTTCTTTATTAAATTGTATTAGAAGTATTCATTATAGTTATTAACTAAAATATTAAAGAAAAAATAAATCAAGTGTTACATATCACAAGAAAAAAGCAACAACAAAGGATATGTGATAGGGCTGGGCTCCCTATTTTATAGAATAGGTCAAAATTTCAAGTACTTACCACATTCTGGTTAATAAGGTGTGCAACAAATTTTGAAGCAGTTAGACAAAGTTGCTGCAAAATGAAGAAACAGAAGGAGTTACATGGTAAACTTGACTTCCTGAGTCTTACATACCTTCATTAAGTTGCAGATTCTATAGCATTTTAATAATTTTGTAATTAGTATGAAAAATCTTATTTTTTCAAGTAGGAAAATCAATACATAAATTTTTAAAAAAAAGTATATCAGCATGAAAACCATTGGCTTATACAGAATAAGTCGGAAGCATTAGTGGTACTAATTTATTGTAATTTATCATTGGAAAAATACTACAGAATTATAAGAATTTAAGTATTTTTACCCTTCCTCTTTATTGTAGTATAGTATCAGATCTGTACCATCCAGTAGTCTGCACCATTATAGCATTTAGAATGAAAAATCCGTTACATACCTTATCATTTCTTCGGTAGCCTTTTCGAAAATTGAGGATTAGCCTCTTAAGGATCAGTTCTCCAATGTTTGGGAACTTTGAGTTGATGATTGCCACAAGGGCTGCATAGACATGGGTAAAGATTGGAGATGCACTCTGTGCTTGCAAAACAGATCGAGACAGCAATCCCCTGTGATTTTTTTTAAAAAAGAAAAATACATCAGAACTTTTTAAATAAAAAATTTATAAAAACCTACCAAAATCTTTCCAAAGAAAAAAATAGCTTTATCAGGAATTCTAATGTAGTAGCATTATTTTTTCCTATAAGTAGCTGTGAGAACCAAATAAAGACTAAATTTTTCAGCACTTTTAATAAATACATGCTAGGGGATCTTCACAACTCCAAATTAACCCTACCCCTCCAACCCTAGGAGTAAGTTGTTGACAGAGTTTGTTTCTTTCAGCTCCTATTTCTTTTAATTCATGACCTCTGGCATTCTGAAAGAATTCAGGAGTAAAAAATTTATAAAGAAAGTAACATCTAAGCAAAAAATTACAAAAAGATTCAAAAGATAAACATATTAGCTTCAAGAATATTGCTTTTAAAATTGTTGCTGTTCAGTAGTTTCAGTTGTGTTTGACTCTACAGGACCCCATGTGGAGTTTTCTTGGCAAAGATACTGGAGGGGTTTGCTATTTCTTTCTCCAGCTGTTTTTACAGATGGGGAAACTGAGGCAAAAAGGATTAAATTACTTGCCCAAGGTCAGACAGCAGGTAAATGTCTTATGCCAGATTTGAACTTAGAAGATGATTCTTCCCGACTCCAGGCCCAGAACCACTGTGCCACCTAGCTGCCCTTCACAACAGACATTAGCTACAGCACTAATATATAACATATCTATGGCATGAATGCTAAAGGCAGACTAAGAAAAGATTTTCTATAAAAGACAGCCTACTATCACCATAAAGGAGGGACTGGAAATAAATAAAAAATCCCTTTCCCATATTACGTCAGTTCTTATTTTCATCCACCAACCCTCCTGCAAATCAATACCCTAATGGTTAACTATCCTTGTCAAAGCCTCCAATTTCAGCACTGTGAAACGGTCTGCCTGACCCCCTGATTTATATCGACTTTTCACCCTCACCTCCCTGCTCCTCAATCAAAATTCCTCAGTCTTGTCTAACTAAACTAAGAACAAAGCTAACATACTAAATTATTGTTGTTGTTTGTCCTTCATTCTCAAAGATGACCATGGGATCAAGAAGGTGATGCCATGACTTGCAAGTGAACTGGATTTTAGTGAGGGAGGACTGCGCAAAATCATTTTTTCCTCTGAAGCCACCTGGGTCCAGTGGCAAGATAAAAATCGGCATGACTGGAAATAACCACATGCAGTAAAAGACCCTGGCCTTTCTAACCTAAGGTCTTTCAGAGGTCTCAGTTTGACTGACAGCAACATCCATGCAGTGATTAAGGCTAGGTAAGAAATGAGACAAAGAACGGCCTCTTTTACTTAATCAAGGAAAAAAAAAATCAATCTAGGAGGTAAAGACCCTCTCTGGTCAAAACAGAAACAACTGTTATTTACATTTACTCTGAACTAATCAGGCCCAAATAATAACCACTAACTGGAGCTCTGGCTGGGACTTCTTGCTGACCAATCACTGAGAGCCAGAGTGAACTGCACTTAAGGCACGATCCTTAAGAAAGAAATCTAAACCATAAACAGCCGAGATGTCTAGCAAGGTTTCAGTGATGGAAACTGACATTCCTTTGTCAGGGTACCCTTGGGTAAAGGTGTGATACCCCATGTGGACAGAGGGAGATGAAGAAGGAGAGGAGAGGAACAATTAAGTTAACACTACAGTGTGAATGTCCAACAGAATTAAACCTTCCAGCAGGGTATCTGTCATATCCAAGCCTCCCTCCTCTCAAGTAAATGGCAAGGTCTTTCCTTTTTTCTTTCTCTTTTTTAAACCACCAGTATATAATATCACATATACGTACTTAATAAACGTGCTGAAATAAGCGACTGGGGTATATAGTACTTTAAAACTGTAAAGCATCAAAGAAATATAAAGTTGCATTATTTCTGCTGTTCTCTTACCCCTGTGACAAAAGAGTCTTGGACAACATAGGGTATGTCACATCCCTCTTTTTAAAATGTTTCTCACTTTCCAAATTCTCAGCCCACTATTTTATTTATTTTTAAAAGGCTATTGAAATAAAGTTGTTAAAAGTTTGACTAGTTTGAGATATTGGGTATGCGCAGTAACAACTGGATAACAAGCTCTACTGAGAACAGTTAAGTGTGTATGGGCACATAAGCTTCATGATGACCTAATAAAATCTAAGTTAGTCTGTAGTTTAGTCAAAAATTTGCATGAAATGAATATAGATATATACCACCGAAAAAAATGGCACAAAATTACACAGATTACCACCTATATTTTAAAACGGTAATGTTTGTTTTTGCCATTGATGCTAAGTTGCTTTTTCAAAAGTACTGTGAAATGAAGTAATTAATACTTACCGTCCCCTAACTATATTTTCTTGAAGGAGTTCCTGAATGATAATACCTATGTTTGAAATGTTCACTTTATTGATAAGACCATTAATTGACTTCTTCAAGGCTTCCCAGCTCATCCTTTGGTATGCTAAGCTGTAAGAAATTTAAAAATAAGTAAATCTAAGGATGTTATACCACCTTCTAAATATAGTCACAGATAATACCAAGTTAGAGATATAAAAATTAATCCAACAATACTGGTTTTTAAAAGTTTTCATTTTTACCATAAGTATATATAAAGCACACAATTCATTATGCTGTGACCATAGAAACAAATGCCTAACTTCCTAAATTAAAAAATTCCTCTATTTTTCTGTACATGTTCAAAGTATAAAACTGATACTTAAACTAGTCTTACTATGGTAAAACGGATACTTTCCTATACTATAAAAAGGATGCAAATTTTTTCATAGTATGGTAAAATAATGGTGAAGGACTGTAATCTCTTCTTAGGTATAATTAAAATTTTCATAAAGAATTCATTTCCTGTTTTAAAAAATTATTTTTGCCCCCAATGACATGTAAGAACAATTTTTAACATTTTTTTTTAACGTTCTGAGTTCCAAGTTCTATCCTCCCACCCCTCTCTGCAATAGTAAGTAATTTGATATAGGCTATGCATGCCCAATCATGTAAACTATTTCCATATTAGTCATTCTGTGCAAGAAGACTTGAACAAAAAAATTCATTTCTTAGAGATTAATGTGTAAATATTCTTTTGCATTTCATCTCTTCATTCAGCAACCCAACATTACTGTGTAGATAAACTAGACTTTTTTCCCCCAATAAAGGCAAACAATTATTTTATCAATTACAAGATAAAATTAAAAGTGAAACTTAATGTTGTATATCTTATTTACAATGAGGAAGCACTGAGGGAATATAAGCACATCATGTAAACAAACTAGAAATAAAATAAGGCCAGCAGAAGGGCTTAAGAGATAGTAAGTTCTCCCTCTTTTCAAGCAAATGCTAGATGACTCTTTTTATGAGATATGTTATAGCAGACAATTTTGTATGTGAATGGTTTGTACCAGAAGGTCTCTATAGTGCCTTATAGAATTGACAACCTATGATTCTGTGATATTTGCATAAATTCATGTCTAAAAGACTAGATGTTATTTAATTTCTTCTTTGCCTTTAGAGAGAATTATACCAATTAGTCCAGAAAGATGAATATCTACTCTATAAAAAAAATAATTAATTGCTACTTTAGACAAATCACTTAATGTCTTCTGTAAAATTGAGAGGGCTGGTTCTACTAACTTATGATCTTATACATATCCTTCCATGTGAAATGTGTTCTATGGTGGAACGAATGTGTCAATAAGATCTTCCCTTGAGCATAATTTGAATCTCTTCCCTGAATTACTAGAATATCAAAAGCTTATTAAAAAGTCAAAATTCCATCTGTTTGATTATTAAATAACAAAGAGCATATAATAAGAGCAATAAAAATAATGAATAACAGGTATTTACAAAGTGTTTAAAGGTATACAGAGCACTTTATATGTTACTCACTTGATCTTCACAACAATCCTATGAGGTAGGAGCTATTATTTATCCCCATTTTACAGAGGAGGAAAATGAGGCTGACAATCAAGTGACTTGCCCAGGGTCATGAAGCTAATTAAGCATCTGAAGCAGGATGTGAACTCAGGTCTTTCTGACTCCAAGTCCTGTGCTCTATTCTACTGTGTCAACCTTCTGTCTCTATTCTGTTTAAAAAGAGGTTTTTAGTAGCTGGAAATTATTACTAGAGTAACTGAAATTTATTATAAAAATGATAATGAAACTGATAGCTCCTGGAAATAAGAAAGAATGAAGGCAAGGAAAGACCAATTACATATTCTGGAGAACTCCATTGGAACTGGCTACCCTCAACAATGTTCTAATTTTATAATGCTCTGGTTTTATGATGCCATGAAAGGATGGGAAAAAAATGGAAGATGGCAAGTAAGATATGAGCACTACACTAGTGTACATGTAGATACTGCATTGTAACACTGGCAAGGTCACACTTGCAGATGACCAAAAGCAATAGCCCTTCCTGTACAAATATAAGATCTCTGCTAAGTACCAACCATCTGACCTGTTCAACCAAGTGACTTCCCTCCTCCGGGCCCCGTTTCTCATTTATAAAATATGGGCACTGGACTAGATGGTCGCTAAGGCCTTTGACTCCTAATGATCTTTTGTGACCTTTGGTTATACAGGCTGCTTTAATTACTTCCAGGAGTGTCAAGCTCCTTACTTTATCAGGATGCCTATCCTGCTATTTTATACCTGTCAAAAAGTTCTTCCTTATATTAAGCTCAAATCCACCTCTCTGTCACTTCCATCCTTTTGTCCTAGTTCTGCCGAACAGAAAGAGTATAAGACTCTTTCTTAGTCCACACAGCAACCCTTCACATGTGCAAAGTTTCCTATCTCCCTCTAATCTTATCTTTTCCAGGCTAAACAATCCCAACTTCTTCAACCATTTTTCACATTAACAATTTCCAGACCCCTTGGCCATTCTGGCAACTCTCTTAAGGAACACTCCAGTTTGTCAAGTGTTCCTTTTAAACTGTGACTGACACCTAGAATTAATCTATGAACTAACACTGATAGAGTTAAGAGTAGTTAATTTCCTGTTCCTCTACAGGCTTATTTAAAGAATCTCACAATGAAGTAATGTGAGAAAATCCATGTTTTAAGGGAATTACTTAATGAAAACAGTCTTATTTCAGGAGCATTATTTTGGTAATGGAGGGGTAAATAGACTGCAGGAGAGTGAAGCAGAGATTAGAAGCAAAGGGATAGTAATCTGGTCCTGAGGTGATAAAGATCTGCACTAAATTGGTGGTAGGAAAAATAGAGATGAAGATGAATTTGCCACATTTCAATTAATGTACAGTGTTTTTAACACAACAGGCTCTTAA
This sequence comes from Pseudochirops cupreus, assembly GCA_028627135.1. Taxonomy (NCBI): domain Eukaryota; kingdom Metazoa; phylum Chordata; class Mammalia; order Diprotodontia; family Pseudocheiridae; genus Pseudochirops; species Pseudochirops cupreus. The sequence continues at coordinate 291,463,835 of CM053582.1, read as the reverse complement.
TAAATGCTAAATAAATGTTAAATAATCAATAAAACCTGGTGGCAATGGGGTCAAGAAAAATCAAAGCTTGTTCTTGGTCAACACTTCCATCAAGGATTTTCTCCTTGCTTAAAAGCACACTATAACTACTTTGTTGAACTGAATGCTTATAAAATCTGTGGGTAACATATGGGATTCCAAGGGATAGCTAATATGAGAAACAAAAGAATTAAGATTCGAAATGATGTTCAGAGGCTAGAACACCGAGTCCAAACTAACAAAATAGGGACAAATCTAATAGGGACAAAAAAAGAGATTCCTGTAAATAAACTAAGAAAATACATACGACAAAAACCAGCAAGCCTGGTAGATGTAAAGGAAAAGAGCAGAGATACATGTGACAGCAGCTATAACAAAAAAGAAAATCTATGTATTCATAATTGCTCTATTTTAATAGCAGAAAAAACTGGAAATACCCTATATTCCCAACAACCGAGGAATGGCTGAATAAACTGTAGTATATTAATATAATGAAATATTATGTTGCCATAAAAATTACAAATGTGAAACATTCAAAAAAAAGTGTAAAGATATGCATAAGGTAGAGAGTGAAACCATTAGAATCAAAAGTATAAACACACTGACTGAAACTATATAAAAAAAAAAGATGGAAGGAAAATCTGATCCCAGATGGCAGAATTTTAGACAGGCCTTGATGAAAATAAACAAAAGCCTCTTACTCACTTGGCTTTTTTTTTTGCAAATTCTTTGATTCTACCTGGTTAAAGAATAGTTTTGGTTAAGATCTTTGATCACTTTTGTACATATATTTGACTGCTTGCCTTTGTTGATTAGTCAGCCTGAAAAAAAAAAAAGAACTTTCTAAAAATCAAAGCTGTCCAACAATGGATCTTACAGCAGTAAAGAAGCAGCAACATCAGTCGTCTTCACTGTAGCAGAGTCTGAAAGTCTATCAAGTCTGACTAAGCAGAAGCCTGGTCTGAATAATCTCTGAGGTTTCTTCTAATTCTGCTTTTGGTCCATCTAGCTGTCTCAATCTGTGAGTGAGCTATGTGTATGATTCTATTCCAGTGACCTAACTTCTATCTTCTTTCCCCTTCCATTTGTAGGGAGATGAGATAGGACAAGATCTAAAATGTGATGTTTTACTATCAGATTTCTGTTAGGTTGGAATATTTTCCCTTTCAACACTAAAAACAAAATCTGTAATTCTAATTAGAATGCAGAATGCACAAGCTCACCCTTACGCAGGTTGACTTCAAATTTCAGATTATTTTCCCAAAAGTTCACAACCACTTGTATAGTAGGTATGGATATAGCAACTGAATACACACCAAAGAATGAATGGATAATAAAACTACAAAAAGTAGAAGCCATATAATCACTGTTCAAATTGTCTGTTACTTTCTTAAAGAGAAAGAGAAGGGGAGTGATGGGATGGGTCAATGTCAAGCTTCTCATGGAGCAAAAAGCAGCAAAGGAAAATTCTCTAAGAACCATCACCATTTCTTTCCAAAAATCCTTTTGTACCTATTTGATGTCTACAAACACAGTCAACTCTCACGTACCAGATCCTTTACCTTTCACAGTAAGAGTATCATTATCTAACTGGACGTCTAGTAATGCTGAAGTACCTGTTTTTATCTGTAATCTGTTCTTGCATCATCCTGAGCTTTGCTGGAGGAATATAAGCACCACCTGTGCGAGTGAGGAGTGGATCCACGTCGTCTTTCTTCTTCTTTGTTGGGGGTTCATCCTGAGCAGATGAGCTCTGAGTTGTTGCTCTTTCTGTACTCCTGCCTGGTGAAGGAGATTTTCTGTACCTTCTCCGATCAGAATCTCTTTCTCTCTCTCTTTCCCTGCGTTTTTCTCTATCCTTCCCTCTATTGTGGATGAAGAAAAACAGTGGGAAGAAAAAAAAAACTAAATTCAATTCATTCAGTAATTCCAATACACAAAACACTATTTAAATTGTTAGATGGGGCAAGACACAAGAAACAATATAATATAGCTCCTATTCTCAAGAAACTGAGAACCTGGTTGACGAGACAATCATACAAAAAAACAAAGGGTTAAAGAAAAACACAAGAGATGTCATAACGTGCTGCTGCACACGATTAGGTACCAAGCAAGTACATCTAGGTGACTAGGAGTTTGAAGAAGACAGGCATTTTTGAACACAAGTCAGAGAAGAATAGCATTAACAAAAAGGAATTAGTATTGTGTATTCTTGAGAAAGTAAGAAGATTAGTATGTGAAGAATGAAGGATTTGTGTAGAACATTAGTAGGGGAGAACTTTGTAAAAGTAGGTTAGAACTAAGTTATGCGCTCTTCAAAACTACTCTAGGGAGTAGCCTTTTGTTGCCTAGACTACTGACAAAACCTCCCAGTTGATTTCCCTGCTTCAGTCTGTCCTTTCTCGCTCCAATCCATCCTCCTCACACCAAAGGTTTAGTCACAATGCCCCTGGTAAGGAAGCTCCGCTAGATCTCTGTAGGCTTATTCTATGTGACACTTAAAAGCCCTTCGCAATCTGGTTCTAGTGTGTCTTTCCCAGCTCACTGAATGCAACCCCCCTTCACATACTCCACTTGCAGCCAGACAAGCTTATCTGCTGCTTTTTGTACATGATTTTCATCTCCCAAGCTTATACCTGTGCTAAAACTGCCCCTCTTCCCCCCATATCTAGGATGGACTTGCTCTTCACTTCCAAGTTGAACAATTCCTAGTTTCCTGAGGGGTTCACCTCATATGCTACTTAATAAAAAGGGATCAAACCTAACTGCCCTCCTACTGTGATGCTAATGTTCTCAAAAGCCTACTCCTGACTCTCCTAACCCAGACACAAAGTATGCTCCTTGAAGGTAAGAATTGCTGCATCTGTGTCTTTCTTACTTCTAGAACATAGTGCAGTGCTGGCACATAGTAAATTAACAAATAACTGTATATGGTAGGTGATAGAGTGAGTCATAAGTATTTTTAGCAGGACAATGATGCAATGAAGCAGCTATTTTTTTAAAAAATGAATACAGTGTAAGGTATGTGTATGCATTGAAACAACCTGTGAAACACTTCTGGAAGCAATCTAAAATATGAGGTTGTCATATTTTAATTTAATTCAACAAAGTTTTAATTTAATTAAACAAACACTTATTAAACATTTACTAGAGGCATGAAAAGACAAAAACAAAACAGCTCCTGTCTCAATGAGTTTACATTTATACAAATAAGTAAATATAAAGCAATTTTAAAAGAAGAAAGCACAAACAACTTGGGGGATAATGAAAAGGTGATGTATAAGCAAAGCTTGAAAGGAAGTTAGGATTCTGAAGGCAATGTGTTACAATGGAGAAAGCTGATTTTGGAGTCAGGTATACCTAGATTCAAGAGCTTGATAGCCTATGATTCAAAGTCTCTTTCTGAAAACTGGGAGCAAATTTGTTCCTCACCAATTCTATGACACCTCTCTCTTTTGTTCTAGCTTTTTTCCCAGACTGAAGAAAGGTGTTTAATAAAACTCTATTTTGTGCTACACTGCATGCATTAAAGTTTACTCTCATCATGATATCCAACTTTAAAAGAAGCTAATAATCCTAGATTACTGATAAGAAAATTAAAATGCTAATTTCAATTTTTTCATGATACTAACCGTGATTCCATAGTACTATCATTTGAATGTCCTCGTCCTGAATATTCTTGATCTGACCTGCTGTAATCTCTGTCTCGGGGGGATCGTTCCTGTTCTTCATATCTAAGTAATCCAAAAAAAAGCAAAAATGACAAGATATAAAGTAATGTAGTATTAAATACTGCAAGTAGAGTAGGCTTGTCCACATCACCTTCCCTATTCAATAAGTTCCAGTGGCTCCCTTTCATTTCCAGGATCAAATAAAAAATCTTCTTTGTGGCATTTAAAACCCTTTATAATCTGATCCTCCCTCTACTTTTTCCATCTTCTTATACCTTACTCTCTGCCACATCTTCTTTGATCTAGTGACACAGGTCTCTTGGCTATTCTATGAATAAGACACTCCATCTCTCAGCTCCGGGCATCTTCCCTACCTCATCATGTAATGCTCTCCCTCCTCCCCTTCGCCTTCTGGCTTCCCCGGCTTCCCGTTCCACCTAAAATTCCATCTTCTCCAGGAAGTCTTTCCCAGCCCCTCTTAATGCTAATGTCTACCCTTTTTAATTATCTCCTATTTCTCCTGCATTTATCTTGTTTGTACGTATTTGTTTGCTCATTATCTCTCCAGGGACTGTCTCTGCCCTCATTTGGTTTCCCCAGCACTTAGCACAGTGCCTGGCATGTGGTAGGTCCTTAATAAATGCCTATTGACTGACTGGCTATTACTGAAAAATGTTGGCAGTTAAATCTGCAAGGGCACATCCATCAAGTCTTAAAAGTTTTTGGTTTATAACCTGGATCACAGGTTCAAAAATCAAGTGCTAGAAGGGATCTCAAGAGCCATCTTGCTCTACCCTCTTATTTTACATATGAGGCAGCTGAGACCCAGGAAGTTAAATCTCTTGCCCAAAGCCACACAATGTCTTCACAAGTCTTAGTGAATCATGTTCAAGTTTTTGGTCCTGGTTGAATTTGCCTTTGGTTGTATGTGCACAGCTCAATTTTCAATCTGAGAAGGCACTATGCTAAAGAGGTCCCACCAACCCTTGATGTCTGATTTTGTATCTAAGTGCCAGCACAAAAGTTTACATGTAAGGTGAATTTTTCAACTTTCAAAGAAAAAAAAAAGAAAAAAGGAGCAACCCAACATAAACAAAATCATGACCTAATTTCAGTGTGGTTATCCAACTTATTAGCTTACGTAATTTAAATACTGTATTACGAAACTGTTATACAGTTCTAGAAAAGATGGATATTTAGGTACTCAGCTTTGATCTTAGAATGATGACAGTAGTAGGTTACTCAACACGGAAAAGAGTTACTTTTATACACTTCACTTTTTAAAAATTTATTTCTTTTCACTAGTATTTTAAAATGAGAAAAATCTCAAATATTTAGTTGAGATATGCAAATATTACCATTTACCTAATAATTACAAACCATAATTTCACTTGAAATCAATCAATAAACATTTAATAAGCAACTACTATGCGCCACACACTATGTTTAGCGCCAGAGATACAAAAAGAGGCAAAAAACAGTCTCTGTTCTGAAGGAGCTTACAATCTAACGGGGGAGACAATATGCAAACTAATATCTACAAAGCAAGCAATACACAGGATAATTAGGAAATAATTAACAGATGGAAGGCACTGGAATTAGGGATAAGAGAGGTTTTACATAGAAGGTAAAATTTCAGTTGGGACTTAAAGGAAGCCAGGGAGGTCAGCAGTTAGAGCCAGGACTGAGAACACTCCAGGCATGAGGGACAGTTGGTTCACAAGACCAGTTCATCTTAGAGTCCCTTTACGTGGGTTTAGTTACAGAAAAACTGAGGACTTACTGGAAGGTAGTTTCACATCTCAGTTAGTCAGAGACCATGGGACCTGCAAATAATACACTGTGAAACTGGAGTCTATTTCTAACATTTCTAGAATGTACAATTTTAACTGCATTTGGAACATAAAGTTTATACCTATCTTCTGGAGAAGAACTCCTCTGAGAAAGCTCTCTTCTTTCATGACCAGAATTATGCTTTAAGGAGAAAAAGGAAAAACAAAAACAAAACATGTAAGAATTGTTTCAAGAAACAATTGTAGACTAGTACTGCATAAATGTTGCTTAGAAATTATTGTTATTTAACTATTTGGGAGTATGTTTGTTAAAATAAATTCTAGGCAATGAAATATATTTGGGTAAAAAGAGAATACTATAGAAACACTTAGGTCACTTATATGTCATTTTTGATTTATGTAAGTATTTTCTAATGTTACTTACAACATGAAGCTTCTGTGCTCAAAGCCGTCACCAAAATAAAGACATTCAAAGCTGAACTCTTGCTAGGTTCAAGAGTCACTTTTGCTGAACTCTGCTATCCATTTATTATAACTCGGTATTCTCTCACTGAAAAGTAATCCCAAATCACTAAACCCAAAGTAAACATTAAAGGGCTAGAAAAATTATGGGCCAGAAGAGATGTGGGAAGCTTTTAAATCTGAAAACAGAAGCTATATATGTACAGCTGTGCGAACATGCATAAGCAGAAACAGAATCAGCTATACTTAAATGTTGCTAGCTGGAAAACTATGAGGATCTCCTAGTAACACAGGCAAATAGGACTGTGCCAACAAAATGGTTCACAATTATATAACATCAAATACACTGATAGTTTTAGAATCTAGCCTATCCACTTTTGCAATTTTCCTGACAGAAAGCAAGAAAAAAATGAGGTATATTGACTCTCTTAGCAATTTGACTTGACTCTTAGCAACCTCCCAACCAGGGATTATTATGAGAAAATTTGCAGACATCAAACTACACATAACTGTCTTTTTTGGTTTATTAGACCTATAGCCTTAATGATGATATCATAGCTTTTTAAATCAAGATAAAAATTCTGATGGAAGTGGGAAATTTAATTTCTGTAAAACAGTTAAAAGGAAAATTAAAAAACCCTGTGTTAACTAAAGTGCCATATACTCTTTAGCCAAACTTCTCAATCATGTACCTGGAGGAAAAGAGGTTTACTATACAATTGACTTGTGCATTTATCTACATGTATGACTTATTTATATAAATGTACTCGAAAAAAAATTTTTATTCATTAGGATCAAATAAATTATATCTCCTTTTATAATTTTATATTTTCTGGTGAATGGCAGGAACAAATCAATACATTTACTAATATAGTCTTAGACACAGTATTAAAGAATATAATAATAATTTTATCTTTTTCATATCTTTGCATAGTAAATATATGAGTATATATGTAGACCAAATATTGTACATATCTATTTAGACAAAATCTGCAACTTAAGATGCATAATTATTTTGATTGTCACTGTACTCCAAATTTTAAGCATAGTTTAAAAGCTAAGGTTAATGTAGAAAAAAGATTTTTAAATAGTCATTCAGTCTGCCACACAACTGAAAACCATACATGACAGACTTTTAAAAGATTGTTTTTGTTTTCCCACTATAAATATTCTAAAAGTCAATTCTTTTCCTAATACTTGATGAACAACTATAGTACTGACAAATGCTTACTACATCCAATCCCATTTTAAAATGGTACTTTTCTCTTTACCTTGCCTAACGGAAACCTAAAAATACTTACTTTTACATGGGCCACGCTACTTTTCATTTTCTGTTGTTTATTTCTGTCTGTAGTAGTCTGTAAGCAGTATGCTAACTTCTCCAAACTGGCATAAAGAATTTGATAATATGAATTCCTTGGTAATCAGTTTTTCCTCCTGAATAAAGAAATTTCATCTGTAAAACACACAAAAAAATCAAAAGGTCACTTTTGTCAACAATAGTGAAAAATGTGTTTTAAGTAGCACATGATAAATTAATTCAACACAGTAGAGATTTGGCACTTTGTTGCACGATAATACAAAAGATAACATAAAAGGTCCAATTTGTACAACAATAAAATGAAAAAGAAATTCCCTGTGGAGTTTCATATCCGTAATAGATAAATAAATGTTAAACGACAAAGATAAAAACAATAGAAAGGATGATGAGTTTTCATTTTTTGTTCCTTCCAGGGGACCAGGAGAAATGGTGGGTAATGACGCAGAAATTACACGGGCAGGAAGAATGCTGGGGAGGTACCAGGTCTAGTGGCAACTGCTCATCGAAGTCTAAAGACAAATAATAAGGACTTACTTTAACACCAAAATTTCTTCAGCTGACGATTTAGAAAAAAAAACATTTGCCTTTTATCATTTCAAATTTCTTACCAAAACTCAAACCAATATAAGACTTGCAACATCACTGCAAACCTTATCACCTGAAAGTGAGCTGAGGACTTAACTGTTTGATAAGAACTCCTTAAAAAAACGTAAGGACAGAATTCCCAGACCTCTCCACTCTCATTTAGCATGGTGACGGCTTGTTGAAATAAATGTATCCCATTTAACTGTGGAAGAATATAAAAGTAAATGCACTGTGGTTCAGCTGAAGGAATACGGGACTACATATTGGAAGAACCAATTGACTCTCCTACTCCCTTTCTCTGTGACCTGGTCGGGTATTTAATTTTATAACGTTCCTATTTCTTCATCTGTAAAATGGGCAATGGCAGGGCCTTCAAATGCTGCCTGATATTTACTACATGACCCTGGGAAAGTTATTTAATCTCTCTCAGTCTCAGTTTCAATTTCAGGATCAAATATAAAATCTTTGGTGCTTAAATATTTTATGAGTATACCTTATGGCATATTACCTGTAGCTATTAGCTAGAAAGTTCAAAAATTTGCAAACTTCACTTTAATGGATTGAGGTATTTTATCATAGTTTTGATTACTGAGGTTTAAAGAATCTGATCATATTTCTCTAATATGCATATATTCTAAGTCACTTTGTGATGCTGTGACAATTGCCTCCACACTGTTCCTCCACAAGACTCTCCCTGTCCCAATTCAGGGCATTTTCCCTGGCTATGCCTCAAGCCTGGTATGCTCTCCCTCCTCATCCTTACTTTCCAGCTTCCTTGGCTTCTTTCAAGTCCCAGCTGAAATTCCACCTCCCTCAAGAAGGTTCTCCTCATTCCCCTTCATTCCAGTGTCTTCCCTCTGTTGATTATTTCCAATTTATCCTACATATAACTTGTTTGTAATAGAACTGTTTCACGCTGTCGCTGCGGTTAAGACTGTGCACTCCTTGAGAGCAGGGACTGTCTCTTACTTTCTTTGTAACTCTAGCACTTATTGGCACAGTGCCTGGCCCATAGTAGGCACTTAAATGTTTATTAACTAGTATTTGCAAATCCTATACATGATTGCACGCCACCATGGGGGGGGGGGGGAGGAAGGAGGGGAGAAAATCTGAAACTCAAGTGATTGTGGAACTGAATCTCGTAAATTAAAAGTAAATGAGTAAATAAAAAAAAAATAAATGTTTATTAACTGACTAAAATGGGAATAAAAGAACCTATCTCACAAGCATTGTGATCAAATGAAAAACATGTAAAGAGAGCTATGCAAACCTCAAAGTTTTATGTGTTAGTTATCATTATGACTATTACCCTATGCTCCTATGATCTTCAACAGCACACAGCTTAGAATCTATGCATATTGCAAAAACAAGTTTAGATTCTTTGAAACTCAGTTATCAAAGCTAAGTAATAAAATAACTCAAAATCTATCCACTAAAACAAAATTTACAAATTTTTGAACTTTTCTAGCAAAAGCTACAGAAAATATGCCATAAAAACAGTTAATTAAATATCACACAGAAATTACATCCAGAAACTCAGGTCACCATGTAACCACTTATTTAATATTTAGAGGTGTTTGTTTCCAAATGATTGAAATAAAATGTGTAGGAGAAAATAATTAGATGTTTTCTTCATATTTCATTGTAGTTAAGAGGGCCTAATTTAGAAGAGACATAAGATGAAAGACTTGATAAATGTTATTATTTTAACTGTCAGCCTGATACTAGAAGAGAAATGAAACAATTATATTTTTAAGATTCCTTTCACATTTCAGAATCAAATGATCACAGATTTAGAGGTGGAAGAAAGGTCCTTAGGATGCATCAGGTCCAACTCCCTTCATTTACAACTACGGGAACTATATTACTGTCCTTTATAATACCATGACCTCCACAATGATAGTGAATATTATCCTTATACTGCTCCAGTTAAAGTGACCAGCTTGCAGAACTTTCCATAAAAGGTTCACGTGCAGACTGATTCTTTTATCAGTTACTGCAGTAAACTTTTATGTGAAAAAAGGCTTCTATCCTAACTACTAACATCAAGACTTGTCTATAGAGGCAGCAGCTACTTCTCAGTTTTTCAGAGATATACCACATTGTTTGAAACTAAGTCTCAGGTGATCTTTGAAACACTTTTCCTACTCTCTTATAACTGACAAATTTGAGATAATACCAAGCCCTGAAGAGCTACGTTTAGATCCTTAACATGAAGTACGTAAATCTGTTTTAAAAAATTGTGTGTGTTATTGTATTTCAACATAACTGGTTTTATTTGTAGTCCCATTATATTTCACACATTTAAAAAAAATTGTGAGAAGAGATCCATAGGCCTCACAATACTGTCACAGTGGTCCATAATAGAAAAGGCTATGAACCATTGTTCTAGAGGTTTTTGAAATCTAAACACGCCTGGGCCCTACTGAACTTCAAACAGAAAGACAGGATCAACAACAATGAGGTACCAGACGACAACTAGAATATCAATTTCAAGGACTATCACTATGATAAAATTGCAAATGGAAGTCGAGTTGCTAGATAACAGTAAAATAATAATTATGGCTAACATTTATGTAAGTTTTACTATGTGCCTGGTACTGTACTAAATGTTTTACAAATTATTATCAAATTTGATGCTCATATGAACCTAAAAAGCAGGTGCTATTATTATCTCCATATTGCAAATGAATAAAATGAGGCAAACAGGTTAAGTGACTCGTCTAGGGTCACAAGTATCTGAGGCCCTATTTGAGCTCCAGCCTTCCTGACTCCTCCCCGACACCTTGCTCCTCACTCTAAGATACTTAGCTGCCCTAGTACAGCTAAAGTTCTTCCGTATGTTGAGCAGTTTATAATTCACAAAGTAATCCCTCCAGTGGAATTATTAGCCAAGCTTTTATTAGAACATCCGAACATATAAGTTTGATTATTTAGAAAGGCTTGTCAGGAAAAATATGTAAAGGACTTGATGGGAAAATATGGTCACTATCATTAAAGATCTAAGTATTTCTTTGGTAAAAAATTCAATTACATTTGCTACATTGTAAGACTTCCATGAAAAATAAAATAAAAAGGGAAAAGAAAGATTATATGCAATTTCTTCCTGGTGTCTCCTGGTTTTGGTAGGCCAAACAACTTTCACTCACCTTAAATTTCTTTTAAGTTTGGAATAGTACTTTAAGTATTATATAAAAATATAAATAGCACCTATTTACAGATGCATGTACAGCCTCTCATCCTTTAATTTTATTTTTTAGCTATCATCACTTCATATTCAACTCACCCTGTGCATTCTCTTTCTGTATATGTGTATATATGTATATGTGTGTGTGTGTGTATGTGTGTGTGTGTGTGTGTGTGTGTGTGTGTGTGTGTGTGTGTGTGTGTGTAGTGTGTGTCTTCCCTCCAACTACCTTAATATTGAGAAAGGTCTCAAGAGTGACAAATATCTTTCCATGCAGGAACATAAAAAGTTCAACTTTAATAAGTCCCATATGATGTCTCTTTCCAGTTTACCTTTTCATGCTTCTCTTGAGTCTTGTATTTGAAAATCATATTTTCTATTCAGCTCCAGGTTTTCCCTCAAGAATGCTTGAAACTTCTCTATTTCACTGAATATCCATATCCCCCCCCAAAGGATTATACTCACTTTTGCTGCGTATGTGATTCTTGGTTTTAATCCTAGCTCCTTTAACCTCCAGAATATCATATTAGAGGCCCTCCAATCCCTTAATGTAGAAGCTGCTAAATTTTGTATTATCCTGATTGTGTTTCCACATTACTTGAATTGCTTCTTCTTGGATGCTTGCAATATTTTCTCCTTAACCTGGGAACTCTGGAATTTGGCTACAATATTCCTAGGACTTTTGTTTTTGGGATCTTTTTCAGAAGGTAATCAGTGGATTCTTTCAATATCTATTTTCCCCTCTGGTTCTAGAATATCAGGGCAGTTTTCCTTGATAATTTCTTGAAAGATGATGTCTAGGCTCTTTTGCTCATAGTTTTCAGGTAGCCCAATAATTTTTAACTTCTCTCTCCTGGATCTGTTTTCCAGGTCTGTTGTTTTACCAATGAGATATTTCACATTGTCTTCTATTTTTTCATTCTTTTGGTTTTGTTTTCTCATAAAGTCATTAGCTTCCATTTGCTCCATCCTAATTTTTAAGGAATTATTTTCTTCAATGAGCTTTTGGACTTCCTTTTCCATTTGGTCACTGCTTTTTAAGGCATTCTTCTCATTGCTTTTTCGGACCTCCTTTGCTATCTGGGTTAGTATATTTTTTAAGGTGCTTTTTCTTCAGCAATTTTGGGGGTCTCTTTTAGCAAACTGTTGACTTGTTTTTCATGATTTTCTTGCATCAGTCATTTCTCTTCCCAATTTTTTCTGTATTTCCCTTACCTAATTGTCAAAATCCTCTTTGAGCCCTTCCACAATCTGTGACCAATTCATATTCTTCTTCGCCACGTGGCTGTGGATGTAGGCGCTTTGACTTTATTGTCTTCTAATTGTATGCTTTGTTGTTCCTAGTCACCAAAGTAAGATTCTACAGTCTGAGTTTTTCTTCCTACTGCTTGTTCCTTTTCCCAGTCAATTTTGACTTTTTAGCTCTTTGTTAAGATAGGTCTCTGCTTCAAGTAAGGAGGGCGTACTGTCCCAAGCTTCAGGGGTTTTGTGCAGCGGTTTTCAGAGATATTTCTAGGGACCTGTAAATTTTCAGTTTTTTCAAGTTTGTATGATTAAAGGAGAGGTGTTTACTCCTGGTCTGTGAGTGAACATAAGCACTCTTTTGTGCCTTGAAACTGTGAGGATGATTCCCTCTTCCACACAACCACCAAGCTCTGCCATACCAGAGCTCCTCCTCACCCCAGGACCACCATCCAGGACTGGAACCCAGATCTAAGCACAGGTCAAGAAAGACAATCCTACCTTGGAGCCAGCAAAGAGGTCCCTGCAAAACCCCTCTCATCAGCCATTCAATCCCCTCACTGTGGGCCCACAACTCTGAAAGCAATCACAGCCACTGCTACTGCTGCTGCCCAGGAACTGGAGCTGGACTGCTCCTCTTTCACCTAGATCAGACAGACCTTTCCTACTAACTTTCTAAGTTGTCTTTGCTGTTTGTAGGTTGAGAAGTCTGGAAACAGTTGAGAAGTCTGACAATGGTTTAGTCCCTCCCCCTCCCCCGCCCCAGGTCTGTGCTGGTACAGTACTGTGCTCTTCTCTCAGACTAGTGCAACAGACCTTTCCTCTTAACCTTCCAGGTTGTCTTAGGCTGGAAATTTGTTTTACTCTTATCATTCTGTGGGTTCTGCTGCTCTAGAATCTGTTTAGTCATTTTTATAGGTATTTGGGGGGCAGGGGGTTTGGGGGTGAGCTCAAGCAAATCCTTGCTTTTATTCCACCATCCTGGTTCTGCCCCTCTAGGAAACACTTTCTAAAGAATCATCTGAAAACTATTTTTAAAACTACAATTTTACCATAACATATGTCAGTGTTACAGGACAATACCTTCTGCCTCCAATTCCAATCAGCTCTAAATCATGATTTTCAGAAACATGTTATGCTTTAACTGAAATTTCAGTACATATCTCAAAGCCTGAGTTTTAAGGTAATCTTTCAACTATTTAAAATGTATTTTTGTACCCTCCAATAAGACCTTTATCTTGAGGTAGAACAAGGAATATCCAAGTCACTTTTGCCAAAGTTTACGAAAGACTAAAAACCAAGCATTCTCACAATTATGAGGCTAACACTCTCTTAAATTTAGTTCATCTATATCAACAGATACTTTCAAGTACGTAACAGAATTCAAGTCAAAAAGTAATTTACAAAACACCTACTTTGTGCTAGGCACCGTGCAAAGCAGTGGAGATACAAAGAAAAGTTATCCTGTCCCTACCTGTAAAGCCAAGCACGAGCAGCTTTCCAGAGGACTGCTGTTGTGAACAGCTTCAAGGTTCTGATTACCTAGTATAGTGAACTCTGTATTCATTCAGTAATAAACTAAGACAAAACATTGACAGAAATCAAAGTATGGCATTCACAATGTTGTAACAAGTTATGACTAAAGTGGCCACATAGTTTTAACAAAGTACCATCATTTACTAAGTCCTTAACTCAATCATCCTTAAGAAGCAAGCCTCCTTAAGGGACACAAAGTACAAAAGTCAAAGTTCTCCACTCCTAGGTTACATTGTCTTAATCTCTCAGTTAAAAAGTCTTCTTTCTTCTTAATTGGAGATTAGTTTCCAATCATCCTTAATTCAATCATCCTGAAGAGGTACAGGATACAGAGTACAAAGTCCTCCCATCCCTAGGCCAGAGTAAATCATTATCTTCTCAGTTTGCATTAAATATCCAAAGAGAGGTCTTTTCATCTTTACTTGAGGCTGGCTCTCAGATTCCATGGTTCCTCTTCCATGGGTCCAGCTCCTACCTAAAATCCACCCAACTATCACTTGGGTTCAAAGGCAGGCAGCTCTCAGCTCCTTGTCCAGTTCCTGTTCCATAGTGAAGCTCACAATGTCCAATCCACCTCAAGTCCTTCACAGTTTCTATTTCTGGGAAGACAAAGCTTAACAGAGCCACAATATAACATTTATACACATTGCTGGCACCATCATCAATTCACTATCTGCCTGTGAAATCAACAAAGACCCACAAAACAAGGTCCAAGAGGTCAACACAAATCATCAGTAAAGTCCCAGGACCTCCAAAACCCTCCTCCAGGACTTATATAAACAGACAACCAGAAAATCCTCTTTCAGGGCTTCCAGTAAGGTCCCAGGGCTTCTGTACAAAATATCACAAACAAAAATCAACACAGAGGGGACAAACAGAGTGTCACCACCACAAATGTTCCCTTCTCAAAATCTGCCACCACAAGTTCTCTCTCAGTTCTGCTCAGTTCTTCTCAGTTCTCGGTTCTGCTCTCTCCAGCCTAGGCCTCTCCTTATATATGGTCATTAGCTCCTCAACTTCAACAGGAGTTCACAAGTTCTGCTTCTCAATAAAGACTTGATACAATTACAGGCAAGAACTGAAACAAGGTGTTAACTACTTCTTTGCTTGCCATTATACTACCCTAAAGAAGCTCACTATCTAATGGAGGAGACAACATGAAAACAATTATGTACACACAGGATATACAGAGGATAAATTGGGGCTGGTGACAAAAGTGAGGCTCTAGGATTAAGGGGACCAGGAAAAGCTTCTTGAAGCAGGTACTAGGACCAGCCAATTTCATACAAAGCAGTCCCAACCTTCCAAAGGCTAACACGCTACTGAGAGACACAACCTGTCCTTAGTGAAATAAATTCAAGGTACCCAGAGGCAGGAAAGAGCCCTAGGCTTTGGGGGTGGAGGAAATCATCCTAGATTCTGAGCACAAAGGGACCTTTAGAGGCCATCAAATCCAACTCAAAGTCATTTTACAGATGAGGAAACTGAAGCAAGAGCATCACAGAAGTAATAAGCGGTAAGGGCACTAAGGTCAGCCTCTGTAAAACATGGAGATTGGGGAAGAAATTTGGGAATTTGGCTGGCACAGTATACAAGGAGAGCAATATGACACAAATGTAAAAAGGCAATTTGAAGCCAGACTGAGGAGGGCTTTAAGCACCACGGTGAAGAGTCTGTAGTTTATCTTAGAGGCAGGCAGCTAGGTGGTGGAGCGTGCACAGAGTGCTAGACATGACACTGGGAAGACCTGAATTCATATTCTGCCTCTGACACTCAAAAAGTAATTTTAGGCAAATCAGTTAATCTTCCTGTGCCTCCCTTTCTTCATCAGTGAAACAGGCATAATAATAGCACCTTATCTCCCAGGGTTGTGGTGAGGCACAAATAAATTAACTTACATAAAGTGCTTTGCAAACACTAAAGGGACATACAAATGCTCATTATTATTGACAAGAGTCTTAGCCTTAGGAAGAACAGAAAAAAAAATATCCAAGATAATGGAGAGAGAACACTTTTAAGTCCAAGTCTAAGTGGGGTTCAATAAGATTTTAATACTTTGTCAAATTGTTCTCATACATTACATTTTTCTTCAGAAGAAAGGGAAGAGAACAGTGGGCTGGTGTGCCATCATACACAATAGTCTTAAATACAATGTTTTACAACGAGCACGTAATGATAAAACTATATGCATGTATATGATTAAGTCAAAACTTTCTGGTTCATTTGAGTAGCAACAATGTACCATAGATCTCTGGCCAATGTGCCAAATACAGCAAATAATAAAGTAAACTAATGTAAAAATATAACAAGTAAAAACGTATTGGCAAATACTATTTGAGATCATTACACATTCACTGGACTAATAGGAATAATCAATGATGAAAGGGTTGTGGGAAGAAAGGCATACAAATACATAGCTGGAGGAGTTAGAATTGGTGTAATTTATCTGGAAAACAATTTGGAATTATGCAAATAAAATGGCTAAAATGTCCATAATCCTTGGCCCTGAGATTGTGCTCCTAGGAATATACTCCAAGGGAAGAGAATTGACCAAAAAAAAAAAAGTCTCCATACACACCAAATTTACAGCATCACTTTTCCTGGTAGAAACCTTTATCCTGGGCAGGGGAAAAAAAAACAGGAAAGAGAGTAGATGTCCATTATCATCTTTTGAGGAATGACAAAACAAACTGTGTGCACGAATGTAATGGAATATTGATGTCCTTTAAGAAATGATACATGCGATAAATACAGAAAAGCAGTAAAGACTTACATGAACTGATACAAAATGAAGTAAGCAGAGCCAGGAAAATATACACAATGACTACATCAACATCATTGGAAAAAACGCCTCCATCAACCGACTGAACCCAAATGTGAAAGAACAATCTTGGCCCCAAAGAAAAGGTAAGATTAAACAGGACCTCCTGTTTAGGGGATGGCTGGGTGGGTAAACAAGTGTAGAATACAGAACAGAGTGTTCGGATTTGGGGAATGTGTTGATCAATTTTAGTATTAGTTTATTTTTTTTTCCTCTTTTCCCTAGGTAGAGGAGTGATATTGTCAGGTTCGTGATTTTAGGTTTATAAACTCATTCCCTATAGCTAAAGGCATTTATTTGGGACCTGTGTGGCTGGCACTCTAGGCAATAAGAAACAAAACAAAATGTGGTGGACTTAGTCCCTGCCTTTATGAATTTACAGAATTATTACAGTAAATCAAGAAACCATTTTTCCTGGCACCCTCAAGCTTCTGTAATAATAAAGCTGTTTCTGTTATTTTATCTTTCAAAGAATCCTGTATAATTCCAACATGCATAGGAGATTATTTTACTGGAGAAGAACCTTTAATACAGTATTTTGCTCTAAGTCAAATGCCTTTTTATAGATAGTAAGTAGAATGGGATTTTGTATTCCCTTTATCCTTTGCTAAATTAAATGATAGTACATAAACTGTGGTCTAGATGACTCTAAATCATTATCATCAAAGGCGGTATTAAACAAAAGCATACTCAACAAAGGTTCTGTTGAGGAGATCCAGTGCAAAGACCAAATTCAAGGCAATGACCTACAGACATGGAGATTTATCAATTACATAAAGCCCCAGAGCATTTTGGAGGCTTCTAAGAGAAATTCATAATCACTCAGAAGATCTCAGTGGTGTCTACAAAGGAAAAAGAAATGGATGAAGAATGTCTTGGTCCAGATAATGGTATTCATAACCTACAGCATGCTGTGCATGGACACCACAAATGGACAATAAGCCCAACCAAGAATTGAAAAGGAAAATAAATCACCGTTAAGTAATTACAATTTTTTTTTACCTTAAATTTCTCCCTCAAACAAAAGTCCATCTGTTTAATGACAATTTTATTCTGACACATATCCTGGAGTACGAAAGTTTCTCAAACCTGAAGCTGAGGAGGATGCAGGGGTCAACAAAGAAGCATGTATGAAGAGGCTGTAAATACAATGCAAATGACTAAAAGAAAACCAGTATAACAAAGTGTTATGAAATGGTGTACGATCAAGAGACAATATAAAATCTGATTATACTGTAAAATGTTACATTTTCTTCTGCTATTCCTCTTCAGTCTTTACTACTTTTTCCTAAGTGAAGTTTTAAAAATATTTTTCCTTCTCTTTTATATCTTAAGTCTTATTTATATAAAATGTGCTTCTTCTCTTCCTCATCTGTGTCATTTCCCTTTTTCTTTTATCTCCACTAAGTCATTTGTTAGGCTATCAGGAAACAATCTGCATACATCTATGTCCCAAAATAAGTGTGCAAGTGACAAGACTGTCAAAAGACACTACTCTAGCAGTTTCACCAAAACAATGAATACAGCAGTACTATCTAAAATTATACAGGAGAAGTCTGTAGGGAAATTCTTATAATTCAATATGTGATTGTTGGTACTTGGAGTAATTGGAAATTCCTGAGACGACTAATTTATATAAAATTTATAGCTCTCTCTGCTCTTCTTAAAATTACTATGTGGATTTTATAACAAATAAACAGTTTGTTATCCTGTCACAAGTAACCAACTCAGCAAGACTACACCTGCACTTTCCTGCACAAGAATATTTTAAAGCAGTCACAGAAATACTAGTCTGAGATTAGGTTTGAGCAGGATTTTTCAAGCCTTAGTTTCACGTGGGAAGCCTTTAAGTATGATCCAACATGTCACACATTTTGTTTGCTTTGTGAAGATCAGCCTAACTAAATACCAAGAAGCTCAAGAGCAGTAGGCTTGTCACTTGGTGATGACTTTTTTGAACACAGCAACTAAACAAAGAAAAATATAAAATGGCCCTTAGACCAGTGTCATCCTTTCTAGAAATGACAAAAATGAGGAATTCACAGAAAACATGGTAAGAATGTATGAATTAACTCACCGAAATAAAGAGAACCAAAAGAATACAACATGAAGATCATGAAAAGGAAACCAAACTTTAAGTCACTGAAAAACCTATGATGGTATTGGAGAATAGATAATGAATTATTATGGTATTTGGATATATGGATTATGGTAACCCTATTAGTTGTTTTTCTCTGTTAAAAGCGAAAGTTCACTATAATGTGGGGCAGGCGATGTTTTTTCCCTCAGAAATGAGACTTTTATAAAATAAAAAAGGCATCAATAAAACATCATTTTTAAAAAATTAATTTTTAAAACAGAGCTACTTGGGCGCTAGGTGGTACAGTGAACAGAGCACCAGCCCTGCAGGCAGGAGGACCAGAGTTCAAACCCAACCTCAGACACTTAACACAAAAACCAACTAGCTGTGTGACCTTGGGCAAGTCACTTAACCCCAATTGCCCTACCTTCTCCCCTCCAATAAACCAAAAAAAAAAAGAAAGAGAAAAAAACCCAGCTACTTGATAATCAAAGCTTACACAGCAACAATTGTCGTATGTTCCTTCACTTAAGGGTTAAGAGGTAAAGTTATCAAGAGCTTGTGAAGACCTAAATTGAATCAATACATATTCTGACACTATATCACTTTGGAGAAATGGGAATAGGAATGGATAGGGAAAAATATGTTAGAGAATATGAATCAGGAGTAAAGAAAAACAGCTAGAGACAGAAATTTCATACCTATAAACAAGATGCCCCCAAAATCTGAGTGCAGTTTTAAGCCATCAAGGCTTAAAACTGCACTCAGATTCTAGAAACACCTTGGATCTAAATTCAAATAGCATCTCTGTAATTACTTTGGATGTGACCTGAGACCAATCTCTGAATCTCTCTGGGCCTCAGCATCCTCACCTACAAAATAAAAGGGTTGGATTATAAGGCTACCGAGGTCCCTTCCATCTCCAGAACAATGATGCTCTGATCCTATAAACCAGTAGTTCTCAACCTTCCTAATGCTTCTACCCTTTAATACTCTGTATGTGGGCGGATCCACCTGGAGACAGATAAAGGAGCAGTGTCTCGGTTCCTAAGACCACCAGAAATGTGTTTTCTAATGGTCTTAGGCGACCCCTGTGACCCTCGTGAAAGGGTCGTTCAACCCCCAAAGGGGTTGCAACCCACGGGTTGAGAACCGCTGCTATAAAGACAATTAACTCATTAACCAATGTGGAAGTCATTTCTGAATGAGCTCTCTGTATGTGGTCAAACCAATGGTTTGTTAGAATAAAGATCAAAATGAACACAGAGCTAGAAGAATAAAAAGGAGAAAACAACATCATATGTAACTATAACTCCAACTTGACCTATTCAAACAAATTTTTAGTGCTGAAATATGTAATATGGATAGATGAAGGAAACTCCCAACATCTTTATTCTATATCCCCTTCTACCACACTCCTAGTTCAGCCTTCTTTACTTCTCTCCACAAAAGCAACAGCTTTTGTGTGGGGTCTCCCTGACCTATGTCATCCCCTATACCAACTTCCACTCATTAGCTGAGGTGATTTTTCTAAATCGTAGATAGGTCTCTTCTACTCAAGGAGCTGCATTGGCTCCCTATGACCTCTAGGATCAAACCTAAAGAGCTCTGCTTGGCATTTAAAGCTCTTCATAATCTGCCTCTTCTTATCTTTCTAGTGTCTTTATATCTTAGTCCTCACCAAGCACTCTAGGACAGATCTATACTGACTTGCATTTTTTGGAACATGATATTTTACCTATCTCTATGCCTCTGCACTAGCTGCTGATCATGTCTGGACCACTCTGTTCCCCTTCTGTTTAGTTCCCAGGATTCTTTCCAAGACACTCCCATCTACTAAACAATTAGGGTTCTTCAATGACTTGTCCCCCTTGCCTGGAATGCTCTCCCTCCTCAAATCTGTTTCCTGGCTTCCCTGAAGACCCAGCTAAAACTCCACCTTTTGCAGAAAACTTTTCCCAGTCCCTTTTTATTCAACAGCCTTCCCTCTGTGGATTATTTCCAATTTATCTTGTACATAGCTTGTTTACACAGTTGTTTGCATGTTAATTCTCCCATTAGACCTTAGCTCCCTGAGGGCAGGGACAGTCTTTTGCCTTTCTTTATATCTCCAGTGCTTAGTACAGTGCCTAGGATATATTAGGCACTTAAGTATTAAATCAGTATTGATTGATTACTGATTTTCTGCAGGTCACCTTTTCTGGTTCTCCCAGGAGGCAATGCCGGTGCATATCTTTAACATGCTGTCTTCCTCATTAGGTATGTACACTCTCTAAGAGCAGGGACTTTTTTTTTAACCTTTCTTTGTATCCTTAGTACTTAGCATAGCCCTGGCACATAATTAGGTGCTTAATAAAAGCTTTCTGATTAAATGACTGAAAAAGCAAGCTGCCATGATAAGAACAAAAAAATCCTTTAAAAAGCATCTTATTTAGCAAATATATGACTTCCTTACCAGCAGAAATACAGTCACTAACAGCAAAAATAGTTTAGAATATTTGTTATATATCAGGGAAAGAAAAAAGAGAAATGATAGAGGGTAAAACCAGTTTAAAGAAAGCTTGGTGAGAGACTCAATTAAGCAAAATTGTATCTAGAACATTTAAGAAGCTAAATTGGAGGTCAAGAGCTGAAAGATAAAAAAGAAATGGAAAGATTAAAAAACAAAAGATCCACTGGAAGACTTGAAGCCAATTGATATGAGCTCCTTCTCCTCCTTTCTTCTGGCTACAAACATGCTTACATCCCTTTCCATCCTTAAAAAAATGTTCACTTGATCCATCTGTCTATTCCTTGTATCCTGAAAGGTTGTGGCTAAAAATCCTTGAGAAAGCCGAAAGCCACTGCTACCTGTTTCCTCTTCTTTCACTCTCAAACTCAATATGGTTTCTAACTTTATCATTCAACAGATGATACTATTCACTATCTTTGAAGTTACCAATGATCACTAAATTGTTAAACCCAAGGGACTTTTCTCAAGCCTGCACCTCTCTGTAGTCTAAGACACATTCGCCCTGTTCTCCTGGATATGGACTCCTCTTGGTTTTTGTGTCTACGTACTGTCCTTGTTCTTTTATCTATCTGACCAATCCTTCTCAAACTCCCTTGATAGATTTTCATCCAAGTGATGCACAGTAAATCCCCCCCTCTCCCAAGGGTCTATGATGGACCCTCTTCTCTATTTAAACTTTTGTGGAGATCTCACCCCATGCATTCAAACACTATCTCTACAAATAATTCCTACATCTGTTTATTCAGCCAAAACCTCCTGGCTATCTGGAACTGGATTTCCCTCAGGCATCTCAAACTCAATACATCTAAAACTGAACTCATCATTTTCCCCCCTAATGCCTCTCCTCTTCTGAACTTCCCTGGGAAGGGCACTACCATCCATCCACCCTCTCAGTTACTGGGGATCATGACCTCAGTTTTATCTTCAACTCCTTATATATACTTACTACCCGGGGCCAATCTGTTGCCAACTCATTTCTGTGTTCATTTCTCTCCTATATAATCCCTTCTATTTACTCACACAGCCACTACCTTGATTTAAGCTATCATCAGCTTATGCCTAGTAATAATAACCTCGTTGGTCTTCAAGTTTCTCCCCCCTCCATCCTACACTGAGTTGCCAAAGTGATTTTTTTAAAGCACAGCTGTGATCCTACTCAATAACTCTGGCTCCCTATCACAGCCAGAATCAAATATGAAAGCCTCTTTGGCTTTCAAAGCCATTTACAACCAGCCCTCCTTTTACCTTTCTAGGCTTCTTACATTTTATTCACTTCTGCACTCTATAACCTAGCAACACTGGCCTTCTTGCTGTTCCTTGAACAAGGCATTCCATTCCCCAACTCCATGCCTTTTCACTGGTTACCCTTCACCCATGGATGTTCCCCCTTCCCACTTCCTCATGGTTTCCTCCAACACTCAGCTCAAATCCCGTCTTTTGCAGGAGGCCTTTCCTACTGTCTCCTACCCAACCTTCTCACCTCCCCTTGCTCTCATCTTCCTTCTGACATTACTTTCCATTTACACTAAATATATTTTACTTTTGTATCACACATGAGAATATATTCTTGAGAGTGAGGTCCATGTTTTTGCCTATTTATCCCCAGCTGTAACTGCTTAACATATGCTTGACTAATTCCATTTCCAATCTTGACCCTATATTTAAAAGCTAAACTATATATCCTCTACCTTTGAATACCTGTCCCCTTGTCCCAACTCCTCTCAACCTGTTCTCCCTAAACCCCAACCCCAAGTTACCCCTGACATCTACCTTAATATTATTCCTCTATTATTATGTCCTGTTCAATTATGCTGAGGAAGTCACATAACCAACTGGAACCTAATCTTAACTCGTCCTTGATCCAGGAAGGTAATTCTTTTGCTCTTCTTTAACAGATTATCTCAGTTCCCCAAAATTGCTCTTACAAAAGTTTTCTTACCTCTTTTACCATTTCCTCTTCACTCCAGAGAAGCCAAAGCCTGTTCTCTTTTGTTATAGAGAAAATAAAGACTATTCACCATGAACTCTCTCTTCTCTAAGTCAATACCCCTTCCTTCCTCCTTAGTTATCGTCTCTATGACCCTTCTGCCAAGGTCAACCCTTCTGCTGTGTCCTGGATCCTATAACATCCAGTCTTCTCTAGAAGTTTGCCCTTGCAATTATACACTCTAATTTTCAATTTCTTCTAATCTACTGGCTGCTTCTTTGTTGTATTCAAATATGCCAAAACACTCCTTAACTTTCAAAAACCTTTACTTGACCTTTTTTATGCAAACTATTGCCCTCTTGCTTTTCTTTCATAAACTCCGAGAAAAAAGCTTTCAGTGCTCATCACCTCCACATGCACCTAACTCTTGAAATCTGGATTCCAAATAAATCACCTGACTTAAATTAACTGCTTTCTCCAATTACCAAATCTGAGAGCCTTTTCTCACTCATACTGCCTCTGTTAACATTGTACACTGATGATCTGCCATTTGCCCTCTTTCTGACTACTCTAGGTCTCCATGACACTTCTCTCCTGGTTCTACTTTACTGTTTCCTTTGCTTGATCATCAACCACACATCCTAGACCTGTATGAATGTACCAAAAGGTTCTGTCCTGAGTCCTCTTCTCTCCAGGTGACCAATCAGCTCACTTGGGTTCACTTATCACCCTTCTGACTTGGGTTCAACTATCACCTTTCTGAAGATGAATTCCAGATAGCTGTATCTTCAGTCCTAGTCGCTCTCCTGAGCACCAATCTCCCATCACCAACTGCTTATCAGACATTTCCAACTGGATGTCCCATAAGCATCTGAAATCCAAACTGCCTAAAATATAACTCATTATCTATACCCTCAAAGCCTCTCATAATTCCCTTGTTTGTTGATGCCACCATCATCTATCCTTCCAAACATCCAGGTTCACAAACTCAGTCATCTAAGGTCTTCCTCTTCCCTCACTCCTCACATCCAGTAGCCAAATCTTGTCCATTTGTACATCTCTTGCTTTTGTCTCCTTTTTTTTTGGAGGGGGAAGGTAGGGCAATTGGGGTTAAGTGACTTTCCCAAGGTCACAGGGCTAGTTTTTTGTGTGTGTTAAGTGTCTGAGGCCGAATTTGAACTCAGGTGCTCCTGTCTCCAGGGCCGGTGTTCTATACACTGCGCCACCCAGCCGCCCCTTTCGTCCTCTTCTTAATACTCCTAGTTGAGACTCTCTCCCACTTTGTCTTGTCCCTCCTCCCTTAAGTGAAATAATGAATAAAAAGGGTTTGTGCAAGCTCCCAATAAAATGATAGCTCTATGTCAGCAGGTACCCTGTCTCAGCTGCCTTATATCCAATCCTTCCTAGTACAGCAAAGAAAGAAAAAAAGGCGGAAGAGAGGAGAGAGTAGGATGAGAAAAGAGGAAAAAAAGCAAAGAGAGGTGGGGAGAGAGATGGAGGAGAGCAGGGGATGGGGAGAGGAGACAGAGAAAGGAGAGAAGAGAGTAGTGAGGAGTGGAAAAAGGGGAGAGGGGGAAGGACGGAGAAGGGCTAGAGAGGAGGGAAGGGGGAGGGGGAAAGTTAACACGGGGGAGAGGAATAAGAAAGAGGAATGGGCATACAAAGTAAAGGTAAATGGGGGGAGAAGGAGTGGACGAAGAGGAAAATAATGAAATGCTTCCTAGCTGCCAGCATCATGGCTCAGCGCTGTGCACTAAGCAGACGCCTAAAAACGTCGGTTGAAGCTCAAGTTGGGGTGGGGGCAGCTCTAACCGCCCTGAGCCCCCGATCCCTGCTCGTGGGGGCAGCTGGACGCCGGCCAGAGCTCCCGCAGCGACGCTTCCACTCCGCCCCGGGCGCGTCCCCGGCGAGCGGCAGACGCAGACCCCAGCCCACACGTCGAGGAACGGCGGCTTTACCCAAACCTCCTCTGAACAACTAAACAGCCACGGTCGGAGGCCACGCTCCCCTGTTCCCTAGCCCCCACAGCCGCCCGTCCCCACGCCCACTCTGCTCCTCCATTTCTCCCAAAGCGTTCGATAAATACCTGGAGCTCCACCGCGCCGCCATAATGCTCGGAACACGCAACTTCCGTTTCCTCTGGCCCTCCCGCCTACCTTGAGGGTAGGGGTGGGTGGGTGGATATAGAGAGGAAGTAAGTGATAATTGATTTCAAAACCTGGATATGGAGTAGCAGTCGGTATTTTCTGAGGTGGATTTTTTTTCTTTTGTTCTGGTTTTAAATTAATTCCAAATCTCGATACCAATCTAGAGAAACAGGCTCCTCCCAAGCCACCGAATTATTCTACCTTACCATGATGGTCACTAGGTAAGTGTTTAAAGAAACTACAAGCCCCAGCGTACACCAAAGTAGAGGGGCGAATTCGCGCAGTGCATACTGGACGTTGTAGTACGACTGGGCCGCAATGCTCGCTGGGAATCATAGTTCTCCTTTTATGTCTAGATGTTGTTGCCTCTAGATTACGTAAGGACTGTGGTGCCCAGCTTCAAAGCTGTCTTGCTGTGGTTAAGAAGGTTGATAGTCCTTCGAGGATACTCTTCCAGGAAAACCCTGGAAATGCCTGACCGTATATTTGCTCCCTATGCCTTTGGTAGTTAGAAAGCCTGTAAAGCGGAAGGACCGAATTCAACCATGCAAGAACACGTGACAAAAAGTTACTGAGGCTTCCCTAACTGGCCGCCTGTGTTACAGTCTATACTAGGTTTGACTTGAAGTCCTGAAGGTTTGTTGAAATCCTGCCTCTGGCTTTACTAGCTGGGCGACCCTGGACATGCTACTTACTTTAACTTTTATTTCCTGAAAAGTGGAAACAGCAGTCTCAGTGCTTATCTCAAGTGAGATCACGTAAGTAAAGTGCTTTGCAAATTTGAAGGTTACAATTTAAACAGAAAACCCTGGTTTTTTTGTGTGTAAAAAGAAATCTGCTCAAGGGTAATAGTAAATGAAGGGGGAAACAGCATTTTGAGATCTCAGATAATACTATAAGGCAGTAATCACCAAAATACATTTGATACTAGGTAAAATAGAAAACTTATTGGAAAAACTGGGTGAGGAAGAATCAGAAATTCATTAATTTGAAATAGTAATTGATAGAAAACAAAACGAGTTACTATTCAGAATTGGAAACTAGTTAGGCAGAAATTAAATTTAGACCAACATCTTACACCAGCCTAAATGTTTAAAACTCACTCTCTCCCTCTCTCTCTCTTTCTCCCCCCCCCCATCTCCCCCATTTTCCCACTGCCCCACACAACAGAAACACCCTTAGAAGAACAGAACTTCCATGGCTACTGAAAGAATTCTGAACCAAGGGATAGAAATGATCTTAAAAGATGAAATTGAGATTATTTTGATTATGTAATATTAAAAAGCATTTGCACTAACATCAGTGCAACCAGGTTAACGAAGAAGTTTTTATTTGGGTAAAAATCTCTGCCTCTAATATTTGTGATCAAGATGCAGCATTCAAGCTATATAGGAAGCAAACACAAATATTTAAGATCTAGCTATAATTCCCCAATAAATAAGTGATCAATGGATAAATTTCAGGGTAATCACAAGCTATTTAACATATGAAATGTTAATTCACATCACTGATAATAAATTCAAATCCAAACAGTCTGCAGTTTCACCTCATATCCAACAAATTGGCAAAGATGACAAAAGATACGTAGAGATTATGTTGAATGTTAAAGAGGCTATGGAAAGATAATACTATTGTTGGAACTGAATAAATCCAACCATTTGGGAAAGCAATTTGGTATTAATGTTTAAAAAGTGACTAAATGTATAAAACAAGGTTATATTACTGCTAGACATATATCCATGAGAAAATAAAGGATAGACACAAATTTCCCATATACATCAAAATAGTCAGGGGAACATGTTTTGTAGTAACAAAGGACTGCTAACAAAGTAGTTGTCCAATTAACGGATGGCTACACAAGCTATTTATTAATGTAGTGGAAGTGGAATATTACTTTGTACAAGAAGTAGGGAATATAAAGAATTCAAAGAGGCATGGAAAGACTGCTTCAGAATAAAATGAACAGAAGTAAAGCAAAGAAACTGTAAAACTGTAGCAACCTAAAAGAAAAAAACAACAAAAGGAAAAACGGTGTGTAATGACCAACCTTGACCTTAGAGAAGAGCTTTAAAACGTGGGCCCTTCGCTTCATGGTAAAGGTCGGCAGCCATCCTTGTAGAAGATGGTCCGCTCTCTCATTCTGGGTCACCGCGTTGGTTAGTTTTGCTGAACTCCTTTTTCTCTTCTTTAAGATTCTTTGTTAGGTGGGCTGGATCGTTGAGTGAGGTTGAAGGAAATCAAAGGATATACTCAGAGATGAAGGTGGTAAAACAGAAGAATAGTGATAATAATAGCTGGCATTGATGTAATGCTTTATAAACATGATCTTACTTGATGTTCACACCAACCCTGGGAAGTAGATGCTATTATCATCCTCGTTAAATCGTATTTCTAGATTCCACTTGTTACTCATTTTTTGAAACACACGTAAGTATGTTGTGATGCCCCAAGACCTGGCTGCTGGTTGTTAAAACTCTTTGGTTATAGGTTTGCTTCTCAAAAGCTTCTGTCTCTTTTTCTCTCTTTCTATCTCTGTCTCTCTTCTTTCCCTTGGTAATTACTGTCACCACCCCCTCTTTTTATCCTGGGTTCCTTTCAGCCAGATCTATTAAGGAAGGGGATGCAGGTTTCCAGTTTCTTTCTTTTCCTCCTGTCCTTGAAATAAACATTTTCCTTATTGAATAAACTAAAGGAGTTTTAAAATTTAAAAAAAAGTAAAAGTTGCAAAGTTTTAAGATTCATTAACCTAAATAGGAATAGCTAGCCCTGGCACTTTGTAAAAATTCAAATTGATGTAGGCATTTTTTCCTCAGCTCTTCTTCAGTTTATTGACTCCATTCTTTTAATTTTCATCTCAGTCAATCCTGAAGAAGGATTCTAGGTATTTGAAAGAAAATTATTATTTTTAAATGCTATATTCCTGTACAATCCTTAATAACTATTATCAGGAAGTAGAAAGAAATCTCACCTGAAGTCCCTCCCCATTCACTAATAGACTTTGTTATATTCACTAGTGGTATATTGGGGAACAGAGCCACTAAGGGGTGATCTTCAGTTTATTCAGAGACACTAGGAGGTACACTAAGCTCATAAAGAGTGATTCTAGTCTAAACTAATAGTCTACATTTAAGTATTCTCCCTCACCACCAACATTTCATGTATCAAAATCTCATAGGCTCACAGTTGAAGAGCTAGAAGGGACCCTGGAGGTCATTTAGTACAGTCACTTCATTTTACAGGCAGAGGCCCAGAGGGATTAAGTAAATTGCTGAAAGTCATAGAGGTGTTGCATGGCAGAACTGTGATCATCTTGAGTCATTTGCTCATACATACATACAAACACACACATATTCACAAACGCACATATATCCATGTTTAGTATTCATCTGTCATTCAGCTCTCACCTGTGGCTCCAAAAAGCTTTAGCATGCTTAGCAGCCACAACAGGGTAAAATTGCCTTGGCAGAGAGGTTATACCAGGTTAAGCGTAACCAACAGGCTTCAATCCTTTCAGTGAGTTAGGGGGATGTCAAGCATGAGAAGACTTCCTCCAACAGAATGAGAGAATGAGAACAATTTGTTCCAACAGCCATGAAGGTGACTGAAGCAAATGCTATGGAGCTCTTAGAGCTTGGTCAGGCATCGAAGACACCAAGGTCATCCACTGTATTCTGGGCCATCACCAGTTTTCTTGACTTTTGTCTTACCACTGGACAGTGATGACTCTGGAAGAGAGAGATAGTGAGGCTGATGACTTTGTACAACTCTGCTTTACTTAAATCCAATTCACAGGCAAGGCGAGACATCACCCCATGATGTCATTGGTTCTCTTTGAAAATGAAGGATTAGCAATAACAGCAACAATAAATGTATGTATGTATGTTATATACACAAACCTATATATGCATATATACTTGCATATATTGTAGTTCATTTAATATTTGGAATTCTCTATATTTTGAAATATTTATGCTTGGCATTTTGTAGTTTCCTTCTGTATGTAGAGGTATATCATTATGGATAAATCCAACGAATGGATCACTGGACTGTGTAACACAAGATTAGGATACAGGAAATAGTACAAAATATTGATCTGATAATAAATGCCTCCATATTCTAAGGATGTTTTACTCTTACGTGGAATTGATGAAGTATGATATAAGGGATATCAACAGTATGTATCCACGTCTTTTTGCCCCACTCTCTGCCATCCTATTAATTTTCTCTCTTTCCCCTGCCTGTCACTTTACTTTTTCATTATCAGCATCATCTAAGGGTTAAGTAACAAAGGCAACAATAGTTACCAACAGAAAGAATGAAGTTTAAGTGTATATATTATTCACACTTCCACCCCTTAAAACTGATATT
Source organism: Pseudochirops cupreus (assembly GCA_028627135.1). NCBI lineage: Eukaryota > Metazoa > Chordata > Mammalia > Diprotodontia > Pseudocheiridae > Pseudochirops > Pseudochirops cupreus. The sequence continues at coordinate 291,434,165 of CM053582.1, read as the reverse complement.
GTGTTAAGCAGGTACATTTCAGTTTGGTAGTGGCTGGATTGATGACTCCTGAGGAAAGACCTACCTAGAGAGTACAGATGTTAGATGACGAACACCTGGTAAGATATAAGGTGTCCAAAAGGTAAAGGGAGAAGTTGAAACAAATTTAAATTATTTCAGAATTTACCTGTGACACACCCTGCATATTATTCATATAAATTCAATTCAACAAGCATTTAACAAGTACCTGCATTTTCAAAGCCTTGTGATAATGCTTGGGATTCAAAACCGAAAAATGAAAAATTGCTCCTTCCCTCAAGTAACCTACCCTCTATTTTTTTTAGTATTTCAAATTTAATATGGTAGATTCATTGCTGCTACATTTGTCTGTCCTCTGCTGAACTTTGATCTGCTCTCCTCTGTTTGCTTTTAATGATTCTTTGATGCCTTTTTCTTTATTTCCTTTTTTAAAGCTTCACTATCATTACCCTCTACTCTTTACCTATATTTCCCTGAAAAACAAAGAAACAAACAAAATACCCGTTCGTTATAACAAGAATAGTTATATAAAACAAACCTATACTTTGACTGTATCTGAAGATGTGTGTTTCATTCTCCATCTCCAGTCCATTATTTCTCTGTAAAGAGTTGGGGTAGCATATTTCATCTTCAGTCCTCTGGAGTAATAATGTAGGGTTAATGGAATGTAAGATCTTCCCCGTCCATTAAAAGGCCTATGTAACCACATGTGTTCCCTTATTTCCTTGGAATAGGGGCTGTGTTCACAGGTCTAAAGGTACACAGGTATTTCCGTCATGGATGTCTTGCTGCTTTGAGTTCTGGCCCAGTACACAGCTGTGAAACATCATGAGTCACATGAAGCCCTGGCTTGAGGCAGACAGGCTCTGGGCCACATGGATTCAATTAAGTGCTAAGGCATGTACATTTTCAAGCTTTTTAGTGCTAAGCTAATCAGGTGCTGAGTCTTTGAAAATTACATATTTCTTCTGAGGTCTTTGTGATTTGCCCAGAGGAGACTCTGGGTAGCCGTTGTTAACCCAGATATTGGTGCTCCCTGGTCTGGTGATTATGTATCTATTACTTTGTTTAGACAGTTGGAGCCCTGTCTATTGGATTCTTTCTTGGATACTCACTTCTTTCCACTTATCTGTCTGCATTGTTTAATTAAAGTAAGTTTGTTGACCCCTTTGAAGCTGTCTTTCCTTTAGAAAAGCAGATCAAAGAACCTGTGCTAAGTAGTCCTTCAGTGTGCTGATGTTATTGGTCTTAACACCTCTACAGCAGCTGCAAGTATCATTAACTGTACAAGTAGTTGGCCATAGTATTGAAAAAAAGTTCTGGGGGCAGCTAGGTGGAACAGTGAATGGAGTACTGGCCCTGGAGTCAGGAAGACCCGAGTTCAAATTCGGCCTCAGACACTTAACAATTACTAGCTGTGTGACCTTGGGCAAATCACCTAACCCCAATCGCCCCTGCCCTCAACCCTCCAAAAAGCAAAAAAAAAAAAGTTCTGAAGTTTTTGATAGTTGATTTCTTTTACATTGTTGTAATCGCCATATAATTGTACTTTGCATTTTGCTCACATCAGTTTCCATCAGTTCATATAAATCTAGGTTTTTCTGACTCTGTCTGTGTATCAGCAAGCACCCTAGCATACCTAGGG
>CM053582.1:291383383-291432002 GCA_028627135.1 Pseudochirops cupreus | reverse complement strand
TCAATTCTTTGCTACAACAAACTTTGCAAGTACCTACCTCTCTATCCTACTTCTTTTGATTTCTTTCGTATTAATTTGATATTAATATCACTGGGACAAAGTATGCAGAGTTTAGTGATTTTGTGAATACAGGTCAAAATTGCTTTTGGTTGGACTCCTTACTGTTCCACCAAAAATCTATTCCTGTGCTTTTCCTCTCATACCTCCTTCAGCAGTGGCTGTTTTCTTTTATAGCATCTTGGCCTATCTGATGAGGTCAAGGTGGAACCTCACGGTGGTTTTAATTTCCATTTTTCTTGATATTGGGCATATCCGCAGCATTTTTTCATACGGATGTGATAGCTTGCCTTTCTTCATTTGAGAACTGCCTACTCACCTCCTAGGGCTATTTATAAACTAGGGATTCATCTTTTTATCGTGTTAACGTTATTCAAGCCTAAAATGAGATCATGCTAAAAGAACTACAAATAACTAAAAAGCAAAGTATATATTAACACAAGGAGTTACTGGACAAAATAAGGAATTCTATAAAGTTAGAGAAAGATCATAATACAAGAGTATCAAATTCACCTTCTTTTCCCAGGTTTTGAAAAGCAACATGGTCAGTCAATTGATAAACATTTATTAAGGGTTCCCTAGGTGCTAAGTACTTAGGATGGTTGGTTGTTGTCCTTCATTCTCACAGAGGACCAAACTGACATCAGGATGCTAAAGTCAAGTTTCATTGTGTCTCACTGTGGCTGATCAGACCAATATAAGCTCAGAATGCTCTACCGCAGGTCAGGCACAAATAGTCCAGGTGAACATTTGGGGTGGAATCTCCAGATTTGTGCATCCTGAGTTTCCTTTGAGCTGTTTCAATTCTGCTTTGCTTAGAGAGCACAGCACCTACTCTGATGTGGGCACTCCATGCTGAGCAGTTGTAATGGCAATCAAAGAACTACTTAGCGCCTTGTTCCAGCTACTTAATTATTTAGCACCTTGTTTCAGTTCAAGCTTCTTTTGAGTCTTGCACTTGATGATATTGAGTCTTTGTTAAGAAATAGAACTTGTGAAACCCACAGTGGGAGGAACTTGCTGATACAATAGGAAGGGGTAGAAGAGGAAGGAGCTAATGACCATATGTAAGGAGAAGCCCAAGCTGGGAGACAGCAGAACTGAGAAGGGGAATGTTTGTGGAGGCCTGCACTCTGTTCTGTCTGTGTTCATTTTTGTTTGTGAAACTTTGTACAGAATCCCTGGGACCTTATTTGGAAGCTCTGAAAGAGGATTTTCTTGTTGTCTGTTTACAGAAGTCCTGGAGGAAGGTTTTAGAAGTTCTGGAACCATACTGATGCTATGTGTTGAGTTCTCAGACCTTGTAGGTGATTCTGCATTGATTTCACAGGCAGATAGTGAATTGATATTGATGCCAGCGATGTGTGTGAATGTTATTGTGGCTCTGTTAAGCTTTGTCTTCCCAGAAACAGAAACTGTGGAGGATTTGAGGTGGACAGGACACTGTGAGCTTCAATATGGAACTGGATGAGGAGCTGAGAGCTGCCTACTTGTGAATCCAGGTGACTATTGGGTAGATTCAGGCAGGAACTGGACCTATGGAACAGGAACCATGGAATCTGAGAGCCAGCCAGGAGTCAAGATGAAAAGTCATTTCCTTGGATACTTAATGCTGACTGAGAAGATCATGATTTACTGTGACCTAGGGGTGGGAGAACTTTGTACTCTGTACCTTGTACCTCTTAAGGATGCTTGAATTAAGGATGTTTGGAAACTAATCTCCAATCAAGAAGAAAGAAGACTTTTTGACTGAGAGATTAAGAAAATGTTACCTAGGAGTGGAGAACTTTGACTTTTGTACTTTGTGTCCCTTAAAGAGGCTTGTTCCTTAAGGATGATTGAGTTAAGGACGTACTGAATGATTTATTTTGTTTAAAACTATGTGACCACTTTGGTGAAAACTGTTGTCACTTTAGTGATAAGTTGTTGCATTATGACATTGTTAATGCTGTACTTTGGTTTCTGTGAATGTTTTGCTTTGATTAGCTACTGAATAAATAGAGAGTTCACTATACTATGTAATCAGAACCTTAAAGCTATTTGTAGCAGCAGTCCTGTGGAAAGCTGCTCATGCTTGGCTTTACAGCAGTCCTGTGACAGCGTCTCCCATGTCACACAATCAATTCCAATGTTCTTGAGAGAGACCTGGAGAGTGTCTTTGTATGGCTTCTTCTGACCACCACATGAACGCTTGCCCTGTGCGAGTTCTCCAAAGGTATAGTCTTTTTGGCAAGCATATGTTTTGCATTTTAACAATGTGGTCAGCCCATAAGAGTTGCACTCTCTGAAGTAGAGTTTGAATGCTTGGCAATTTAGTTCGAGAAGGACCTCAGTGTCAGGTACCTTCTCTTGCCAGGTGATCTTCAGAATCTTCCTAAAACAATTCAAATGGAAGTGATTCAGTTTCCTGGCATGGTGCTGATACACTGTTCAGGTTTCACAGGCATACAACAATGAGGTCAGCACAACGGCTCTGTAGACCTTCATTTTGGTAGTCAATCTAATACCTCCTCTCTCCCATATTTTCCAAAGAAAGGCAAAAGCAAAGTCCCAACTCTCAAGAAATTCCCCTTCTAATGAAGAAGATAACATGCAAATAATCATGTACTTACAAAAAATATGTACAGTGTAAATGGGAGGTAATCTCAGTGAGAAGGCATTGGTGTAAGGTAAATGAACCTTATAAGGCCTTTACATCTACCCATAGCTGTTCTGGTTCTCCCAGGTTTTTGTTTTGTTCTTGTTGGGTTTTGTTTTGTGCATGTGCATGCGTGCATGTGTGCATGTGTGTGTGTGTGTGTGTGTGTGTGCGCGTGCCTGTGTGCACGCACTTTCAATATACATATACATATATGTGTTTATATGTGTGTGTATATATATTTTGCATGTGCTTCTGTACATATACATAAATATATGTTTATTTTATTACTACAGAAAATGAATTAGCAAAGGTGACTAAAGAATGGTTAGGCAGGTAGGAAGAGAATCAGGAGAGAGTATCTTCAAAACACAGAGTAGAAGGATCCAAGAAAAAGAGGGTGGTCAAAAGTGTCAAATGCGGCAGAAAGACAAAAGAATATGAGAATTGAGAAGAGATCAATAGATATTATGGAGAGATCATTGGTCAACGGGAGAGAATGATTTTAGTTGAGTTGTGAAGTAGGAAGCCAGACTGCCTGAGGTTAAGAAAATGAAAGCAGAGGAAATTGAGGGAATATCTATAGATGGCTTTTTACAGTAGATGTGACTGAGAAAGTTAGGAGATACAAGAGATACAGGATAGTGGTTATCAGGAATGTGAGAATCACTAACGAGAGCTTTGTTTTATTTTATTTTATTTTAGTGTGAGAGAAACAGGCATGTTTGTAGGCAGCAAAGAAGCAACTGGTAGGTAGGAAGAGGTTGAATATTGAAGAGGTAAAGGGAATGATAGTCTGGGTAATCTTCTGGAGAAGATGATAGGGAATGGGATCAAAGGGTGCCTCTAGAAGGGTGGACCTCGTTGAGAAGAAGAGGAAGAGAATAAGCACTTACTAAGCAATTACTGTGTGCCAGGGTCTGCTAAACACTATAGATATCTGATGAGATATGCATCAGAGACTGGAGTAAAAGAAGAAATGGTATGTAGGGGGGTGTATCCTCAGATTTTGAGATGAGCAGTTGTAAAGTAAGGGGGAAAGGCAAAGGGATTCTTATCAGATGATCTTGATTTTTTTTAAAGTCATAAAGTATGAGACAAAGGCCTCAGATGAAAGGGTAGAGGGAGAGGATGCCTTTGGAAGCTTGAAGAAGGAAGGTTTGGAACATCTGCTTTGGTGAGTGGACTGATAGAGACAATTAAGGATAATGAAAGGATTGCCTTGCTACAGTGAGGGCCCAGTTGAGATTAGATAACATAAATTTGTCATGCAACTAGTTCCAAGATTTTTTATAGTAGCATTTGAGAACATGTGGTAGAGGTGAACAGTTATAGTAATTCAGGGTTGGATTTTGGTGATGCATGAGTTATGAGGCACTGATTGGAGAAGAGAGGAGAATGAAAAGTTGAACTGGTTCCCTAAGGAGTTACCATTGGAAAGAGAGAAGTGCATAATCAGAGCAGAGTGATATCCTGACAAAATTTTGAGTGGTGTTGGGGGGAGATGGGGAGTATTGCAGATCAAGGTCAGCTCAGAGAATAAGTTTGAGAGAAATGAGATAAAGGGAGGGATGATAGGAAATTTTGATGAGATAAAAGGCTATCTTTTTCATGTAGCTATGGTGGAGTGGAAGAGTAAGTTAGAGGAATTAAACATTGAAGAACTGGGAGGTTAAGACATTTGATAGAGCTTTGGTATGTATGCTGAAGTGCCTTAGATATGGACTGAATATGAATACTTTCATCGTGTACCAGTATTATAACACAACTAGGAATAGATCTTCCTAGTTATGGGCAAGAACTCCCTATTTGTTAATGGCACCCTAAATTCCAAGTCACACAACAAATTGCAGATCAACCTCCACCTGCTCTGCCTTCTCCCTTGTGCATCCAGTAAAATTCTACTATTCTTCAAAACTAAGCTAAAATCCATACTACTTAAAACTTTATTTCACTCCAACAAGATAATTTCTTCTTCCACTGAACTCAGAAATTATTGAATGTACCACTCATGTATTAATTAATAATCTATTTTCTCATAAATTATTTTTATATTTGTTACTTAATTTATCTGTTGTTACTTAAATTTTCACTTTTAAGTAACTTCTTTTTTCCAAACTAGATTATAGGCTGTTAAGCACAGTTTTTTTTCTTATATTTGTATCTCATGTTAGACCCCCACACACAGTTGGTGCTTAATTCTTTTGTTTTAACATCAGAAAAATCAAGAAGGTCTACAGAAAGTTTGGTGTGGGACCCAACTGATTCAAAGCATCTCAAAAGCATTTATAGAAAAAATTTGGAAGAACAGCACATAGTGGAGCAGATGTTTCAGCATTTTTATACAGTATACTTTTCATCATCACCAACAGTGTAGTCAGTTATTTTGGCCAATTCTCCAATACCAATTATACTAAATGAAGAAGAGGAAATGATACTTAAGGAAATAAAGTTGGAGAGAGTGGCCAGTCAGACCAAGTGCACAAAGAAGAGATCCATTTAAGAAAACAACATTTTCAAAAATCTTGGATGCTATTGCCAAAAAGACAATCAAGAGAGCAACGGTAACAGCTGATACATGTGTCTACTTTCTCATCTTACAGTCCTTTTCATATGAAAAGGATTTTTGATAGAAAAATGAGAACAGAACTAGCAGACTTTTGTAGATCATTTCCTAAAGCAGGCCATATCCCCACAATCACAGTTGACTAAAAGTTATAAAGAATTCAAGATCCTGTTATTCATATTTGTTGATAATGAAAAAAAAAACATTTGATGGTGGAGAGCAAAACACAGCCTTAAAGACTCTTCTCTGAGATGAATTGGGAGGAACCTCCATCTAGTGTTCACTTGGCTCTTTCTCAAGTCACCTCCACAAACCCTCCAGTTCTAGAACCAAGAACCAGGAACCATGGTCAAATAAATTCTGCCACTGCTCCTGGATATGGTTTGCTAATTTACTCCTCTATGACTCAACACATTGTCCCAGTAGTTCTCCAGATTAAAATACTTCTCTCTTGCAACTAATTTCCCAGTATGTATTTGTCTTCCTTTATTAGAATGTAAGCTCTTTGCAGGCAGAGAATGTTTTTTAACAATTCTTGGTATATAATCATTGTTTAATAGATTTTTTTTAAATCATTCAATCACAAAAAATAACTTCATCCCTAAACCCAGATTAGATTAAATAAAATCTGAGATTAAGGGGCCACTAAAATATGATGAGGTCAATATTGAAGAAGTAGAGGGCATTGAAAAACTTCAAGAACTTTACCTTAACCTACAATTTCATACCCTCTGTAACTAGGCTCCAATGTACTTTTGAGCCTTATTGTATATTACTTATATGTATAAAAAATGAAAATATAGTTTGACTTTTTCTTCACATGGATAATTTAAGGATATCTTGAGCAGGCCTATATACTCAATTTATCTATATGTATGTAGAATACTTTATTTTCTAGTTAATCAGAACTACTAGATGTTCCCCCAAACTCTACAATCTATTTCTTGCTTTCGACTTTATATGGCTTTTTCCTCAAGCCTGGAGTCTCTCCTCAAGTCTAACTCCCAGTATCATTACGTTCCTTCAAAACTCAGGTTGGGTAACACCTCCTTCATAAAGCCTTCAATGATTCCCTCAGTTTTAGCTTTGTACCTACTCTTTTTCAAGTGACATTGCTTACTTCCCTGTGCAGATTATAAGACTTTTTGAGAGGAAGGACTATTTCATCTTTGACTTTGCATTTCTAGAGCCTAACATAGTACTTTGTACACAATAGATGTCTAATGGATGTTAGTTGGATAGAATTGATTAGTGTGAATATTTTTTTTCCTATTTATACATGAGGAACTTGTGGCCCCTGAGGTCATACAATTGCCAAGTGGCGGAACTGGAAGTAGAACCCAGGCCCTCTGACTCCATACCTAGTGCTATTTTCACTACTTCAGGCTTTCCCCAATTACCCTTTATAAAAGGTACATGGTATACACAGTTGCTCTTTAATTAATAAAGGACTCTCAAACATTGGGTGTCAATGAAAGCCTAGAAAGAAACCTGCCATTGGCCATATCTATGTAATAAAAATTAAGAGTTTTAAATAAAGAATGTTTGGAGGTATGACCAATAGAAGAAAATTCTAAAGACTGATGATAGATTATCTTAGGAAGGGAAAAAAAGTAAAGTATTTTTTTTCTTAGTCCAATGACTGTGTGTGTAGGCGCTGCCTTTCTGAAAGAGGTAGAGCTTAAACTTCTGGGCTTTAAGCTAAAAAGAAATGGTAGAGCCCATTCTTCATCTTAAGGGGGAGGCATAACACCTCAGCTGAAGACTCCATCTGAAGCAGGAGACTAAAAGCAGAGGGAAACTCCACTCTTATTCTATGGAACTGTCTGACAATGAATAGCACTAGAACAGGTCACCACCCAGTGAGGGGGAGACAGTGTGCAAACAACTATATGCAACCAGCCTTTATAGAAGATAAACTGGAAATAATCAACAGAGGAAAGGCCCTGGAATTAAGGTAGATTGGGAAAGGCTTCCAGTAGAAGGTAGAATATTAGCTGGGACTTGAAGAAAGCCAGGAGTCAAGAGATGAAGAAGGAGACCTTTCCAAGAATGAGGGATAGCCAGTGAAAATGCCTGGAGTCAGGAGATGGGGTTAAGTGCTTAACTAATATTTATCCACTGACTGAATAAGCATCTATGGTATAGTAGCGACTCTAATCAATTTCTAAATCCCCAGAAGAGACCATAAATCTAACAAGAGAGTACATGCTGTATGAGACTAAGGAATAACAGGCCTACTAGGGGTTACCATGATAACATCATCAAAGGTAACCCAATTGTACATATTTCCTTTCCCTAAGTACTCCTCACATGTATTCTTCCCTGTCAGTGTTCCCTAAATACTTCCACGTTTCCACTGCTAGTCTGTGCATTTGTGGTAGAATGTGCCTCAGATTTATGGGACACATATGGAGTAAACTACTCCATCAAATGCTTTCTTTGAACTAATTCTATCTTCTGGCCAACTAAAAAAAATCAGACTTGTCAATGGGGACTTATGAACCATAGCTTTTGATGAATGTGGACACATAGAATACCTTGAACCTGGTCTGGTTGGTCTTGGAGAACCCAAGTATGAATTGAAGGGTGCCATTGGGTTCTCCACAAGGAAATGAACAATTTTTTCCTTAAATGCGAATGCCCAGTTAGCTGCTTCATTAGATCTCCAACCTCACTGACAGTTTCTGATGTCATATGATTAAATACTTTAACAACCAAGGAAGACTTTTGTAAAATTCATTTGGCATGTTCACACAAGACTATTTTTCTTTAGTTCTTTTTTCTGGATGACCTAGTGTGGAAAAAAATATTAAAGCATTCTGTGTCCTTGGGCTTCACCATCCTGTTGAAGTTAAGCAGGGGCTATAGCTAGCTGTATTGCCAACCAAAGAAGAGTACTGAGGCAATTCAGCAGTATTTTTGGGCAAAAACTAATTTTTTCCCCCTCAGATAGGCAGCTAGGTCATCAAAGAAAGAATGAATGAAAGTTTGAATTTATTAGATAAAGTCTCCCTCTCCCTCTCTGTTCCCTTCTCCCTCTCCCTTTCCCCTCTTTACCTACTCATTTCTGCAGGCCTAGATGGAGAACATTTTGTATGGCTTTGCTTCCTTTTCAGTATGGGTGTAGAGAGCCACAGTTCAAATTTATAGTTCTGCCTGGCAGACTTCCTCAATCATTTTTAACTTGGTTGGCAAAGCTGTTTTCTGACACCAAAATTGTGTAATCATGTCATTCACAGCAATTCCTTCTATTTTGGAAAAAAATGAAAATGTAGTTTGGCTTTTTCTTTAAATGAATAATTTAAGGATTTCTTGAACAGACCTGCATGCTCGATTTATCTGTATGTATGTATGCAAGCACATGCAAAAATGTTTATGGGCAAGTGTGTGTGTGTGTGTGTGTGTGTGTGTGTGTGTGTGTGTGTGTGTGAACAAGCATTTATTAAGTTTATAGTATGTGCTGGGTACTATGCTTCATGATGAAGATACAAAGATACAAAATGAAAAAGTCCCTGATTTTCAGGGAGCTTCAGTTTTATTGAGGAGATGACACAAACATGTGTAAGAATATATGGAATGAATACAGAATGTATACAAAGATAGGGACCATACTAGCAGGTTGGAGAATCAGAAAAGACTTCAGGGAAAAGAAGGAAGTTGAACTGATTCTTAGAGCAAATGATTCTCTGAGGCAGAAGTGAGGAAGGAGAGCAATTGAGGTATGTAGGTCCAGTGGGAGGGAACAGAGGTAAGAAATAGAGTATTGTGTATAAAGAACAAAAAGGTCAAATTTGCTGCCCTTTAAAAAATCAGAGGTATCTAATACATACATGGATGCTAAATATTTTCTGAGAATTCCATTTACGGATCAAGAATGAGGATATGGAACCTTATCCCTTTATCTAATATATGTAAACATCTGTAATAACTCAAAACCATTATAAGAAACACAAACATGACCCAGTTGGTAGTTTAACAACACTTAATAGAAGTTAAAAAGTTAAAGTTAAAACCCTTAGAAGAGCTTTAGTGGGATTTATTGGCAGTCGGTAGACACAGAGCTGCAAGTCCCAAATCAGATTCTACTTCCCACCACCTGCCCCAGGATTTGGGCATAAGCAAACATCTTTCTTACAGGGAAAATAAATATCCAGTGTAAAATGGATGAATTTGGATATCTTCAAAGAATTGTGTTTGCTAGTGAATTGGGGAGTAAGGTAGAGTAATTATTCCATTTTATTTAACAGGAAATCTTGTCTATTATTCTATGGCCTATGACATATACTTTGCAAAACATTGCCTATGAGGATTTTCAGGTTTTTGTTGTTGCTCTTGTTGAGAATTATTGAATTATACCATCATTGTGGAGGAATCTCAGTTTGAAAACTCCTTCCATGGATTTTGGTTCTCCACTCTTGATTGAGGATTTGGTTCAGATCTTTATCACTTAGTAATTGGTTAAATCTGAGAAACTGGAAACTGGGTGGAACCTAGCTTGGGCAAAGCCCTTTCTAGGATGAAGACACTATTCTTGCGGGAGGTTGAAAGGAAGGAAAGTTAGTGATCTCTCTTTACCTTGTGGTTACACTTCATATATGGATCCTCCTAGATGGGGATCAGGAAGAAATTAATTAGATATTATCATATAACCTTAGAAACCACAAGATTTCTCTGAATAGACTACTTTTGTATATGCTTCTGATTACTTGTGCTTTTTTGTATTTTTAAAATATACTCTTTTCCTTTATAATCAAATTCTGCAAAAAAATGCACCTGGTTTTCATTGTGTATGTCAAAGAGGAAAAGGAAGGGAAGGGAGCAGATGCTTGGAGCTATAAGCATCTCAGTGTGGTGGTGATTTGGGGAACAGGAATATCAATCAAAGTGTAGTAGAATGTTGACCTTCGCTCAGCTCAGAGCTTTGAGCCAAGGACTCATACATTTAGAAATTTTAGAGAGAAAATCGTGGCTGGAATGGTAATTCCCAAGTGTTGAGTGTGCAGGAAGAGGTTGGGAACTAATAATACTGCAAGAAAATTCCAAACCATTGCTGAGCGTCTTTCATACCATCTATGGAAATTGTCACTAGAGATAACACAGCTTAACAAATGATTTGTAAATGTATTGCTGATAAGAGAAAGAGCGCTCCTAAAGCTTTTCAGGAAGTCCTTATATTCCCCTATCCCACCCCAAAATCTTACCAAGAAGTCACAATCAATTCTAAAATATAAACCCGCTAAACAAATTAATTGCAATATGTTTATCACAAAGCAATAATTTAAAGACAGAGAAGAAGCTTTTGGTGATTGGAGTCAGTCAGTCAACATATACTGTGTGCCACTCACTGAGCTAAGTATTGGGGATAGAAAGAAAGGCAAAAACACACTCTGGGTCTTTAAGGAGTTCTCTTACAAATGAAAGAGGCAACATGTATACAATTGTGCACATATAAGATACATGGTGTAAATCTGAGGTCATCTCAAAGAGAAGGTAGGTGTGGGGTGAGGGAGACAGAGGAGAAGAAAACTAGGAAAGGCTTCTTGCAAAAGGTAAGATTCAAATTGAATCTCGCAGGAAGCCAGGTATAGGGTACAACCAGTGAAAAGGCATGAGACTGGACAATGGAGGGTCATACATGAGGAACAGTCTATGTTACTGAATTGAATACTTGGAGGGGAATGTAGTGTAAGAGAACTGGAAAAACAGGAAGGGAACAGGTTATAAAGGGCTTTAAAAACCAAATGGGATTTTTATATTTGATCTGAAAGTAATAGGCCTAAAGAAGGAAATGGCAAACTGCTCTAGTATCTTTGCCAAGAAAATCCCAAAAGGGGTAATGAAGAATCAGACATGACAAAAATTACTCAACCACAACAAAGTAATAGGGATGAAATGATTAGACTTGCCCATTAGGGAGACCCCGTTGGTATCTGGGTGTAGGATGGATTAGAGTAGGGATATTTTTGTGGTAGTGATGAGGTATAGGCTCTGGGACCCCCCCTTGAATTCTCCTTGAATCTTTGAGGTACAGGGTCTGGGACACCCCTTGAGGTCTGATTGAATCTTCCCACTTGATGAGGCATTTGCAGAGGCCATAAGTATTTCATTGTGGCTGGGCCCAAACCTCTGTTACTAGCCTGGCCCTCCATTGTCCATCTTCTTCCCACCCTTGAGACTATCAAAATATCAATCCACTCTTGCATTGACCTCCTTAACTCCTCCTGAAGACCCTGCCCAAACTCCTCCTCTAGATCACCCCTAGATTCCTCTGTATATAAGAATCCCATCTCCCTTCCATGTGGTGTGAGAGCACCACAGAATGCCCTAGCACAGACTTGCTCTGTGAAAGCACCATAGAACGACCCAGCATAGACTGGCTCCTTAAGAGTCTACCCCATATGGCGAACTTTTAATGAACTTTCAGTAAACTTTACTTTTCTTTGGCTGAGAAGACTTGAGTCTAATTCTTTCAGCAGGACCTGGCATGTTGGTGTTTTGGGGTCTCAGGCACCCCTAACTCTCTAAGTGGGTAAAACCTCTTCAGTAGGGAGATGAATTAGAAGGCTATTTCAGTAGTTCAGGTGTGAGGTAATAAGCATCTAAACAAAGGTGATGGCTGTGTGAGTGGGGAAAAGGAGACATATAGGAGTAATGTTGTGAAGGTAGAAATGACAAGATTTCGGAAAATGTTGGATATGAGATATAAGTTCAAATAAAGACTGGGAAGATGGTGCTACCCTCAATAGTCATAGGGAATCTGGGTGGAGGAGAGGATTTGGAGAGAAAGATAATATGTACTTTTTTGGTCATTTTGTATTTGAGATGTCTACTGGATATCCATTTTGAGATGTCTAATCCAGTTGTAGATGTCAGATAGGAGGTTAGGAGAGAGATTAGAACTGAATAAAGAGATCTGAGAATTATTTACATAGAAATGATAATTGAAGTTGATTAGGTCACCAAGAAGGATGGTATATAGGGAAAAAGAGAAGAGGGCCCAGGATAGAGCCTTAGGGGATACTCTCAGTTAGTGGGTGTGACATGGAGGAAGATTCTGCAGTTACATCTGAGGCAAAATTTAACCTAGATCTTCCTGTTGTCAAGTCCAGCATTCTATTTGTTGGAACATTTAGCTATCATTGAAAGCCGTGTGTGTGTGTGTGTGTGTGTGTGTGTGTGTGTGTGTGTGTGTGTGTGGTGTATCATTGTATTATGCTCTCTGGAAATGAGTATAACTCAGGTGTGGACAACCTGCCCCTGCCTCCCCATATTGCTGTTCTCTCCTTCTCTCTTTCTTCTTCTTTTCCTATTCCTCTCATTCTGGGCTTGTTTCCCTTCAACTTGCTCCCATTTTGGCACACTGGGTTTCCCCAAGAGGAGGTGATTTCTATAACTACTACCCTTATGGTTAGGAGTATCATTTATTCTAGGAAATTGCTACTAACCATGTAGTTCCTGTGCCCCTGTCTATGTGTTTCCTATTAACAAACCAACTAAAATGATTCTATTAATTCAAACCAAAGCATTTACTAAAAAAGGAAAAGCAAGAATAATAAATAAGATTTCACCCAATATACCTGGGCACACTCTGCCATCAATATATATAATGGCTGTGGGGAAGAACAGGCACAAATTTAAAATACAATGGTAGTGAGTTACATGTGTAGAGAATACACATGACCTGGAAACTCAGTTCTAGAACTTGGGTCAGGCCTCAGTATCCTTTCCCTTTCTTGAATATTATCCTTGCAAAGTTCACTAATGGGTGTGGAATCTGTGTAAGACAAATGGCTCTGTTGCTAAACTAGGCTGTTACAGACCTATTCTGAGTAATCTCTCTGTTCCCACAGAGCATATTGCCTCAGTTGGATGAGTTGATCTACTTTACTTTTCCAGTCATATTTGATTCTTCATGACCCCATTTGTTGACAAAGAAACCGGAGTGGTTTGCCATTTCCTGCCCTAGTTCATTTTACAGATGAGGAAACTGAGGCAGAAAGGTTACGTGCCTTGCCCAAGGTCACATGGCTAGTAAGTGTCTGAAGCCAGATTTGAACTCAGGAAATGTCTTCCTGACTCCTGGCCTAACTCTACCCACTGCATCATCTAGCTGCCCACATCTACTTTGCCGTTCCACTGCTATTCAACTACAGGCTCCATTTAGCTGGGCTTGGTCCTTTATGGCAATTGCAGTTTCAAACATTTCCTGCTTCAAGGTTAGTTAATCCTCAGCTGTGATAGTGTTATGCTCATTTACAAAAGGCAGGACCCTTCCTCTAGGGTTGACAGAAATATCTCCATTTCTGTACCTTCCATTATGCTTTACAGTTCTTCTCTCCTATGCAGGTAGTAGGCGGTGGTACAGATATAGACATAGTGTCTCTTACACCAACCAACTCTTCTCTCTTCACATAGCCCTGGGTGTTTTCTCTGATCAGCTCTTCCTGTTTATAGAAAGGTTCCTCACAGTGAGAAATTTTACTCTAGCCTATGGAAAGTGATTAAATCCTCATTGCCAATGAAGTTATATCCAGGCAATGTACATTTGCCTAATAATCACAAAATATTTCTGAGGTTCATGGTTCCACAATTACTAATTCCAAAGTTCTCTAGTTGGTCATATGCATATGAACAACTATATCATAGAATAGGGAAAAAGACCTTACCCTGGGCTAATGCATTATCTCTGCTGCTGCTTTCTTGATTTTTTTTTCATAATAAAAGTGAATAGACTCAGTTCTTGTCATTGGGGAGAAAAAGATAAGCAGAAGTAAATCCAAAGGTACTTTAAAAATGAAATATCAACCAATGCTAACCATAGACGGCAGTATAAACACAGATGGTGAAATGAGGGGTTTGGATTATAGAATTACTAAGGTCCTATATAGTCTTAAAATTCCATTACTTGTGAAAGGAGTGATCATGCAGCATAGATTGATTCAGAGCTGGCAGGAACCTTTCTAATATTAACCTTTCATTTTACAAATGAGGAAACACTGAAGGCCAAAGAAGTTAAGGACTTGCCCAGGGTCACAGAGACAGTCATTGACAGAACCATAATTCAAACCTAGGTCCTCTGATTCCAAACTCAGCACTTTTTCCATTGTGCCATAATATTCTGCAAAGACATCCTAAAGGAGATTACTGATACTTTTAAATCCAGATTCTGGAGGAAATGATTAGTGATAAGCTTTTTTGGGAGGACACTCTAGGTACAGGAAATGGTATGAATAAAGTCACAGAAGTTAATGTAGCCCATTCTTTAAAACATTTTGTAAGTAATACAATTCATGGTTCTTTTATTAACGTGATGTTCTTTCTAGTTCTTAGAAAAAGAAGTTACTAATTCGTGGGCATCTGTTTTATAATGGGAGCTAAAAGACTTGTGGGTATAACAACAGGTGATCCAAGATGTTTATAAGATAAATAAACTAGTAAAGCAGGACAGTAGCAGCAAATAAACAGAAGGAACTAAAGCAGACAATTTTCCTCAGAGAAATAGTTCTCATTTCCTTAGAATAGCTGTGTTTTCATTAATAGCTAACAAACCACTAACAGCTCAGTCCCTAACAAATACATCACTATTAAGATTATAGAACAGTTTGAGTTGTTTCTTAGGTGATGCCTGTGGCTGTAATACAGTTTAGTTTATATTACATCAAGAAAGGCTAGATGCTAGAAAGAGCTAGAAAAAGTCCAGAAGAGGACAATTAAAATTACTTGGGTGGGGGGGGGGGGCGGAGGGGATAAAAGGCTTGAGAATGAGGTAGGACTAAGAAAATTGGGATTTTTTTTATGTATAGGTTCTAGTTCAAGTACTGCCATAGTGTGATTTTGGGGGTACAATACAATCTCTTTGAGTTTTCTTATTGAAAAAATGAAAAGATTGGATAAGCATTCTTCAAACTCTATTTCATGAACCTCCAGGCTTCTGCGAAACAAGTCAAAGGGCTGCACAGAGAAAAAAGAAGTGTAAAGGTTGACAAGCTGTTATGGGAATCTGAAGATCTTCCCTGCGCCTAGGCCCTTTGAGAGGCTTAAGTGACTCTGAGAATCTTCCCTGATTTGAAAATATATTCTGCCCCCTAATAGGCTGAATGTGGTCACATGAGCCTGTGGCAGAAAGGTTGTTTTTCAGGAACACCCACATATATATATATATATATATATATGTATATATATGCCCACCCCCACCCCCACCCCCTTTGAAAACCTAGATGTTGGTGCTTCCCTCTCTGGTAACTAACTAGGTATGGATGTAATGGTTAGACGGCTGGAAGCCGGTCTGCAGATCTGTTTCTTTGTCTGCTTGTAACTTCTGTTTGCATTCTCTGAAGTTCAAAGTGTTGACTTTTGCCCCTAAACTAAGTAAATGATACATGTTTGATTGATTAAAGTAAGATTGTTGACCCATTTTGAGTTGCTTTCCTTTAGAAAAGCAGATCTAAGAACCTGTGCTAGCAGCCGCCCTTGGTATGCTGGGGTGTTGGGTATGCTGGGGTGCTTGCTGATACACAAGGGCACACAACAAATCCATCTCCTGTGTTGTTTGCTTTTGTATTCAGATAGTGTTGCTGGAATTACAGTGATCCTTTGGGGTAAGGGACACTTACGCTGTACCAACTGGTGCCTGGGCACTCAGTGCCACCACAGGGCTCTAATGCCCCTTTTTGTTGCATGGCATAGGAGTCTGTCCAGAGGTGGGAGACTTATTAGCCAAGCTGTTCAGGACTATCTTGTACTTTCAACATCTGGCACTCTCACCAGGAGCTATCATGCAAGGTTGCCAATACCTCAACATTTCTTATGCCTTAGTCCATCCACTTTGACTTAAAATATTTGATAATTATAGTGGGTTGAAGAAATAATTATTCTATTGATTTTTTTTTTCTTTTTGGAGGGGGGAAGGTAGGGCAATTGGGGTTAAGTGACTTACCCAAGGTCACATAGCTAGTAAGTGTTAAGTGTCACAGGCAGGATTTGAACTCAGGTCCTCCTGACTCCAGGGCGGGTGCTCTACTCACCTAGCCACCCTATTTTATTGAATTTTTATAATTTAGTTATTTGGTTAGAATAGAATTAAAAGTAAAAATTAATTTTGATAGTATTGTCATTTTAATTATATTGACATGGCCTAGTCATAAGCACTATTTCTCCTCCTATTTAGGTTGCTCTTTAAATCTTTAAGGAGTGCTCTGTAATCTATACAAATCTTTTGTGTGCTTTGGGAGATAGATTCCCAGATATTTTATATATTTTTGTAGTTTTTTTGTAGTTTTTTGGAATGAGATTTCCTTGCCTCTTATTGCTTCTTGTTTTTTTAAAATTATTATATAGAAATGTTGCTGATTTTTGAGAGTTTATTTTTCAGCTTATAACTTTTTCCGAAGCTGTTAATTGTCACAATTAGCATATTTTCTGATTCCCTAGCTTTTCCAAGTAAGCCACCATATCATCAGCAAATAGGGATAGTTTTGTCTTCTCTTTACCTATCTTAATGCCTCTGATTTTTTTATCTTCTCTTATTGCTGTTAATATCATTTCCAGAAATATATAAAATAATAGTGTTCCACTCCTGCTTTTATTAGAAAAGGTTCTAGTGTATCCACATTGTATGCGATATTTACTTTTGGTTTTAGATAGATGTTTTTAGTATATTAAAGAAAAATCTCTCTATGCCTGTGCTTTGCAGGTTTTTGTTTTGTTTTTTAGCAAAAATGAGTGCTGTATAAAATACTTTTATTGCATCTATTGCATTATCTGCATCTACCCTACTTGGTCATAATGCATGATTTCTTAGATAAATTTCTGTAATTTGACAGGATTTTGTTTAAAATTTTTGAGCCAATATTTATTAATGATCATGTGGGTCAGATACTTGGGTTGGCTAGTGCAGCCTTGCTGTTGAGGGGCATACTGGGTGATGGGGAAGAAGTATTGCTTGAGCTCAAGGTTAGCATCAATTCATGTTTTGTTTTGTTTTTTTATTAACGTGTATGTGTGTGTGTGTGTGTGTGTGTGTGTGTGTGTGTGTGTGTGTGTGTGTTTTGGGTGGCCTAGACTCTGGAGGTAGCTGTAGTTACTTTATTTTTGACATAATTTTTGTTTTGGAGAGGTATGAGAGGTCATGAGGATCAGAGAAAATAGTCTTCTATCTTGTTGGTCATATGACCCAGAAGTATTACGTTATCTTTCAGAGATTTTGTCTGGCTCTGGTTTTCTGTAAAGAAATTCCTGGAAATTATTAATTCTGTTAAAAGAGAGTTGAACCCACTGTGTGCTTATGTTTAACTTTGTAGGGCAAGTTTTCTTTGGATGCAAGCAATTTCCCTTTGCCTTTTGGCATATCATTCCAGCTTTTCTTTTTATTTTCATTTTTGCTAAAACATGCTGTTTGATTTGGAGGAGAGTCACATGGCATGTAAACTGTCTTTTCCTGTCTACATGTAATATTTTCTCTTTGAACCTGGAAGGTCTGGAGTTTTCTGAGTTCAATATGGGCTTCATTTCTTGTGGCATCCAGGGGATTCTATTGATCTGCACTTTGTCCTCTAGTTTCAATACTTCTGGATAACTTCCTTTGCTTGTACCCAAGTCCCTTCCTTCAAACTGCACCTTTTTTTTTTTTTACCATTTTCTCTGGTTTCTACCCCTAACACTTTATCCATTTACCTGTTCAAGTTCACTTCTACCTACCCATTATACCCCATTTAGTGATCAATGATACAGTGAGATAGTTACCAAATATCATGTATTTCCCAAGGACAGTAATGATTTAAAATATTTTGTTTCATTCCCAAATTGAGGAAGGGAGGGATCCTTTATAAGATTATATGCCCTGATTTAGGGTTGGAAGATAACATACCCATTATAAAGTTGCAAAGTGGATCTGATGGGCAGATGCTGATATATTCAGCCACTATTAGACTTTATCATAGTCACTATCTAGGGGAAATAGGATTGATCTCTGTCAGAGTACTGGATTGGAGACAGAGGACTTGGGTTTAAATCTTCCTCTTGTCACTTAGTAAAGTCATGTGGCTTCCCACAAGTCGCTTAAACTCTGTGGCCCTCAGATTTCTCCTTTGTAAAATAAGTAAGTTAGTCTGGAATGCTTTTGAAGTTCCTTTGACTCTAAATCT
This sequence comes from Pseudochirops cupreus, assembly GCA_028627135.1. Taxonomy (NCBI): domain Eukaryota; kingdom Metazoa; phylum Chordata; class Mammalia; order Diprotodontia; family Pseudocheiridae; genus Pseudochirops; species Pseudochirops cupreus. The sequence goes on along the minus strand of CM053582.1, from coordinate 291,413,596 downwards.
GTGTTCCCTTTCAACTGTAAACTGATCTAAGATGGGGGGAGGGGCGGCAGACGAGATGGGAATAAGCATTTATATAGCACCTATTATGTGAAGGCACTGTGCTAAACACTTTTTACAACTCTAATCATATCTGATTCTTACAACCGCTATGGGAGGTAGTTGCTATTATTATTCCTATTTTACAGTGAGGAAAACTGAGGCAAAGATGTTGCCCAGGGTCATATAGCTAGTATGGGTCTGAGGTCAGATTTGAACTCAGGTCTTCTTGACTCTAGGTTTAACACTGACTGTATCACTGCTTCATGATGAAGTGTCGTGTTCTCATTGTTCATTTGCACTGGTTCCATGGAATAATAGGGAGGAAAACCATCACAATTTTTAGAGGATCTCCTTTTCATGGTCTACTTTGCAGGTTCTAAAAGTATGGTCCAGGGACCCCTGGTAGTTCCCAAAGACCCTTTCAGGGAGTTTGTGAGATCAAAACTATTTTTTATAATAATACTAAGATGTTTTAATTTCTAATATGGTAACTATTGATAAATATAACCTACACTTTAAAAAAGCTCCTTGGAGGGATCTGCAATAATTTTATTTATTTGTAAAATTTTTTCCCCCAATTTATTAAATTATTTATTTTTAGCTTTCAACATTCTCTTCCATAAGTTTTAAATTTTCTCCCCTTCTCTCCCCCCTCCCTCCCCAAGATGACTTGCAATTGGATATGGGCTCTACGTATACATTCATTTTAAACACATTTTCACATTAGTCAAGTTGCATAGAAGAATTGTAACGAGTGGGAAAAACCATGAGAAAGAAAAAAAAACAAAATAAAACAAAACAAAAAGTAGTCTGCTTCACTCTGCATTCTGACTCCATTGTTCTTTCTCTGGATGTGACTGGCATTTTCCATCATGTGTCCTTTGGAATTATTTTTGGACCTTGAATTGCTGAGAAGGGCTAATTAGGTCTATCAAAATTAGTCCTCACACACTGTGGCTGTTATTGTATAAAATATTCTTCTGGTTTTCTCCCCTCACTCAGCATCAGTTCATATAAGTCTTTCCAGGTTTCTCTAACATCCATCTGTTCATCATTTCTTATAGTATAATAGTATTCCATTACGTTCATATACCACAACTTGTTTAGCCATTCCTCAATTGGTGGGCACCCCCTTGATTACAGTTCTTGGCCACCACAAAGAGAGCTGTTATAAATATTTTTGTACATATGGATCCTTTTCCCATTTATATGATCTCTTTGGGATACAGTCCCTAGAAGTAGAATTGCTGGATCAAAGGGTATGTACATTTTTATAGCCTTTTGGGCATAGTTCCAAATTGCTCTCCAGAATGGTTGGATTAGTTCACAGCTCCACCAACAATGAATTAATGTTTCAACATTCCCACATCCTCTCCAACATTGATTATTTTCCTGTTTTGCCCTGTTAGCCAATCAGATAGGTATGATGTGGTACCTCAGAATTGTTTTGATTTGCATTTCTCTAATCAATAGAGATTTAGAGCATTTTTTTATATGACTACAGATAACTTTAATTTCTTCCTCTGAAAAATGCCCATTCATATCCCTGACCATTTATCAATTGAGGAATGACTTGTATTCCTGTAAATTTGACTCAGTTCTCTATATATTTTAGAAATGAGGCCTTTATTAGAGACACTAGTTGCAAAAATTCTTTCCCAGTTTTCTGCTTCCCTCCTAATCTTGGTTGCATTGGCTTTGTATGTGCAAAAACTTTTCAATTTAATGTAATCAAAATTATCCATTTTGCATTTCATGATGTTCTCTATCTCATTTGGTCATAAATTCCTCCATTCTCCATAAATCTGACAGATAAACTATTCTTTGCTCCCTTATTTTGTTTATAGTATCAGCCTTTATACTTAGATCTTGAACCCATTTGGACTTTATTCTGGTACACAGCGTCAGACATTGGTCTATGATTGCTATAATCATTGACTACTGAGTTTTATGTACCTAACCTACTCCACTGATCTACCTCTCTGTTTCTTAGCCAGTACCATCTTCAATAATTTTAAAGAGTAAAAAGGGCTCATGATACTAAAAAAAAAATGGAGAAATACTGCAATTAATGAATTTAAAATAAAAGCACAAGGATTAAAAGAGTTTGCTCATTTTAAGGTTCTTTTTCAAAAGCAGATCAAAGGAACTCTAGCATTCTTTAAGAGCACAGACTCATAGAATTTAGAAGTAAAAGGAACCTTAGAAACCCATCTAGTTCAACTACCTCATTTTATAGGGGAAATGAGGTCCAGGAAAGTTCAGTGACTTATCTAAACTCACAGAGACATTGAGTAACAGAAGAAAGATTCAAGTCTTTTGACTCAAAAATTCCCATTATTTTGTGTATTCCTCACCCATGACACTCCATTCCCATTTCTGTTTGTTTGCATTGACTCTCTGATTCTTGGAATGTAATCTTCCATTATATCTACCTCATAAAGTCTCAAACAGTATTTTATAGTAAAGATACTAAAGGTACTATGAAAGTTAATGTTTTCATTTTAAATATCATTTTATTACCAACTTAAATACCAAAAAAGAATATTTCCATATACATAACAGGACACAAAAAGAGGATTAAATATGAACCTGTGAATCTCTTTTTCATATCACTTGATCTTTTAAATAAATTAATAATAATTCCACATTAACTTTTAGACCTTTTTTTTTTTAAAAAATCTCTGCTTCTTTCTGAACTTTCTTTGTCTTTCTGTGGCCTTCTTTTGTGGTCTTCTTGCTTACTAGACCCTGTCCCCTACCTCTAAAGGATTATATTCAGCTTTGCAGGGTAATTTATGCTTAATTGTGAGCCAATATATTCTGCTTTTTAGAATATTATCTTTCAAAATCTTATGTCATTCGCAGCAGAAACTCTCAGATCTTCTTTGATCCTCACTGTGATTCTTTAGTAATTGAATTTCTTTCTGGATCCTTGTAGTATTTTCCCTTAGACTTGGAAGCTCTGGATTTTGGGTATGATATTCCTGGGACTTTTCTAGTAGGGATTTCTTTGTGGATGTGATGGGTGGATTTGTTCTATCTTTACTTTGCCCACTGGTTCTAATAGATCTAGGCAATTTTCATTTCAATTCTAACTTTCAAAAAATCTGTTTTTTGAGTAAAGTTTACCATTGTCTTGTCTAAACTATTTTCTTCCAATTCTCTCCTCTAAACTATTTTTTTTTTTATCTCTTGATTCTAAGCACTTAAGTAGTCCTTGGGGGAAATTTTTTTTTTCTTTTAAGTCATTACTTGTAGTTGCCATAGAGTTAATCTCTCCTTTGGGGAGATCTCTTTTGAATGATCTCACTCTGTGTCCCCTGGGTTCCTTCCTTGAACTCCACTTCTTGGGGTTAGATCCCTACCCTCACTCTGATCTTTGAAATTCAGAGTACTAGATTTTCAGGTCTCTTTATGGCATCCCAGGAACCCCTGGGCCTGTGCTGTCCCAGTTTAAGTGCTGCTGATCCCCTCTGGTTGCTGCTGCTTTCCAAGGCTTTCAAAGTCTCTATCCTAAAGCCTTTCTGGTCAGCCTTTTCTGCTTTCTGAACTCGGGTCCTTCTGCCTCCAAGCCTAGCACTCTATCACTATGTCACCTACCTGCTCCTAGCTGGCAAGGAAATGAAACAAAATACAGCCCCTGCCTTCAAGAAGCTTGCAGACAAATCAGAATGAGTGGAGAAAATAGAATACACACACACACGCACACACACACACACACACACACACACACACACACAAACACACACAAACACACTTATATGTATATGAAAAAGATACTCAAAGAGTTTCAGAAAATTTGTTTTAAGAATATTTGAAGAGGGGGCAGTTATCCAGTTATCACTTTCAACTGCAAGGGGGCCAGGAAAGAAATGTAAATCAGGGAAGGCTTCATGGAGGAGGGCACACATAAAATGGGTCTTGAAGGAAACAATGTTAGTACACAGGAATGTATTCTATATATGGGGAACAGATATCCTTTGTCGTGGTAGGGAGATAAGGGAGTATAAGACAAGAATGGAGTCTGATGGTCCAGTTTGACTGGAAGGAAGATTGTGTGAAGGAGAATAATATGGAATAAAGCTTGAAAAGCAAGAGCCAGACAGGAGAGGTTAAGTGCTGAGTGGAGGGGTTTTTCCTTTATTGAGATGGGTAATTGAGAAATGTGGGAGAATTATATTGGGGAATTATGTTGTTGAACCTGCATATTTGGAAGAACATTTTTATAGCACTTCGAAAGGTAGATTTGGAAAGGGAGAGGCTGGCATTAGGGAGACCAGGTAGGATGCTATTATATAATAGCTTGGGGCAAAGATGATGAGGGCCTGAACCAAGGTAGTAGCAGTACTTGGGTAAGAGAGATAAAATATTGTAGAGGTAACATAGACACAACTTGACAATTGATGGATGAGGAAGAGGGAAAGAATCAGAGGCAATGATTGGCTACAATGGGGAAAAGTATTTAAAAAAAACCCATTCAGACATGCAGGATTCATTTATGTTTTTAGAACAGCTTTTTTTTTTTTTGGGTGTAGTCAAGATGGAGGAGTAAGAACAGGGACCTGCTTGAGTTCTCCCCCAAACTCTCCAAATACCTGTAAAAAATGACTCTAAACAAATTCTAGAGCTACAGAATCCATAAAATGACAGAGTGAAACAAATCTCCAGTCTAAGAAAACCTGGAAGGTTGACAGGAAGGGTATATTGCACCAGGCTGGGAGCAGAGCACAGTCTGGCATGGGCTATATGAGCATAGGCAGGGCTAACATGGGCCTCAGGGGACTGAATCACTGGAAGCTGTGACAGTTTCCAGGCTTCTCAACCCACAAATGCCAAAGACAACATAGAAAGTCAGTGGTAAAACTCTGTGGGACCTGGGTGAAAGAGAAGTGTGGTCTGGCTGGGGTCTAGCCCCAGCCATGGAATAGCAGAGCTGGCAGTGGCAGTAGCAACAGCAATGGCAGCAGCAGCAGCAGTGGCTGCTTCCAGAGCTCTGGGCCCACAAATTGTGGGGGATTGAGTGACTGATACAAAAGCCCTGAAACCTGGGACAGTATACCCATCCCTATTCTCACCCCCACTGGAAGCAGAGTCGTACCTTGACAAACAGTTAGAAAGTCAAGTATTTGACTGGGAAAAGCATAAAAAAGTCAACCTACAGAATCTTACTTTGGTGACAAGGAAGATCAAAACATACACCCAGAAGAAGACAACAAAGTCAAAGCTCCTACATCCAAAACCTCCAAGAAAAATATTAATTGGTCATAGGCCATGGAAGAGCTCAAAAAGGATTTTGAAAATCAAGTAAGAGAAGTGGAGGAAAAATTGGGAAGAGAAATGAGAGTGATGCAAGAATATCATGAAAAATGAGTCAGCAACTGGCTAAAGGAGACCCAAAAAGTACTGAAGAAAATAACACCTTAAAAATTAGAGTAACTCAAATGGCAAAAGAGGTCCCAAAAGCCAATGAGGAGAAGAATGCCTTAAAAAGCAGAATTGGTCAAATGGCAAAGGAGGTCCAATCAGGATAACACAAGATCTAGCAGCTTCTACATTAAGAGATCAAAGGGCTTGGAATATAATATTCGGGAAGTCAGAGCAGCTAGGGTTAAAACCAAGAATCACCTAATTAGCAAAACTGAGTATAATCCTTCAGGGAAAAAGAATATTCAATGAAATAGGAGGCTTTCAAGCATTCTTGATGAAAAGACCAGAGCTGAATAGACATTGTGACTCTCAAATATAAGACAGGAGAAGCATGAAAAGGTAAACAGGAAAGAGAAATCATAAGGGACTTATTAAAATTGAGCTGTTTACATTTTTACATGGAAAGGTGATATTTGTAACTCATGAGATCTTTCTCACTTTTAGGGTAGTTTTAGAGGAAATATTTATAGGTATGTATATATGTATATGTACATATGATGGATAGATAGACAGACGGAGGGCACAGGATGAGTTGAATATGAGGGGATGATATCTAAAAAATAAAATTAGGGGTGAGAGAGGTGTATGTTTGGAGAAGGAGAAAGGGAGAGTTAGAATAGTGTAAATTACATCACATGAAAGAGGCAAGAAAAAGGTTTCACAATGGAAGGGAAAAAGGGGAAGGTAAGAGGGAATGAGTGAACCTTACTCATCAGATTTTGCTTTAGGAGGGAATAACATACACACTCAATTGGGTATCTTACATTACATGAAAGTAAGGGGTAGGGAATAAGAGGGGGTAGATGATAGAAGGGAGGGAAGATTGGGGGAGGATAGTCAGAAGCAAACACTTTTGAAAGGTACAGGGTCAAAGAAAAAAATAGAACAAGTGGGGAGCAGGATGGGATGGAGGGAAATATCGTTAGTCTTTCACAACATGACTATTATGGATGTGTTTTGTATAACTACACATATATAACCTATATTGAATTGCCTTCTCAATGAGGGTGGGTGGGATGGGAAAAAGGGAGAGAATTTGGAACTCAAAGTTTTAAAAACAAACATTAAAATTGTTTTTACATGCAACTGGGAAATGATATATAGGCAATGGGGTACAGAAATCTGCCTTGCCCCATAAGAAAGTAAGGGGGAAGGGATTAAAAGGGGGGTGTGAAAGAAGGGAGGACAGACTGAGGGACTAGGTAATCAGAATGCATGCCATCTTGCAATGGGGGGAGGGGAGAGGTAGGGAGAAAATTTGTAATTCAAATTCTTGTGGAAATGAATGTTGAAAACTAAAAATTAATTGATTAATTAATTAAAGAAAAATAACAACTTTTTCTATTACATACTTCTATGGGAATAGAAGTGATCAATATGTGCAATCACTTATGTTTTGAGTCACTTCAAGTGGCATAGAATCATCTGAGGTGATTCAGACAGAGTTGTAGTATCTTAGTCCCTTTGCCTTGGCACAGTGGGACCACTCTAGAAGTACGAGTATTTGTGTGGTCCAGTTATATCCCAAGACATAGAAAGTTCTTTTCCCGCCCCCCAGGAGAACCTAACACTTTAGAAATGAACCAAAGCACTATCCAACCCTTAGGGTCTCACATTGTGCTCAGATTTCTGAAGTAATTATACAAGTCTTCAAAGTATTTATTAGCTGACATCCCTTTAGAGCTATATCCATAGTTGAGGTGCCTATGTAAAGTGACGTTAAGGAGAAACTAGTGTCCTAGTGCCAATGCCAATAGAAGGAAATCTTTGTGACACTCGGGGTGAATGTTCTATGGTACCCTCTAGTCTGGGGGTATTAATTCTAAGTGATTCTGAAGAATAGGATAGAGGAAAAATGCAGAGTTCATTTTGGTTATTAAAAATGATGAATGACTTGCTATTTATTGCTGTCATAGAATGACATAATTTGGGGAAGTTTTTTCCAGGGCAACCAACAGTGTTATTTAAAAATAAATAAGTAAATCAATAAAATTAATGACTTGTATGATCTGTAAATTTATGATGTCACCAGGGCAGGACTGGCCCCAAAGTTGGCAAAATTCATTTTTGGCACCTTCTCAGTGACCTTTTTTGAACCCATATTCTCCTTAACACACTGCATTTCTACCATCCCCACCCTGTACCAGCCCTGATCCCCAACATTCAGTGTCCTTCTGTTGCTTCCCAACTACTCAAGACTCTGCTTCATTAGTAGTGCTCTGTTTCTTGAACTTTGCTTGATCCCTTTCCCCTTGTCAAAACATGCTTGTTCTACAGCCCATTTGTTGTAGGGCTCTGCTAGGTCATCAATTAAATTAATTTACACTAGTGAGTTAATGGTTAATGATAGCTAATGTATCTTCCTCTTGGGGGTACTTCCACCTTCATAAATAGCTTCTGGAGACCATAGAGCCTTAAACAGAAGGGATGATTCACTGTGGCAAGTTGACAAGAAATATATTTTTGCAAAGCAGGGGGTAATTTCTAAAGAGTTGACTCTCTTATCAACAAGGCGTTGAGAAAAGTTTCACACCATATTTTTCTAGATAATGGAAGAATGATATGGTAGAAAGAACATCAGTCTGGTAGCTGCAGGATTTTGTCGTCTGACAAAGTAGATTTCAGTATTTTTACTGATGACTTCAGTGAAGGCATAGATGGTATGTGTATCCAAGTCATGACTGACATGACACTTTTAGGTATGGCTAATTAACTGGGTGGCAGAATTAGCATCTAAAAAGATACTAATGAGCTGGAACAACAAACCTAATTTTATAAGATAAAATGCCATATAAAGAAAGCCCCTTGTATTTAGATAAAAAAGAAAAACCAATAATAACAATCATGTAAGTATAGGAGGAAAGACATATGGTTAGATAGTGGTTCATATGAACATGTCCTTGAAGTTGTAGTTAACTACAATATCAGTGTAAATCAACAGTATGAAGTGCTAGTTACACAAACTAATTAGATCTTAGGCTATACAATGAAAATATAGTCTACATATTAAGGGAAGTATAAGTTGTACTGTACTTTGCAGTGATCAAAGCAAGCTTGGATTATTGTGTTTAGTCATTGGTGCCATATTTTAAGAGAGACATTGAGAAGCAGGATATGTCCAAGGAAAGTAGATAGGATAATGCAGGGACTTGAAATTATATTGTATAATAAATTAATGCAATAGAGCTGTGTCACTTAAAGAAAATTTGGAGAAAGGTGAGAGAAATTACGATCACTGACTTTTAATATATGAAAGGATGCCATGTTGGAGATTAGATTTATTATATTTGGTTCCACAGGCAAAAGTCATACAAGAAAGAATTTCCTAACAATTAGAGCTGCTCAAAGGTGAAATGAACTACTATCCCAGGATTATCAGACTAATTCCAAGGGTTAGAGATATGATTAAGATCTCCCACCTTTTGTGCCATTCCATGCATGTAATTCAATTTTAATTCAACAAGCATGTAAATGCTTATAATGTGTAAGGCACTGCTAATTTGGCAGAGTGTTGGACACTGCCATCTAAGGCTAGTAGACCAAGCCTAATCCCTTTCCCACAAAACAAACCTTGAGATACTTGAAAGTTATCATGTTTTCCCCTAAATGTTTCTTTTTTCTTTTCTGGGCTAAATATTTCCAATTCCCTTAACCAATTCTTATGTGTCATGATTTTGGGAGCTTCCATAATTCTGAATGTCCTGCATTTTATCAGTGTCCTCCTTAAAATGTGTTCAGAATGAAACATATTATTCCAGATTTGGTCTGAATAAGTATTCAAGCATTATCATATTCCTCTTTGGAGAATCTACATGTTCATTAATTAGCCCACGATTGCATTAGTTTTTTGGGTTGCTCTCTTTTGCTATTGACCCATATTGAATTTACCATCTACTATATCCAAGAGTTTATTTTTTAGTAAGTCAGTCAACTAGAACTTCTTTCATTCAGAATAATTACTTCCTACCCATGCTTCAGTAGATCCTGCTCCTTCCAGGGATACAGACCACACCTTCTCCCCTAATGCAATTCTTCCCATAAATCCTCCATTGAGTTCAAGTTGAAGCGATTTCCAATTGAAATACTAATACTCATACTAATTACAATGGATAACATTTACATTGTACTTTTAAGATTTAATTTACAGAGTGCTTTACTTGTTAACTTATTTGCCTTTATTTGAAGATGGCATTTGAATAAAGCCACTGAATACTGTGGTTCCTCCTTAGTAAAATCCACAGTTCAAACAGTTTGGGAAATAAGGCCTTTATCAGAGAAACTTGCTGTGAATTTTTTTCACAGTGATGATTACTGTGTATTTCCCTACATCCCATTGTTAGCCCTGTTTATTCTACTCTCTTTTTCTCCTTTCACATAGTTCATCCTCAAAAGTGTTTTGCTTCTGACTACTACCTCTCCCAATCCTCCCTTCCTTCTATCATCACCCCCTTTCTCTTACGCCCTTCTCCTCTTCCTTTCCTGTATGGTTAGAAAGATTTATATATCCAACTGAGTGTGTATATCACTCCCTCTTTGAGCCAATTCTGGTGAGGGTAAGGTTCATATGCTCCCACTTACCTCCAGCATTTTCCCCTTCTCCCAGTGTATTCCTCTTTCTCACTCTTTAATTTAATTTAATTTAATTTAACTTAAATTTTTTACATGTCATTTCATTGTATTCAACTCACACCTATACCATCTGTCTGTGAATACACCTTCTAACTGCTATAATAATGAGAAAGTTCTTGGGAATTTTATGTGGGAGAAGTTTCTGGAAAGAGGGCAGAGCAGGTCAGAAAATTCCAAGCTCTCCAGATTTCTCCCTCAAACAGGATAAAACAGCTCCTCAGGGTGAACTTAGAGTGATAGAAATAAAGGAGAGTTAGGGTAGAACAGGGGATCTCCTGGGACAATGGGAGAAGGATGGAAGTTTGGTCCCTGTGAAGTGTAAACACCTCCAGGCTAGTTCCACTGAAACAAAAAAGCAGTGAACCCTGGGGTTAACTGGGTTGGGAGGTAGCCTCAGCCCCAGCCACAGTGATGTGGGTGAGGAGATTCAGAGGGGGCTGGAGAGGAACCTCTTGATAAGGAAAGTCAGGAACAGTTGTGCTGCCAACATACAGCCCTGGGTGAGAAGGAACCAGCATATGCCTGGTGAATACAGAAGCAGTGGGGCAGGGATGTTGCTGGCTGTGGGCATGTATAGGAGGGAGGAATTTTTGGTTTTGGTTCCAGGCTAAAGGGTAAAACTGAAGGAGCAACTGAGACCAGAGACCATTATTACAATAATACATTTTTTCAAATGAACAAGCAGAGGAGAAAGAATCCAACCATAGAAAGTTATTATGGGAATAGAGAAAACTGGAGTTCATCTTCAGAGGAGGATATTGAAGTAAAAAAAAGCCTCGCCTATCCCAAAGAGTAACATCAAATGGTCATCTGCCCAAAGAGGATTCATAGAAGGATTTTAAAAAGACTTTAAAAATAAAATGAGAGAGACTGAGGAAAAATTAAAAAAAATTAAGAACAATCCAAGAAAAACAAGATTGTGAAAAGAAAGTTAAACAACTGGAAAAGAAGATCCAAAATCTTAAGGAAGAAAATTAATTTACAAAGTACTTTACTTTGTTAACTTATTTGCTCTTATTTGTGGATGGCATTGTGCTATTTGAATAAAGCAAATTAATTTGAATATTTGAAAATTAGAATTGGGCAAGGGGAAACCAGCAAAGTTCTAAGAGACCAAGAAATAATAAAACAAAATATAAAGAATGAAAAAAAAACGAGAATGTGAGACATTTCGTAAAGAAAGCAACTGATCTGGAGACCAGATCAAGAACAGAAAACATAAGAATAATCAGACTACCTGAAAGCTACGATTAAAAAAAAAAAGAATTTTGATACAATGATACTAGAAACAATTAAAGAAAATTGTCCTGAAGTGTTAAAACAAGAGAGGAAAGTAGAAACAGAAAAAATCCTACTGATCAACACCTGAAAGAGATCTGATGAGGAAAACTTACTGGAATATCATAGCTAAATTCTGAAACCCCCAGTTCAAGGAGAAAATATTACAAGAAACAAAAAAATTCCAATATGATGGAGCCACAATGAGAATCACACAAGATCTAGCAGCAGCTACACTAAAAGACGTGCAGGTCTTAGACCACTATATATTGAAAAGCAAAAGAACTGGGGTTATGACTGATAATATCATACCCAGCAAAAGGTAAGCATAATCCTGAATTTAAAAAATGGCTATTCAATGAATTGCCAGACTTTCAGGGTTTTATTGCAAAAAGACCTGAACTTCATAGAAAATTTGACGTACAAGATCTAAGAGAAATATAAGGTAAATATCAAAAACGAGTTACAAGAGACTCAGTAAGAACAAACTGTTTACTTTCTTTCTTTTTCTTTCTTTTTCTTTTTTTTTCTTTTTTGTTCTATTTTTTGGAGGGGGGAAAGTATGGCAATTGGGGTTAAGTGACTTGCCCAAGGTGACATGGCTAGTTTTTTTGTGTTAAGTGTCTGAGGTCAAATTTGAACTCAGGTCCTCCTGACTCCAGATCTGATGCTCTATTCACTGCACCACCTTGCCACCCCCAACTGTTTACTTTTTATATAAGGAAATATAAACTGTATGTCTAAGATTGTAATTAGTAATTGAGTAGTTTGAAGGAAAGATTGGGGTAGGGCTAAATATGATGTGATTCTAAAAAGTAACACCATTTAGGAAAAGGTTAAAAGACTAATTATCTTATACAAATGAGGTGTGAGAGGAAGAATTAATACAGAGAAATTTGATACTGGGGGGGCTGATAGTTCTGGAACACTACTGTCATTGCAAATGGGTTAAAGAGGGAGCAATACACATATATCTAGAAGAGTATAAAAGTCTTCTAAATTTGACACGAGGCTAAGAGGAAAGGGTAAAGGGAAGAGGATAAGGGAAGAACCTTTGGAGGATGGTGGGTTAAGTAATAAGAAGGCAAGACAGCAGGTAGAAGTAAAGTAGAGGAGTCAAGAGGGATAGGAAATAATATACACATGCAAACATGAAATAAAGATCACTAGTAGAATTCATTAGGAAGATATAGCAGGGGTAGTAATCATGATTTTAGACAAAGTTAAAGCTAAAACAGATTTAATCAAAAGAGAAAAACTACTATATCTCAGCCATATTAATCAAAATTGTTTTAGATTACTTAAAATAACTAGACAGTATAAGATTGGAATTATTTCTGTAGTGGTAGGAAATGATGAGTTGGTAGACTTAGAAAAAGAATATGTATTTATGTATATATAAGTGTATATATGTCTATATGTATGTGTGTATATGTGTATGTATATGTGTATATATGTATATGTATGTATTATAGATAGTGTGTATGTACATACATGTGTGTATATATATATGTATATGCATATCTTTATTCATCTATCTATATCTACATGTTTAATTGTAGTCTTCTTGAGGGGGTGGGGAGGAAGTGGGAAAGGAGAACAAAGTAAAAAGTGTACATCAGAGAACAAAAGAAAACTCAAAAGGAAGCAAAGATGGATGGGTCTGAACATAATGTGTTTTGTATGTATTATATAGACTTTCTTGAAATGGAAATTTATTGCTGTATGTTTTGAGTGCTCTCTTATGTTCTGCTGTGTAAATGACAATGCTTTTCCCCCCCATTTATTTAGTATTTGTTTATGTTTCTTTTAAAATAAATTATTAATAATAAAAATGAATTATAATTCACATTTCCATGTAGAAATGTTAACTTACTGAATCGCTTATGATTTTTCTTTCATGTTTACCTTTTTATGCTTGTCTTGAGTCTTGTATTTGAAAGTCAGATTTTCTTTTCAGCTCTGGTCTTTTCATCAGGAATGAATGAAGCTTATCTATTTCATCGAATATCCATTTCCCCCCCTGAAGCATTATACTCATTTTGCTGTGTAGGTGATTCTTGGTTGTAATCCTATCTCCTTTGCCTTCCTGAATATCATATTTTAAGCCCTCTGATCCTTTAATATAGAAGCTGCTAAATCTTGTCTTATCCTAGCTGTTGTACCATAATATTTGAATTGTCTTTCTGGATGCTTGCAATATTTTCTCCTTGACCTGGAAGCTCTGAAATTTGGCTATAATATTTCTAGGAGTTTTCATTTTGGGATCTCTTTCAGGAGGTGATTAGTGATTTCTTTCATTTTCTGGTTGACCTTTTGATTCTAGAATATCAAAGCGGTTTCTTTGATAATTTCTTTCAGGAAGTTATCAAAGAAAACTGCTTTGATAGTCTAGAATCATCTAGGGCAATGCCCTCATTTAGCAAATGAGGAAACTGAGATCCTGATTTTAGAAAAAGAATAGAGTGAGGGTTAACCCCAAGAAGGGTTAAATGACTTGCCCAAGGTTATAATGTGAAAGAGTCAGGATTTGCAGTGAATTCTGACTTTAAATCTAGCACTCTTTCCATTGGATCACAAACTCCAATTAAGGTCACCTCATCAGTTGTTCCTCAAGGCTGTCCTGTTCAGACTCTATTCCAGTCTAACAGGAAGTATTTCCATTCTTCCCAATACACAGCTCTACTCCCTTCCGTGTCCCATGTCCTCCCTCATCCTCTTTGCCCCTCTATGCCTGTCCTTCTAAGCTCTTACCCTAACTTGTTCCTCTCTCCTCTCTTTCCCATAGTCCTTGTCCTTTTTCTAAACTCTTTCCCCATAATCCTTCCTCTGCTTCAAGAAGATTTTATAAGCCAACCTCATCCAACTTTTCTCTATGCACCCTTTCCTCCTTGTTCCTCTTTCTTAAGGCTATGTTACAACACAGACTGGATGTGTGTGTGTGTGTGTGTGTGTGTGTGTGTGTGTGTGATTAAATCATAAAACAGAAATGGAAAAAGTGGTCTTAAAAAGCATCTAGGCAATTAGTTGCTGTAGTAGATATGTTCTGGACTAGGAGCCTCAAAGACTTATGTTTGTACCCTGTCTCAAATATTTATTAGCTGTGAGATCCTAGGCAAGTCATTTTCCTTAGTCTCATTTTTTTCTGACCTGTAAAATGGGAATAATGATAGTATCTCCCTTATAGGGATAACACACACAGACACACGCACACATCCAGTCTGTGTTGTAACATAGCCTTAAGAAAGAGGAACAAGGAGGAAAGGTTGCATTGAGAAGAGTTGGATGGGGCTAGCTTAGAAAATCTTCTTGAAGCAGAAGAAGGGTTATCGGCAAATGATAAATGCAAAGTGCTTTATAAATATTAGCATTGATTATTATCCTAATTCCCTTAATTAAACCTCTTCTTCATTTTATAGATGAAGTAACTCTCTTAAGTGGCCCCCAGTCCAGTCAGTGCCAATAATGGAGATGGACGGTGGACCTCCTGATATGAAGTCTAATATTCTTTCTATTTCACAATGATGTCTCTGAAAAAAAGGAGTCTGGTTGGGTCTGTCTGAATGTTAGGACTGACAGCTTTATGTGATAGAAAGGGATCTGAGATGGAAGTCAGAAGCTTGGGCAAACTATACTATCTAGATAAGCTTCTGTATCCTTATCTGTACAACAAAGAGGGTAGGATCATAGCCAGAATTGGAATAGAAGTCAGGTGACATTTAGTTCAATAATGTTATGTTACAGATGAGCAAACTGAGGCCTAGGAAAGATAAATGACTTTCCCAAGGTCAGATATGCAGTGTGTCATTGACTCAGTTCAGTTCTGTCATTAAGTAGGGAATTAGAGTAGGATCAAGAAGGGCATAAATTTATAAAGAGAGAAATTTGGTTGGAGAGAATGTCATAGTGTGAGCAGTGTGGCGACTCTGGCCAAGAGAGGACTTTCTAGAGCAGATCTTCTTAAACTTTTTTTCTCCTTGCAACCCTATGTGGGATTGTGACTGTAATGTTAATGAAATCGAAGATGTTCCTTGCCTATTAATAGGCCTGTGTGCCCATCTGTGATACATCCTGAATCACATAAAGCCCACTGGGGGAGAAACTTGTTTAAAGAGAAGCTGGCTGAGGGGAGGCTTGCTTGTAGGAAGACTTTCACTCCTTTTGGTGCTAGGCACTGAGTCAGGAAGGTTGTGATGCCTTTAGGCTCTGATAAATGTATATACACTCTGAGTTGGAATTTTGCTTTGGGGATTCGCTCATGAGAAGGATCTTTTGATTTCCTAGTTGAGACTCTTAGTAGTCATTTGTTTAACACAGTGGTTCTCAACCTTCCTAGTGCCGTGACCCTTTAATACTCGTATGTGGGTGTATCTGCATGTGGGCGGACCCGCCTGGAGACAGATAGAGGAGCCGTGTCTCGGTTCCTAAGACCCTCGGAAATATGTGTTTTCTGATGGTCTTAGGTGACCCCTGTGAAAGGGTTGTCGCAACCCACAGGTTGAGAACTGCTGCTTTAGAGCCACCTGACTGCTTCGATGTCTGTGCTCCTTCAATCCAGTGAGGTATGTAAGTGTATAGCAATATTGCTATGTTCAGACAGCTGGAGGCCTGTCTGTTTTTGTGCTAATTTCTCTGCTTGTGTTTTCTCTACTCACTTCTTTCTGTGTAATTAAAGTAGGATTGTTAACTCCTTTAAAGCTCTCTTTCCTTTACCAAGCAGATCAAAGAATCTGTGCTAGCAGGCCATCCTGGGTGTGCTAGGGTGCTTGCTAATACAGCAACCCACAGTTTAAGAAGTGCTGTTCTAGAGCACGAGTGGAAAAGGCAATTTCATTAGTATCTAGGGTCTACCCAGTCAGAGATTAGGAGTAGCCATCAATAAGAAGACATTCAAAACATAAATGATATCACATTGTGTTCAAACAATGAACTGGTCATCAATGTAGATTTTTAATACTTGGTTTTTTGAGTATTTCTCTTAAATAAATGCAGCAGAACCCTATCACTCTGTCACTAATGAGTATTGGACACTTTTCCTTACTCTCACCTACAATTTCCAACTACTTTTCTGTTTTAGGATGCACAGTCAATGGTCCACACCTGGGGAGCTCCCTACTGATGGCTAGATGACTCAGGCTGTACCATGAAGACACATGGGCCTGGCAATATCAATACATTGTCACTTATCTCAGCAATTGGTTGTTGTTGAAAACACTTTAATTAGTGCCTTTTTTCATTATATATCATTTATTTCAACACCATCTTTCCAGAATGAACCCTCTCTTTTGACAAGAAAATTAACAAAAGTATCCAGTACAATGATTGAGTTTAACGATGTATATAAAATTCTCTTGTTACTCTCATATGTTTGCCATGTAGAGGGATGTGCTTCATTATTTAGTCTAAAGGACCTTCATTGACTTTCCATTTCTCAGGAAAGGCAGTCAAAAATATTTAGTTCTCTTTTGGCTACTTTTTCATTTAATTCATTGAAGTTATGGTTATATTATTCTCTTGGTTCTACTTATTTCTGTCAACTCAAATGCCACCTTCTGCATAAGATTTTTCCTGACCTCCCTAACTACTTGTGTCTCTCACCTTCCCTGTCCCCTTGCCTTATATTTGCTTTGGATCTATTTTGTATATATCTACATATGCTCATTTCTCCCTTGTTAGAATATAAGCTTCCTGAGGTTAGGCATTGTTTTGATTTCATCTTTATACTGTTCCCTCCCAATGCCTAGCACAATATTAATTAATTAATGCCTGTTGACCGTTTTTCTCTGCATTAGTTTATATAAATCTTCACATCTTTCTCTAATTCATCATATTTGTCATTTCTCACTGACTAATAACATCATTTTACATTCATGTATTGGAATTTTTTCAGTCATTCCCCAGTTGATGGACACCTGCTTTAGCTCTTTGCTATCACAAAGAGTATTGCTATGAATATTTTGGTATGCATTGGAGATTTATTTCAGCCTTTGACATCCTTGGGGTATATGACCAATAGAGTTATCTCAGTATTAATGGCACCACCATTCTCATAGTCACTCAGAAAAGAAACTTCACTGTCATATTTGTCTCTTCCTTTCCTTTCCCTACCCTACCCATTGGAATTAGCTTCCAATTCTTTTTGTATCTATTTCTGTCTCGGGCTATTATAGTAGCTCCCCACCTTTAGCCTCTCCATCTTGCAATGAGCTCATATTAATCATGCCATTCACGTACTCATGTCACCTGTTCTCTCTACTCAAAAATTGTAGAAGTCTGAATTTTCCCCTTAACTGAATTAAAATCAATCTTTTAAAGGGGATTCAAGGGCTTCCTAAGCAACCTTATCTTCTACTACTCATATAAATATTCTCTGAGCTCCAGACAAATTAGACCACTACTACATCCTGTACCATATATCAAGATAAGGTCAAAATGAGTGCATGTTTTAGACATGAAGGGTGACACCATAAACAGTTAGAGCAAGGAACAATCTACTGTCAGATCTATGAGGAAGGGAAGATTTCATGACCAAGAAAAAGATAGAGAGCACTACAAAATGTAAAATAGATAATTTTGATTGTATTAAATAAAAAAAAAGCTTTTGTACAAACAAAACCAATGCAACCAAGATTAGAAGGGAAGCAGAAATCTGGGAAACAATCTTTATAGCAAGTATCTCTGATAAAGGCCCCATTTCTTAAATATATAGAAAACTGAGTCAAATTTATAAGAATACAAACCATTCCCCAACTGGTGAATGGTCAAAGGATATGAACAGGTAATTTTCAAATGAAGAATCAAAGCTATCTATAGGTATATGAAGTTATATGTTCTAATCAAGATGTGAGTTAGCAGCATGGTGGTTAGTTTAGAAGTGATGAACTTTTCCCAGGAGGGGAGTCTTGTTCCATGGAGTTGAAACACCAAGCAGGCAAGCAGATACAAAATGGAAGGGAGGCAGAGAGACAGGAGAAAGAAAGTCATGAAATGAAAAACATTGAATCTAGTTTGTCAGGACTAAAAGGAGGGGTAGTAAAATACTCCTGAAAGTATATAATATGCTTTATTTTTAATTTAATTTATGGAATAAAACAAGCATTTCTATAACAGTACAATAAAAAAGATGATTGCACATGAAACAGCAGATCTACTATGCACAACTTGCTATTCCTTTCAAATATACAACAAAATTATTATCCACATTTCTTTTTTTTCTTCCCTCTGCCCCCTGCCCTATTTGTGTCTACTGGTAGCTGTCTCTAGGATGGGACTGGGGTGGGGGGGAAGAAAGAAAACCATTTACTTTTATAAGATTTTGAGTTGTTTTAAATTTTCCCCCTCTCCTTTTCCCTCTTCCCAAGAGGACATGCAATCTGACACAGACTGCAGATGTGCAATATTTCCACATTAGTCATGTGGCGAAAGAAGAATCAACAAAAGGGAAAAACCATGAGAAAGAAAAACTAAACAAAAAAAGCAAAAAAAAAAGAAAACAATATATTTCAGTCTGCATTTAGACTTCAAAATTCTTTCTCTAGACACGCATAGCATTCTCCATGAATGTTTTGGAATTGTTTCAGATCTTCGCATTGTTCAGAAGAGCTAAGTCTTACAAAGTTGGTCATTGCACAGTGTTGCCATTAACTGTGTACAATGTTCTCCTAGTTCTGCTCACTTCACTCCACATCAGTTCATGCAAGTCTTTCCAGGTTTTTCTGAAATCTGCCTGCTCACCATTTTTTAGAGAATCATAGTATTCCATTGCATTAATATACCACAACTTGTTCAGCCACTCCCTAATTGGTGGGCATACCTGCAATTTCCAATTCTTTGCCACCACAAAAAGAGCTGCCAAAAATATTTTTGTACATGCAGGTCTTAAGGTCTCATTTTTAACATATATCCGGAACTTTGCCAAATCTATGAGCTATTCCCGATTGATATATGGTCAAAGGATATGGACAGCTTTCTGATGAAGAAATCAAAATAATTTTTAGCCATATGAAAAAATACTTGTAAGTTATTACTGATTAGAGAAATATACTTTATATAATAAACCTGGAAATGGACCTGTGTCTTAGAATTGAAATGTGTTTTAAGTACAAAATAAGGGAGATTGTGATCATAGTGGTTGTTTTCTTTTATTCTCAAACAGGACCAAAATGACATCATTATATAGTAGAGTCAAGGTACAGTGTGTCCCACTGCGGCTGATCAGACCAATATGAACTTGGAAGGTTCTACCATAGGTAAGGCACAATAGTCTAGACTCTGTATGAACATTTGGAGTGGAGATGTCTCTAAATTTGTACATCTCATGTTTCTTTTGAGATACTGTAATTTTGCTTTGCTTATAGAGCACAGTGCCTTCTTTGGTGGAGGCACATCATGCTGGGTGGTCCTTTGTCAGTGTCTTCCATGTCTCACAATCAGTTGAGAATGTCCTGGTATCACTTCTTCTGATCTCCATGTGAGTGCCTGCCTTGTGTGAGTTCTCTGTAAAATAGTCTTTTGGGCAAATGTACATTTTGCATTTAAACAATGTGGCCACCCCATTGGAGTTGTGCTCCCTGTAGTAGAGTTTGAGTTCTTAGTAGTTTAGCTCAAGAAAGGACCTCAGTGTCCAGTATCTTATCTTGCCAGGTGATCTTCAGAATCTTTTTAAGACATTTCAAATGGAAGCAATTTAGTTTGGTGCTGGTAGACTGTCCAGGTTTCACAGGCATACCACAATGAGGTCAGCACAGTGACGCTAGATCTTCAGTTTGGTAGGTGATCTAATACTTCTCTCCCACACTTTCCTTTGGAGTTTCCCCAAACAGTGACTACTCTGGTAATGCGTGTGTCAACCTCATTATCAATGTCTACATCCCTGGCAAGTATGCTGCCAAGGTAAGTGAACTCTTTCTTTGTTTTTTTCCTTCCTTCCTTCCTTCCTTCCTTCCTTCCTTCCTTCCTTCCTTTCTTCCTTCATCATCCTAGATTCAACATATTATAGGTACTCAACTTTTTACACAGGTTATATTTATTTGACTTATAAAATGGCATTTAACATCTTAATTTTCTTTAGGGACATTCTTTTGCCTATATGGTTATTCAGCTGAAAGCTAAAGATTTATACCATCCTAAAATCCTCATGTACAAGTTGACCTTGGCCTTCTAAACTGAAACAGGATCAGTCAGAATCACTCTATCCAAGCTTCTTTAGCCACATTATTGAAAGCTCTTACAAACACCATCCTCCAGATTCTGGCTTGGAGGGACAGTTCTGAAGTAAGAAAGAATGATTCATTATAAAGGTCAAATTCTGTGAACACTAATACTAAAAGAGATATCAGGTTATTCTGAGCATCCATGAAGAGCACAATATCACAGTAGATTTTAATCCTCTTTTAGATGTACACAGATTGTACAAAAGAACAATAAATATGACATCCATTTTCTACTTAATTTCTGCTTTGCCTATGCAGGTATAACATTCTACCCATTCCCCCCTCCACCTTAATAACTAAGATTTCCTAAATTGGAAGATCCTTCTTGATTCTAGTCCTTTTGTAGAAAGAGGTATAGGC
This sequence comes from Pseudochirops cupreus, assembly GCA_028627135.1. NCBI lineage: Eukaryota > Metazoa > Chordata > Mammalia > Diprotodontia > Pseudocheiridae > Pseudochirops > Pseudochirops cupreus. The sequence goes on along the minus strand of CM053582.1, from coordinate 291,392,648 downwards.
TCTTGTGGCTTGGGGGGGTGAGGAACTGGAATTCAGCTTATCTTTTTAAAAATTATTTTTAATTTTTTTCAATTAACAAGTGTTTATTTTTCCTTTCCTCCTTAACCCCATTTAAAACAAACCAACAAATCCTTATAACATGCATACTCAAGCAAAACAAATTCCATATTGTCCATGTCCAAAAAAAAAATGCCTCATTTTGCACCTCAAGTCTATGACCTCTTGCCAGGAGGTATGAGTGGCATGAATAATCATTAGTCCTGTGAAAACTGTGGTTGTTCATTGAATTGATCATAATTTTTTCTTTTTTTTTAGTTTATTTATTTTTAGTTTACAACATTCACTTCCATCAGTTTTAAATTTTCTCCCCCCCTCTCCCCAAGATGGCATGCAATTAGATATAGGCTCTACATATACATTCCTATGAAATATTCTTATTTTCACATTAGTCATGCTATATAGAAGAATTATAATGAATGAGAGAAACCATGAGAAAGAAATAAAAACAAAACAAAAAGAAATTAGTCTTGTTTGCTCTGCATTCAGACTCCATGGTTCTTTCTCTGGATGTGGATGGCATTTTCCATCATGAGTCCTTTGGAATTGTTTTAGGTCCTTGCATTGCTGAGAAGGGCTAAGTCTATCAAAACTGGTCCTCGTGCACTGTGGCCGTTACCATGTACAATGTTCTCCTGGTTCTGCTCACTTCACTCAGCATCAGTTCATATAAATCTTTCCAGGTTTTTCTGAAGTCAGCCTGTTCATCATTTCTTATAGTACAATTACAATCATACACCACAGCTTGTTCAGCCATTTCCCAATTGATGGGCATCCCCTCGATTTCTTGTTCTTGGCCACCACAAAAAGAGCTGCAATAAATATTTTTGTACGTGTGGGTCCTTTCCCCATTTTTATGATCTCTTTAGGATACAGCCCTCATTGATCAAAATTCTTAAGGGGAAAGGGAACAAGGATTTATTAAGTTCATACTATGTGGCAGGCACTGTGTCAGGTGTTCTACAAATATTTGCTCCTCTCAGCAGCCCTGTGAGGTAGGTGCTATTATGATTCCCATTTTACATTTGAGGAAACAAGGCAGACAGAAGTTAAATTACTTGTCCAGTCACAAAGATAACAAGTGTTTGAAATTCAGTTTGAACTCAGGTCTTCCTCACTCCAAGCCCAGCGCTCAATCTACTTCACCACCTGGCAGACTCAACTCCTTACAATGTGGTTGTTATACACATTTTTCTTTTGGTTTTGCTTACTTTACTTTTTATAGGATTCACGTAGATCCCAGATTTCTCTAAAAATGGCCTTTTATAATTTCTTCCAGCACAATATTCCATTATGTTCCTATGTCATAGTATGTTCAAATATTTCCCAGTTGATGGAGATCACATTACTTCCCAGTTCTTTGCCATTACAAAAAGAACTATTATAAATATTTTGTACATATAGATATTTTTCCTTTTTCTTTGATCTCTTTGGGATATAGGCTTAATAGTGGTATTGTTGAGTTTGACATAGAACCTCAGAATTGCCTTAATTTGCGTTTCTCTAATTATTTGTAATTTGGAGCATTTTTTTCCATGATTGATAGCTTGGATTTATTCCTTTGCAAACTATTGGGCTTAACTTCTAAGGGGACCCTGGCACTTCAAGCTTTCACAAGCAACAAAACCCATTATTTTTTGTTTTTCAACAACAGAATACTGTTGAACTATTATCAGTTTGTGTTTTATTTTAAAATACATTAATGATTTGTATGACAGTTAGACATGGTTCCATGTGTTTTTTAATAGTTGAACGTAAGGTCTGTCTACTTTCATAGAGATTGCCTAGCACATAGTAGGTATTTAAATGCTTATTGAATTGTAGTATATTTACAATACACATTTGTAGTCTACATTTGTTTTTACTGGTGTGTGTACATTTGAATGCCAGCGTACCCTGAGGAATAGAATGTTACATAATCATAACTTAAGAATTTGAAAAGCGCGTTGGAGTCCTTTTATGAATATGCTTAGAATATAACATATTTTTGCCTGTCACTCCTGAGAACCTATTGGAAGCCTTACACAATGTCTGAAATGCACACTCTATTAAATCACCAATCCAGAGGAGAGGAATGCAAATTTGCCATAATGTGAATGTTGCTCGGTTACATTTCATTTTTCTTGCCTTGGCTTTTAGCAAGTAAAATTCATAGTCTTCCTATTAATTGATCAGAATTGTTCTCTTGCTGGATGTATTACTTTATCATGGTGAAAAAAAATGAGAGAGAGAAAGAAAAGAGGGTAGGAAGTGAAGGGAGGGGAGTGGGACCCTGCAATTTCATCTAGACTGTTGCTAAGGCATGGGGTACTATTTTCTGTAAAGCAGCTCAGCAGAGATAAAGCTGTCCCTGCAGAAGCCATCTGGCTCCTTGCTGAACTAATGTTTTTCTCATTTCTTACCTTAATATTTTATACAGTGCTGACTAGAGTTCATAATAATTACCATCTCAACACACTTTAGATGAAAAAATAAGCAGTTAACGACCCTATAAGCCAACTACCATGGAAAATGGGCAAATACTTATCTTGTCAATAAATGACAATTGTTTATAAACTAGGTGTAAGGTAGTGTGTAAATGCTAGGGACAGATAAAAGGTAATTGCGAAGTTGTTCTTATTTTCATTGTGGGGAAGGGAGAAGAGAGCAGGTTCTAAAAATTAGAAACCTGTCAGTTTGTGCCTAATCCCCTGCACAATCCTTGGGGCAATATGAAAATGATGGTTTATGAGCAAGAATGTGGTAATCACTCAGATTCACTAATAAGCAGTCATAATTAAGATTCACTAATAGTAAGTTACCTTGAACTCTTTAATTGTGCCCACTAAGGAAAACCTGAACAAAGCTAGTCCGTATTCAGCATGGTAGCCCTACGAATACAGCATGTCTCAAAAGTTTTAGTATAGTTTTAAGCTTTAATAAATTCAGAAATATAAATACTACAAACTTACAGAAATACAATCTGAAAGTTTAATTAAGTTTATTGTACACTTATTTACTTTGAAGAATTTTGAACAATAAATTTTAAATTTTAATAAGATGGGCACTCTGACCTTTTGTGTTGTGTAGCAGTTTAAGAACACTTTCTCAGACTGCTATGTCTGTGGATGTCCTCTTGCTTGGCCACCTTGGTCACCTGACCTATCTCCATTAGACTTTTTCTTGTAAGATAACATCAAAACTGTATCAGTTGGAAGAAGCTGAGACTGGTGAGGTCTTGACATCACCTTCCACACTGTCCTTTGTTACTGGTGACTGGTATTGGAAATTGTAAAGGATGCACCAACTTGAAATGATATGTCAGCGTTGTCTGCTTACTGTGCCTCATGCTTGAGCTTAGAGCTCAAAGGACTTGCACTGCACTTTGGAGGCATAATTGCAAGACAAAACTTGAGTTTTAAAGACAAATAATGAAAATACGCAATGAAAGCATGGAGAGTTCTTTACAATGGCAGGGTGAATAAGACCAGTTAGACCTATTTAGGATATCAGCAGTTCCACAAACTTGCACCCATCAGGCCTCTAATTTTTTTTCTCTACTGCGCATAGCAACCCACCCACTTTTTTTTTTCCCCATGACTTCTTTGCTTGGATGTTATGGAAATCATCGCCATCACTACTTTCTCCTTTAATTTCTGTGAAATACAGTGGTGCAGCCTCACTATCTAAGGGTTTTGTATTGAGTCATTATAAATGTCAACTTTGATTTTGTCAAGAAGTACTCTTGGAGGAATTCATCATGATGGTCAAGGGGATTCTGTAACATGTTACCTAATAAATCATCCGAATTGCAAGGTTGAGATGCAGCTCTGGGTCATAAACAACAATTACTCACAGCAGGCTTTTGATTTGGTTTGTGAAATTTAAGAATCTCAGAACACTGACTGATGGTGTTGATGTTGCTGGTGAAGAGTATACTTTCACTTCTCTTACAAATTCATCAAATGCTTTGGTTGGAGTAGGGGTCTTATTATAGCATATAAATCTTCTGTTGTACAGAGTAGTCAAAAGTCAGGTATGCTTTTGCCTAGGTCCCTCTATATTGTTTGCTTCAAGATAGTCATGATGTTACTTTGCATCTGAATCCAAGGATGCTGGTTTTCAATTTGCTTCCAAGCAGTTGTCTTAAGTTTGCTCAGGTTGAAGGTGAAGGCCATATTCCTGTTACTCACTGGGAATTATTGAGAGCAGAGTTATTGCAATTGTCAAGTTTTAACAGGACCCTGACTTCGTCCTTTCACATAGTAGGTGCTTAATAAAGGTTTATTGACTGAATTATTTGTCACCGGAAATATGTGTCTGTAATGTTAATGCGATAGGAAGATCTTCCTGGCTCGTTAACAGGCCTGTGTGACCTTATGTGTTCAATTATGGATGTCTTACTGCTTTGAGCTCTGAGCTATCTGTGAAACATCCTGAGTCACATAAAGCCCATTTCGGGGAAGAACTTGACTAAAGGGAAGCTTGCTTAGGGGAGGCTTGCTTGTGGGAAGGCTTTCACACCTTTGATACTAAGCTAATTAGGCACTGAGTCACAAGGGTTATGGTGCCTTCTGGTTCTGAGCCTATTGTTGAAAACTGTGTATACTGGGAGGTTGGTATTTTGCTTTGGGGGTTCGCTCATGAGAAGGATCTTTTGAGTCCCTGTTTGAGACTGAGTAGCCGTTTGTTAAGTACCCCCTGACTACTCAGAGCTTTGTGCTCTTCCAGTCTGTGTGCAAGTAAGTATGTAGGTGTATGTAGGTAAGTATGAATTACTTCATTCAGACAGTAGGATCCCTGTCTGTTGAATCTCTGTGTTTATTTCTCTGCTTGTATTTTCTTCTTATCTGTCTGTTAATTAAAGCAAGATCATTAACTCCTTTAAAGCTGTTTTGGAAAACAGATCAAAGAACCTGTGCTAGCAGGCCATGCTGAGTGTGCTAGAGTGCTTGACACTATGGTGTCAGATACCAATGAGCATAAATCCTCTATTTCTGATACATTCTTGATGTCCAATTCTCTTTCCAGTTGTCTCATTAAGTCACAGAAATGTGTTGGAAATGCTAGTATTTTGGCAAAGAGTAGGTGGCACAGTGAGTAGAGCATCAGGCCTGGAGTCAGGAAGACCTGAATTAAAATTCAGCTTCATATACTTACTAGCTGTAGGACCCTGGGTAAGATAGTTAACCTCTGTTTGCCTTAGTTTTCTCAACTGAAAAATGGGAATAAAAATAGCACTACCTCCCTGTATTATTGTGAGGATTAAATGAGATAATAATCTTAAAGAGCTTAGCATAATGCCTGGCAAGTATTATTGTTGTTCAGTCGCATCTGACTCTTCATGACCCTATTTGGGGTTTTCTTGGCAAAAATAATGTGTCCTTTGTAGAATCTGCCAAGTCCTTAGAGAGGATGAATGTTGAACACAACATGAACATCTGGACCAATAAAACAAAGATACTGGAGTGGTATGTCGTTTCCTTATCCAGCTTTTCAGATGAGGAAACTGAGTCAAGTGACTTGCCCAGGGTCACACAGCTATTCTGAGGCCAGATTTGAATTCAGGAAGATGGGTCTTCCTGACTCCAGACCTGGTACTCTCTCTGCTGTGCCACCTCGCTGGCCCAGTAGTAAGTGCTATATGAAAGTTAGCTATTATTCTTATTCAGTTAGTAGGCATTATAGTTCAAATAGAATTATAACACAAATATACCTAATCCATAAAAGTAAAAGTAATGCAGCATCCAGTGATTCAAAACAAGTTCTAAATAAAAAAAGCTGAGAAATGCATTTACTTTAATAGAGAACTATCGATGATAGAGAATAACATAATGAAGAAACTTTTCAATTACTCATGAAAATAGGTCATGTTTATTGCTATACGTGAAGTATGTTTACACATGATAAATATCATGTGCTCTGATTTTTGGTTCAGAAAAATAGTCCCCTGGTACCAGTAACAGTCAAAAGATGAGCAGGGCTTCCCATGAGAGTCCTTCATTACAGCCAAAAACACCCTGGGCAGAAATCACACCCTAGAAATCATATGGTATTACAAGAATTCCAAGAGAAGAACATTCTAAAACAAACTTCTAGGGAATAAAAATGCTAAGGTTTCTCCACAGTCCCTTTTGGTATAACTATGAAACAGTTACCGTGTGTGGGTATCTGCATCACTCCATTTACTCTTACAATTTGAGGATCAGTGAGTATGTTTCTTAGTATTTATTTTACTTAGGGCTTGTTTTGAATCATCAGCCTCTGCATTACTTTATTTCCTTTTTTTTCATCCTCAACCAATTTGGCAATTTCTGAGAGCTAGTTGTTTTTACAGAGTACTGTGAAGCTGAGTCTGAGAAGCTAAGGATAAATGCAATGTGAAAGTTGTCTATGGAGAAGATCCTGTTATACAGGGGCTAGATCCATTTCCAGACCTACAGTAGAGCGCTGGGGTTGGGAAGAACTCAAAGCTACTAGAAAGTCATTCCTTCCCCCACAATCCCCACAGTTCATACAGTTTCTTTACAGTCGTAAGGAAAGACAAGGTCGAAGTTTGCTCCTCCACTAGCTCTCCCCCTTGATGCTTCTTGCCTCCAGTCTGTTTGATCCTTGAACCCCTTCTGAGGTCCAGAATTAGGACGACAGTGATCTCTCATTTGACATATTAGATGCTGTGTTTTGAATATGTTCTCTGTGAGAAGGGTCTATGCTTCATACCAAAGAGAGTATGGGAGGGAAGAACTTTAAAATGAAACTGATTCACACCATTAAGAGTTAGTGACTAAGGCAATCATAATATTAGACTTGCCTGATTATTGAAAGGTGCCAGCATATTCCCCAGGAGACCTCCAAAGAACTGGATTCTTTCTTTGTCTTTTTTCTAAAAGTTCTTTGCTATTATTGTTGGATTTTTTTTTTATTAATCTATACATATCCCTTTTGATTAGTTAAACGAAAACTAAAGCCTTTGATACATAATTGCATAGTCCAACAAAACAGATGGCCACCTCAGCAATATCTGAAAATGCTCATATCTCTCTGGATTTTAAGTTGACCACCTTTGTCTCAGGAGGGGGAGTGTCATGTTTCTTCTTCCTTCTCATGGACTTATGATATGTCATTGACTTAATCAGAGCCTTAAATTCTTTCACAGCTATTTTTCTTTATAAATGTTGCACTCACCTTATAGACTGCTTTCCCAGCTCTCTGCTCACTTTGTTCTGCATCAATTCATAATATCCATTACATTACGTCTTATGGTACAATAATATTCCATTCCATTCTTTATACCACAGTTTGCTGAGCCATTAACCAACAGAGGATTCCCTTTTAGTTTCCAATTTTGGGCCACCATGAAAAGAACTGCTATACGTATTTTTGTACATATAAGTACTTGTCCTCTTTCTTTGATTTATTTGGAGTATTGGATTCATAGTGATATGTGTGGTTGAGTGAAAGGTTATGCACAGCTCTGGGATCAAAGTTCCAAATTGCTCACCAGAGTGACTATACCAATTCACAGCTCCACCAACCATGTACTTGTGTTCTTGTTTTTCCTGCAACTATTCCATCATTTGTCTCTTCCTTTTCCTGTCATCTTTGTCAGTCTAATAGGTGTCAGGTGATACCTCAAAGTTGCTTTATTTTGTATTTCTCTATTTTTTTTTTACATTGCTGTTGATAGCTTAGATTTTTTCCTTTGAAAACTGACTGTTCATATTGTTTGACGATTTATCTATTTTGGAATGGCTCTTAGTATTATAAATTTGAATTAGTTCCTTATATACCTTGAACATGAGACCTTTATTCAAGAAACTTACCGCAAATATTTTCCTCATTTGTCAATTTCCGTTTTAACAACAGTAGACTTATTTGCAAGAAAACAAAAATCTTTTTATTTTTTTGTAATTAAAATCCTCCATTTTATCTTGTGTGATCCTCTCTATCTCTTATTTAGTCAAGAACTTTCTTCCTAACTTCTTATTCCTCTAATTTATTTATGATGTTTCCTACTCATTTGAATCTTACCTTGGGGTAAGGTGTTGAACTAAACCTATTTTTTACCAGATTGCTGCCCACATTTCCTGTAGTTTTTGCCAAATAGTGAGTGTCTACCCCTATATAGCTTGGGTCTGTTGAAAGTGCACCACTGTCTTTGCTTCTGTATGTTGCATATCTGATTAGTTACGCTGATTGACCTCTACTTTTTAAATTGATACCAAGTGATTACTATAATTTATAGTCATTTAATGGTTACTACTTTAGAATCATTGTCATTTGGGATTTATTACTGAAAGATCCCCTTCCTTCCTACTCCCTCCTCCCCCCCCCCCATATTATTATCCTTGAGATTCTTGACATTTTGCCCATTTATTTGAATTTCATTATCACTTTTTCTGGTCCTACAAGATATTCTTTTGGGGACAATACTGAATATGTAAATTATTTAAGAACCACTATACTTTTTGTTATATTGGTTTGACCCATGCACAATTAATGTTTCCTCAGTTGTTTTGATCTGTCTTTATTTCTGCAAAAAATGTTTTATAATTGGATTCATAGAGTCCCTGAATGAATTTTGGTAGAGAGACTCCCAAATATTTCATAGCTTCTGTAGTTAGTTTGAATGAAATTTCTCTCTTCAGATCTTTTTGCTGGGTTTTTTGGATTATTTATAAAAATGCTGATGATTTATGTGGATTTATCTTGAATCCTGCAACTTTGCTAAAGTTGTTACTTCAATTAATTTTAGTTGATTCTTCAGCATTCTCTATGTACATCATCATATTATCTTCATTCCCTAAAGCATTCCCATCATTGCCCCCCCTCCCCAGACAATTGGATTCTTAAAAGAAAGTGTGTGTGATAAAAAGATTTTAAATCACTTGGAGACAGCTCAAGGTGAATAGAGAAAGGTCTCTTTATTAGAATCTTGCAAGAAGCGGGCAGTCCAACCCCTGAACAAAAAGTTTGGGGGGGGAGGGCCAAGGGCCCCAAGGCAGAAGGGTTAATTTATGCTAGCCAGGTGGGGGGGTGGAGTTTGGGAGGGGTTAGGGAGGAGTTGGGGTTTAAAGGGACATGCACTTTCTATATTCACTGTGCAGACGCATTGCCCATAAGTCACTGAGAAAAACTGGGAGGGGGGGCGAGTGAGGAGGTGTGGTTTTTGCCTTGACACGTCACTAGGTAACTTCTGGTCAAGGATGAATGACATAAGTCCAATATG
>CM053582.1:291367294-291382883 GCA_028627135.1 Pseudochirops cupreus | reverse complement strand
ATTGTTTTAAATTGCTGCTCACACGGAAGTGAGAGAGAGTTGTCGTTGTGATGTAGCAGTGGACGAATAAACAACCTCTGATTAACCTCGGGCGTTCTGTCTGGTTATTCCCCGATTCGGGGCTGGTGACGACCAAAGACCCTGAAGATGGGTAAGTAGAGGGCAGGGGGCCCGAGGGAGTGAGAGGCCCGCTTCAATTCTCTTTAATAAAATTATTGATTGTTTCTAAGATTCGTTGTCTGACCCACTCATTCTTTAGGATTAGATTATTTAGTTTCCAATTAATTTTTAGTTTATCTTTCCATGGCCCTTTATTTTGAAGAATTGTTTTAGACCATTTATGCGTTTTATGACAGAACAAAATATAAGATGAGTATAAAAATAAATATTAAAGTCAAACTGTATCTACTCTGCAATTTTGTCTAAGGTTGAATCTGGATGTTGCATTCACTAAAGGGCAATTATTTAATTTGAGAACAATAGGGTTAGGATAAACCTTAAGATAATATAATCTAGACTTGCAATCAAATGCCAGAATTCCCTAGTAATTAAAAAAAAAACCAACTCATATTTCCTCATATCTCATAATCCCAAAGATATTAAACTTCATAATGTTAGTATTCTTTATGATTAGGGATGTATAAATTATCAGTAGTTCCAGGCATGGTGGAGTTACTTTTTAGGCTATTAGGCTTTTTTGCATATTTACTTCTATGTGTATGCAACCTCCCCCTCAAACTCCTTGAAGGCAAAGAATGCTTCATTTTTGTCTTTTTATCCCCAAATTGTCACATAGTAGGCACTTGAACAAATACCTGTTGATTAGTAGGCTTCCCTAGGCCAACCCCCAGTTTTAATTTGTAAAATAATAGTTTCAAGTATTCAAATCACCAGATTCCTGATTATTGCCATTCTCACCTTTTCCACTTACTCATTCCTCTTCTACTTTATTCAAGGGGAGATGGGGGGAAGGAGAACTAAAGCAACCCATTTCCCTAGAAAAAGGAAGACACACAAGAGAACAGAGACCAACCTCCAGAACAGTTTTCAGGGTTTATCATATTGCAATGTATACAGTGGGCATCTCAAAAGCCTTTTATTTGGCAGAAATATTCTTCCTCATTTGTAGGAAACAAAAGAATATTCAAGTCTCCCACAATATTTTCTTTGTAAAGGGAACTGGAAATTTAACCATAAATGTATTGGCAGAGCAGCCAGGAAACCTTTGGTAACTTAACTGATAATTGATTCATTTCAAGAAGTCTCATACATAATCTCCCCTCATACATGCCCATGGTTAGATTGAGTCTGTTTCTACCTTTATTAAAACCAAAGTTAGATCTCTGTCATCTGCATGTTGATCCATGCAAATCTCACAGATGTTCTTTCAATGAACAGGAAACTCTCAGCATGGTGCCACTTAAACAGCATTGCTTGGACTTTTATGCATGACAGAGCAGCGCTAAAATGGAGCAGGTGTAGTCACACCAGATGACACACTGAGTCAGTACCATGTGCAAGAGGGATAGAATGGAGGATACAAGCTATCAAAAACATACCAAACAACAAATATGTTCTCTTTAAAACATAGAGCCAATTTCCAAACCTAGGAAAAGTTAAGTGAAACTCATAACTGATTTAACAAGAAAATTAGGACTTTCTAGAGAATCTTCTAGGAAAGAACATCATATAATAAAACTGTTCCTGTTGTTCTGTCATTTTTCAGTCATATCTGACTCTCTCTGACCCCATCTGGAGTTTTCTTGGCAGGGATACTGCAGTGGTTTGCCATTTCCTCTTCTAGTTAATTTTACAGATGAGGAAACTGAGACAAACAAGGTTATATGAATTGCCCAGGGTCACACACTTAGTAAGTGTCTGAGTCTGGATTCTTAACTCATCTTCCTGACTCTGGGCTAGTGCTCTATCCACTGAACCACATTGCTGCCCAGAACTGTCCCTAGCCAACTGTTTATCAATGAGAAACAGCAGAGACCTAAAGAGGCAAGTTCTCCGTGATAGAGCAAAGGACCAGACAAAGGAAATTTTCCTATAGGGGTATTACATACATTTTCAAGGGCAAGTGCTAACTCTAGTCCTTCTATAAACTAGAATAAAACTTAATTTCTTGCAGATAATGGGTTTTTGTTGTTATTGTTCAGTCATTCCAGGAATATCTGACTCTTCATGACCCCATTTGGGTTTTGTTTTGTTTTGTTTTTTGGCAAAGAAAGCAGAGTGGTTTGTCATTTCCTTCTCCAGCTCATTTTACAGATGAAGAATCTAAGGCAAGTAGGGTGAATTGACTTACCAAGAGTCATACAACTAGTGTGTGAGGCCAGATTTGAACTCAGGAAGATTAGTCTTCCGACCCTGAGCCTGGCACTCTATCCACCGTACTACCTACATGCCCTAGATTATGGGGTACTCACTCCAAATTGGTTTAACAAGTTGCTATCTCATTCAAAATATTTTCCCTTTTAAATCTCACTCCCTCTTTACACTTCCCATTTTGTCCAAGACTGCTCCGGCAACAGCTACTGCTTAACTAACTGTACGATATTCTGAAAATGTCTCCTTGCTGTGTGTTAATTGATTTTCACTCAATTATAACATTTACTTTCAAATGAAACAATGTGCCAGTGGAGAGCATCAATTTCCAAGAATTGCATGTTGCCTTTCCTCTAGTTTGCTTTCCCTGCTGCTGTTTTGAAATATTACCACAGTTTGAAAAGGGGGACAAGGAAAAGTTACCCAATTTAGGCCAAGTTGGTTTTCAGAATCCTTTAGGAAAGTTCTAATCTATTTCTTTATTGGGGTACATAGTCTCTGAGACAAAGAACATGATCTCCACAAGCTGGACCTCTTTTATTCACAACACACAAACAGGATCAATTCTTACTGCATGTACCATATAGGGTAATACGGACTAGAAGGGGATAGGAAAGAGTGGGCAAAGAAACAAGCATGTATTAACCACCTGTTATGGAAGAGGCACTGTGCTAAGCATTGCCTAGGGACAAGAGAACTGTAAGAGCAAAGCCAATATTTGGATTCAGGTGTATACAATAAGCAGGTTTTTGGGGAGCAATTCCTTCTCCCCCAGGGAGAGGTACGGAGCAGAATCCTCCTGGACTGTGTCTTTCTCTGTCCTTGTAGAATTGCCTTTGAATAGAACCTCCTCTCCGGCCACCACTCCCACCTCCAAATTCTTGTGACCTTTAGCTTCACTTATATCCAGTGGCAGTAGCCTACATTAATTATCTTTGCTCTGCTCTTTTACTGAGTTTATAGCGTTATCAATGACTATAGTAATAGAAGGGTAGCTATAGAGAGAGCAGCGAGGTAGTACAGTAGACAGAGCACTGGGCTTAGAATCAGGAAGACTCATCTTCAAGAGTTCAAATCTGGTGTGACCCCTGGAAAGTCACTCAGCCCTGTTTGCCTCCGTTTCTTCATCTGTAAAAATGAGCTAGAGAAGGAAATGGCAAACAAGTCCAGTAACTTTGCCAAGAAAACCCCAAAATAGGGTCACAAAGAGTTGGGCATGACTGAAATGACTGAAGAACAAACAGCAATGACTCATTAAACTCCAATCAGAAATTCTCTAACAATTGGCGAAAGACTCACATCTCTTCCATTAATGAGGAAGGAAATTTCAGATCAAGTTATATTCTTTGAATCAAAACCACCAGACCTTCCCCTGGTTGGCACTCACTGACCATGCCAAAATATACCCTGGTAAATGACAGGTCTTTGTAAAATCACAGCTGTTTTAGTTAAAGCAGAAAATAATTCAAATAAAAACAAAAAATAGAACATAACAAGATGAGAAATCATACGAGATAGCTGTTAAGAAACAAACAAATGTGTGGGGTATGTGAAGCTGCAGAGATATACCTTGGCAGAGTTTCCTCATAGAAGGAATTGACTTCTCAAGAAGTCAATTCTCAGCAAACAGAGTCAGCATTTCTTCTTAAAAGTGAAAGTCTGATGGAAACCATCATCTCTACCCTTCTATCATAATCACAATAGTCATAGTATATGGTGGCACAGTGAAGAGAGCACGGGACCTGGAGTCAGGAAAACCTAGGTCCAAATCGAGCCCGAGACATTTCCTAGCAGAGTGACCCTGGCAAGTCACTGAACCTCCGTTTGCCTCAGTTTTCTCAACTGTTAAATGGAGTTAATAACCACCTACCTCACAGGATCAAATGAGTCATTTGTGAAGGGCTTAGCATGGTCCCTGGCATATATTAGGTGCTAAATAAATGTTTATTTTGTTCGCTTCCCCCTTTCCTTTTCTTGACACCATTCTGGTTCCATGCTCTGTCTTGTTCTCCTGCTATATTCTCTCTCCTTATCCATTCATACTTCCCTAGGGTTGTAGTCCAAATCAGAATCACATGCTATGCCTTTCATCTTTTCCTAGGCTAAGAAAATGTATAAACATTGCAAGCCTCAGAATTCTCAGCAAGGGTATGACTATTTCCTCTACCTGCAGGTGAGGAATCCATCCCAAACATCTGTTACATAGGGTTCATGACCTCCTGGAAAGTGGATACTAGACATAAGACTAGGCATCTCATTCTTACAGATTAATGCAAAGAGATCAAACTGAGAGATAGTCAAGAAAATGAGCATTCATGTCTACTACGTGCCAAGCACTGTGCTAAGTGCTGAGGATACAAAAAGGAGAAGTCTCTATTCTCCAGATGCTCACAATCTAATGGGAGAGATAACATGCAAACAATTACACATAGAAAAACCATACATACAGGATAAATGGAGGGTAGTCTCAAAGAGATGGAACTAAGGTTAAGGTGGACCAGGAAAACCCTTTGTAGGAAGTTGAGACTTGAAGGACACCAAGAAAGCCCAGGAGGCAGAGAGGAAGAGGGATATCGTTCCATTCACGGAAAATAGTCAATAAAAATTCCTGTATTTGGAAGATGGAATATTACATGTAAGAAACAGTAAGGAGGACACTGTGACTGGATTATAAAGTACCAGGAAGGGAGTAAGATGTAAGAAGATAGAAAGGTGGGAAGTCCAGGTTATGAAGGACTTTAAAAGTCAGAAGATTTTCTTTTTGATCCTAGAGGTAATGTGAAGCCACTAGCATTTATTGGGGTGGTGGAGAGAGTAATATGGTCATATGTTCCTGTTAGGAAGCTAACTTTGATAGATAAATGGAAGATGGACTGGAGTGGGGAGAGTGTGAGGCTCAGAGACCAACCAGCAGACTATTGCAATGGTCCAAGCCTGACAAGAATAGGATGGTAGCAGTGTCAGAGGAGAGAAGGCAGCAAATATTAGAGATTCTTTGAAGACAGATTCAATAGGATTTGGTAACTAAATTACTCTCTCCCAGAGAGAGTGAGGAGTCAAGTATAAGATCTAGGTGATCCTAACTGACTGGGAAGATGGTGGTGCTGTCAGCAGTAATGGGGAAGTTTAAGAAGAAGAAAAGTCTTGGGGGGGGGGCGGGAATAATAAGTTCAATTTTAGACATGTTGAGTATAAGATATGCCATCAGCTTGAGATGTCCAATAGGCAGCTACAGATGTAAGACTGGAGATCAAGAGAGAAGTTAGAGTTAGATAAAGAGATCTGAAAATCATCAGTATAGAAATGATAATTTAATCTGTAGGAACTGATGAATCACTGAATTAAATAGTATAAAGATGAGAAGGAGACTCAGGATAGAGTCATAGGGAATATCCACAGATACTAGGAATGACCTGAAAGAAGATTCAGCAAATAAATCTGATATGGACGTCAGATAGATATGAGAAGAACTAGAAAAAAAGCAATAATATGGAAACCTAGAGAGAAGAGAATATCAAAATGAAAGCAATCTACAAGAAAAGTAAAGATTAATAAAAGTTCTTTAGATTTGGCAATTAAAAGATCATTGGCAACATAAGCAAGATCAGTCTCAGTTAAATGATGAGGTCAGAAGCCAGACTGCAGAGAGGTAAGAAGAGACGAGGTGAAAGACAGACACCAACTGTAAACAGTCTTGTCAAAGAGTTCAAACATGGAATGAAGGAAAGATAAAGAGTAACAGCTAGGGAGCATGGACAGACCAAGTGAGGATTTTTTAGAAAATAAGGGAGTTATGAGTGTGTTTGTAAGCCAGAGGGAAACAATGATTAGGCAGGGACACATTGAAGATTAGCGAGAGAATGGAAATAATAGAGACGGCAATATATCGAAAAAGATGGGCTGGAATGCGATCTCCGTGACTGAGTTGGTTTCAGGATGGGGTTGTCCAAGGGCTCTGACCATGATGTGTAGCTGGAAAAGAGGCAGCGGAGTGCCTCTGCATAGCAAGGCGGAAGGCTGGAAATTTCTTCCTCCACCTGCTGGTGAATAATCTCTCCAAAGGTTAGCTTAGTCTGTCCTCAGGTTAGGCATTTCAGTCCTGCTTTTAATTAACTGGAAGAGATCTAACTTAAATACAGTGGCTATAAAGTTTATTATATGTAGAAGAACTTTTCAGGATGACTGATCCATCAGTTGTATACACATAAATTTTCTCAATAGCACATCTGTCTACAAGTTGTGGTGTTTGGAAAAGAAGAAGATAATGAAGTCAAATTTACTCAAAAATAGTAGCATCTGGGTCTTGAGGTTGTTGAGATCCCAATCAATCTGAAAGTGATTTAGGGTGTCATGATCAGTTCTATAATGATGAAAAACCTCCCTCCCTCCGTCCCTCAAGATGGTGTCTCTATACCCCTAGTATGGTTTTACCTGCAAGAAACTCCTTTTTACAGGTTTTAATTATCCTAACATCTGCTAGAACAGACTTGCTTTAATGATAATTTCAAATGATGGAGGAACAGAGGAGGGAAATTCTTTTCTGAATCTGTTTCTTACCAATAAGGAAGAAGTGGGTGCCAGGGTAGAAGCAAACATTCCATCTTAGGGTATGTGATAGAAGAGAAGGGAATGGGGCATAGTCTGACATGAATCTTAGGTATAGGTAGAATAGATTTCAAAGGGTTCACAGAAAAGGTAGATGAGATCCCATAGTATAAAATTCCAGAAGAAATGTTAGTTCAGGAAATATGGGAAACTTTTAAGAATGATTATTTCTCATAAGAAACAATTTCAATAAATAATTTCAAAGAAAATAATGTGATTGCAAAAGGAACTCATCAACCAATTTAGACTTTGAAAAGACATGTAAAGAAGATGGGATCAAGGTTATGTAACAAAAAATGAAGAAAAAAATGTAGCACAGTCCTGTTAGACTTAGTGTCAACAGAGCTAAAACTCAGAACTATCTGAAGCTAGGAAGGAAAGTTATAGACAACAATGAAAAACCATGATTTTTTAAAATTTGTTTTGTTTTTAGCTATAAGTTAGAAAAGGAGAACCATGGGAATCTGTTCTTTGAGTGGATAAAAAAAATGTTAACTGACAAAACAGTGAAGGCAGAGTTGTTGAAGTCTTAATTTTTTCCCCTTATCTCTGACGAGGAGAATGATCTATAAACTGGAAAGGACAACACAAATGGTTTTTGTTGACAGCCAGGAGAAATAAGAGAGCATCTAAGTGCCTGTGATGTGTTCAAGTCTTCTAGCCCAGATGGACTGCATCCTAGGCGACGGGAAAACTAGCAGATGTGATTACCGGATGATTATAGTGTCTTTAAAAGACCCGAGAGTAAAGTATAGTCTAATAAAGAAAGCAATGTAAAAGCTTCAGAGTCAAACACAGTTCCCAGTAAAATAATCATAAGAACAATAAGAAATTAAGACAAAAGATAAGCAAATGAATCAGTCAAACAATAAACATTTATTAAGCACCAACTGTGGGTCTGGCTCTGGTGACACACACACACACACAAAAAGATAGTTCCTGCCTTCAAGGAGTTTATTGTCCCAGGGAGGAGGTGACAAGCAAACAAACATGGACAAACAGGCTATATACAGGATTTATAGGAAAAAAATAACAGAGGGAAAGCAATAGAATTAAGAAGGATTAGGAAAGGCTGCATGTAGAACATGGGATTTAAGTTGGGAATAAAAACAAATCTATAGTAAGGTAGCTTCTGTAAGGAGAACAAAACAATTAAAGACCAAGTTGCCACTGGGATTACTGTTAACTCCGTCTTGAGCCAGCACTGAGAGCAAAGGATGAAGAGTTGCATTCTTTGGTAACCACAGTCACCTGACTAGGCATCCATTCTATCCAAGGCAATTTTTCTCAGCAATAATCACCCAGATCATCATTCACCTTATCCGTACTATACCACTAGGGAAAGGCCAGGAAGCCAATACCAGATGGGCCTTCAAGCATAAGGATTGAGAAATCTTGGTGATTGCTCATCACCCTCCATTCCTACCCTGGGTCTATATTAAGGGATAGGCCTGAGAGTAACTGCTAGCAATCTCAGGAGGAAACTAGGTTGTTTCTTTCCATCTTATCCAATACTTCATTATATCAAAGATTTTCTTATATTTGTTCATAATGCTTAATGAACAAATATAAGAAAAATTTTAATATGACAAAGAAATACTATGAGTTAAGATAGTCCCAGGATAAAACTTCTGAATAAGAAAATTACTTAGCAAAAATTATAAGTAGAATCCCTTGCAATCTGAAAGTAATCTTGTTTGGCCAAATAATGGCTTGGACATAAGGACTCCATAAGTGTATAGAAGGTCTATCAAAATAGATGAAGGAAGAGTGGAAAGGAAAATTGAGTCTAATCAGAAATCTTGAAGATAAACATGGAAGGAGAATAAACAACCTGGAAGAGAAGCTATAAAACTTTACCAAAATACTATAAACCCTGAAAAATATATAGAAGAAACAACTTAAAATTACAATCATATAACAAATATTATCAGAACAAAGTCAAGACAAGAAATAATTGGACAAACCCATGAAATATCTACTATCTAAAACAAATGATCTAAAAAATGGGACGAGTGATCAGATGATATGAATGAACAATTTCTAAAATAAATGCAAACTAGCAACCATAGGAAAGATTTTCTCAAATCAGTAATAAGAGAAATGCACATCAAAACTAATCTGCTTTCATTTCACATCTAGTTAACTGGAAAACATAAAAAAAAGAGATGGAAACAGTTAATGTTAGAGGTATTATTACACAGTAGAAGTATTATACACACTAAGATACTGTTTGTGGAACTATGAATTTATTCAATCATTCTGGAAGGCAGTTTGCAATTATTCTTTAAAAGAAGTTAACAAAATGTCTCTTCTCTTTGACCCAGATATCCCACTGCTGGGCATATATAGGCAATCCTCAACTTTTCTGTCAGTAATGTTTCTAGAAAACAGTACAAAAGTCAAAAACATGAATGCTGATACACTGAACCTATGGAAAATAAAGGATTAGGTTCCAGCAACCACCAAAAGCTAATCTTTCACTACAGAAAAATACCCTTTTCTTCATATAATTCTTTAAAACAAAACATTATTTCTGATAATATGCACTTTTCCCAACACAACAACCATGAAATAACCCATAAAATACAATAGAAAAAAAATCGATAATATGCAAAACATTTTTTCCTCACTAGTACTTCCCTCTTTTTGTGGATATAACGACTCATCAATTTGTTAACACCAAAGTCATGGCTGACATTCATTCCAACACTAAGTTTATCTAACACCTTTATTTTCTCACTAAGCTGCATCCCTGACTTTTCACAAGATTGGGCTTAGCGCCCAAAGGACTTGCACTATGCTTTTTTAGAGGCATATTTGCAACACAAAACTTGAGTTTTAAAGACAAACCATGCAGATATGCAAATAGTGCATGAGAAGCTACTAAAGTAAGGTGAACAAAACCAGTGAAGTACCTAGTAGGGTACCAGCCACTGACAAGCAAACATTGTACCTTCATTTTTTTCTCTACTTCACATAATCATGAATGTGCATGATTACCAGTGCAAAGGGAAAATAAGGTTACTAATAAAATCATCTCAATGCTTGAAGTCACAAAAGCTAAACACACAAATGGTGAGGATTGACTATGCTTCCAAGGAGGTCAAATACAGAAAGATCCCATTTTTACCTGCATTGGTTGTATCCGTATATGTGTGTGCATGTGCTTCTGCTGAGGCTTGGCTAAGACAAGGTCATACAATGTCTAGGGAAAACTAAATTGAACTGGTTTTCCTACTCTTAGTTCTCTATCATTTGAGTGATAGATTTTATACTATTCACACATTTCAAGTCTATTTTTTGTGTTTTTAACTGGTTTTTAAGACTAGATATTGCTCCAAGGAAATGTACAAAAGTTGTAGTTCTCAAGAGCATACTTCAGTGACTGTTGAAGATATTGCAGTGACTATTGGTGTTTGAAAGTCAATATTTTCAAGTAGTGGTATGTTTAACAACTAGCCCTTTTGAAAAAAAAGTATGCATGGCATGTATTTAAATTTAATGTGCATCACTAACATTTTCTCTGTCATTTTCTGAAGTCCAGACAACCAACAAAACAATAAATCAAGCCAGTATTTGTAGTATTTGTCAATTTATGAGGTGTAAATACTCACATGGGAAATTTAACTGTCTCTCACATGTTGGTTTGAGCTAATTCCAGCACACCCTTGCTTGTGATGATCCTAGAAGCCCATAATAAAGCAAAATCATTCTCACCAAGGAACAAAGGAAGATATAGTAGAAAACCAAAAACAATAATAACTGACTAATTGTTGCTGCAAAATAACCTCATAAATCTTTAGAAAACAAGCAAAGTTCTTCAGGGGGACCTGGCAGTTGCTTGAGTTTGTTACTGACTGCCCTACAATTCAGTGTAGGCTTCTTGAAACTGGAAGAACAGTAAGATTATTTGTTTGTTTTTAAGCTGCTAACTTGCTATGAAAGGTGGGAAATGTTTGTCACAGTCAAATAAATGAACAGACTAGAGAACCAAAGACTGAAAAAAGCTCATTTTTACTGATGAAACAAAATTTTTTCAGAATCTTTGTCAGAACTCCAGGTTAACTTATATGATTTGGACATCATAAGACCATAAAACATCACCCTTCCCCAAAAAACATTTCTTGTTTTCACTAAAGCAATGATAAACTCTGAGAAGTATATTGTTATACTTCGGACCAGAATTGCATCAGAATTACAAAAATTCCTAAATGGTAATGGAGTACTGCAATGCAACTTTGCTCCATGCCACACTTCATGCCACATTGGTCTATGAAGCTAAACTTGGTAACCCATTTGTTTTAGACTTCATTGAAAACCTATGACAGTGGGGTTTTGGGGGCAGCTAGGTGGTGCAATGGATAGAATACCAGCCCTGGAATCAAGAGAACTTGAGTTCAAATTTAGCCTCAGGCACTTACTAGCTGTGAAACCCTGGGCAAGTCCCTTAATCCCAACTGCCTTCAAAAACACCAAAACAAAATCTTTTCACTACATATAATCAAGGCTACATTTGGAAAAAATTAATTATTTTTCAAAGATACACTTCATATGCAATATCAACATGATGAATTAAAGAATGTGTCAAAATTTTGTAACTCAATGCCAAATCATGCAAAAAAAAAATGACTACAGGAAAAGGAAATCCTATTGTATGTTCAAAATCTTTCAAACGTGTAAAAAGGCCTAGAGTTTATGGTATGCCAACAAATTTAATTATTCTTTGTCCTAATTTACACATCGCTGTAAATTGTGTTCCTCCCCATTGGAGGGAATACCTATATTGATGAGATCAGGTAGCCATGACAGTATTAAAATATCTACAGAGTACATGTAAGGACTGAGGAAAATGCAAGTATGATGAAGGCATGGTACTTGTCCTAATGGCACTAACATGCTGACCTATAAGTATTAGGTCAATATCAAAGACCCTATTGTCTCTCAACTTATATGTCATTTCTATATATCCTTCCCAAGTTCTTGTCTCTCTCATTGTCTTGTTCCAAAATCATCACATTTGTTCTTCTCCCTATTAAAGTTTTATCTACTTGAAAGCAGAGCCTATATTCTGCCTATCATCAATAACTTGAACAAAATAGACATGTAATAAATATGGAACCTAAATTGAATTGAATTGAACTGAATTGAAAGTCTTATGCATTAGACCATGTTTTATGAGGTCTTAGGCACAGTAAACACAGGACTCATGAAATATGTTCCAGCAGTGACTGAGCAATCCATGAAAAACAATTCTAGGTCTCTTAAACAGAGCATGGCAAGATCAAAGCTTCAAGGAAGAGCCTCATTGGGGAAAAACATACATGTACAAGCTTGTCTCTACCCTAAAAGAAACTCTTTGACATATAGGCAAAAATACATGTGATTTTTTCAATTTTTAAATAAGTTGTTTGGAAATTCAGCTTGTAAGTCAGTTGTTTGGCACTTGGAATGCAGTTTGCCATTAAAATATTCACAGTGTTACTGATGTTGATTAAGTGCATGAGATGATGAGAACTTGAAGGTAGAAGGGATAGATAATAACTTAGCAAGAATCTTGTCATAAATCTTTGTTATAATTGCCAGGGTGTTAATATGGCTAATACTAGGGTGAATGAGACCTGACCACTGAAAACTGGTTTGACTTCAAGAACATCTAATCTAATAGAGAACCTGGTGGCTTATAAGAAACTATATGAACTATTCTTCTATTTCTGCATATGTCTGTGCTTCTTAGGAGGAGCAACAAAAGGCTAAAGACTGATGCTAATAACCTTGGAACTATGAGGGACTGAAGGAATCAGGAGAAATGTATATATGGATAGCAAAGCATGACCTAATTGCCAACAATGTCTTTGGGGCACTGTGTTAAATTATCATATTTGTTTAGCCTGTGATCATGTTATTATAAAGAGTGCTGGGTTGGTTAATAAAGGAACTAACACAAAGCATTCTGGATGCAAGTGCAGATAACTCTAAAAAGAAAATCCCCTTGCAATAGAGGAGAGGATATTGGTCCTAAGGACTTCACTTGACTAAATAAACAACAACAGAAGGACCTAGATGTGAACCTGAGAATGCAGAGCACCTGTATGGAGCTAACCTAACCTGAAGAGTAGGACTATGTTGATGCATGTTAGTAGCAGTAGAATGAGAATAAAAAAACAACACAGGTGGCTCCAAGGGAATGAGACATTCAAGGAAGGAACAGCATCCATCAAACCTACACAAAGGAAGGGAAGAAAACATGGCAGGAGTAGAATGTGCCATGGCCAGAGGTAAAAGGGTGTCAGGCTACATTGCCATAACAAGCTGATCTCTATGTGCATTTGCCAGAGCTAAACAAGTGAGTAAAGGCTTTAAACATGCCGTTCCCACAATTTATAATGATTCTGCATCCCTATGGAATCTGTTAGAAAAGGAAAAAAAAGACAAAAACAAGTCACAGTCCTATCATGCTCAAATATCTTACACTAGGTCCCACAGAGCTACAATTTCAACTCAGGTCTCAAACAGTGCCACAAAACCCATTTTAGCCCTTAATGAAGTGAAAATTCTTACTTTTACTTTAATATTGAAGAGTCTGAATTTTTTTGTGATTCACTGAACTGGATTACAGCCGCGCCCCCCCCCCCCAACTTGAGAGATAGTCTTTGAGAGTTGTTGTGTCCAATACACACACACACACACACACACACACACACACACACACACATACACACACACACACAAAATAAAGAAATATACAAAATAATCATCTTGCAGCCACCAAATGATTCACCTCTGTGAATGTAGTTAGGCTGGTCTGAGATGACAGCTATGCAGGTCATCACCAGCTGGGTGTTGAATGTGTTCTGCTGGCAGGGCCATGTGGCTATAGCAAAAAAAAAAAAAGCTTTAGTAAAGGAAGGACTGTATATTTACCTTTTTCTCCCCTAAAACACAGTAGGAAATAATACAATAAGGCTACTCTTTTTCCTTTTTAACTTACATAAATGTAAACATAGCAAAACAACTTTAAAAAAATACACAAGAATTTCCTGACAATGCAATTCTAGGACTTTAGCAAAAGCAGAAAACAATGATACTTAATGAAAAACTGTTTCTCACCTATTTAAGACAGCTAGGTGGCACAGCAATTAGTGGGCAGAGCCTAAAGTCAGGAAGGCCTGAGTTCAAATCTCACTTCAGACATTTACTAGATATGTGTGACTCTGGACAAGTAACTTAACCTCTGCTTGTCTCAGTTTCCTCACTTGCAAAATGATATCATCACCTATTTCCCAAGTTGTCGTGAAGATAAAATGAGATACTACTTGTAAAATGCTTTGAAAAACTTAAAGGGCTATGTAAATACTAGCTAGCATTACTATCAATAATAATTCCCTATTTTTATTAAACAATTTGAGTAATTAATAATTGCTTAACAACTCTGTCTCCTATGTTTTGGTTGGTTTTGCAGTACTACCCGTCTTCTCTCTTTAAGACTTTGTTACAGAGGTGGTTACTGGATGGGGAAAAGGTATCTTTTGAAACAAATGTGATGCAAATACCAAAGGCATCCATGTTTTAAATTAAAGTTTAAAATTAATTATTGAGGTAAGGGGGAAAATCTTAATTGAATTTTTATATATAAGAAAAGCTTCAATGGAAGTTTAAAGGGGATTTCTGAATATTTTCTAACATTATATAAAAAAGTTATATTTAGGACGGCAGCGTAGCAGCAGCAACATATCGGAGCTCTCAGATAGCCACCCCAAAATACCCATAAATTATGACTCTAAACCAATCCTAGAACTCCAAAACGCACACAAAGATACTTTCCACCAAAGTCAGCTCGGCTACGAGGAACCACATCAGCACTGGGAACCGAAACCAGCCTGGCCTGAAGCCGCGGCTGTGCCCCGGGGGCGGCTGGAGGGGAGGAGCCAAGCCCCGGCTGCAGCTTCGGGTGAGCGGATTGGCGGCAGCTGCAGCAGTGTCCAGAACTAGGTCAGTGGGACCAGCGAGGACAAAAGCAGTCTGGCCAAATTGCCTCCAGGGCTGAGAAACAAGAGGCGGAGGTCCTGCACCCACCTCCACATTGCGGCTTCAGCGTTCTCGGCCTGCCGACTGCAGGGGGACCAAGCAATTGGTCAGAGGCCAAGTGCTCTCACGTTGAGCAGCCTGGATCTGGATCGTGGTCTTGGGCTTTGGTCCTGTGGTCCTTTTTCCTTCAGTGAGCTGGAAGTGGGAGAGGGACCCAGCAACTTCCTGACAGCTCCAGCAGTTGGGAGGACCCCAGTGATTTGGGACAAAGCTTTCCCCTCTGCAAGCAGAGCTCCACAGAGATCAAATTTTAAAAAAAATCATGGACTGACCAACCATGAATAAGAATAAGCATAAGAAGCAAAGTAAGAACAGCAACCAAACCCTAGATTCCTTTTTTGGGGAAAAGAAGGACCAAGGCAGAGAGAGGGAGGAGGACAGCACAGCCAGAGCTCCCCCACCAGGGGCTTCTAATAAACATGAAGAATGCCTTAAAGCTAGAGATCAGCTGAAGAAGGATTCTGAAAACCAAATAAGAGAAGTGGAAGAAAAATTGGGAAGAGAAATAAGAATGTTGCAAGAAAATCATGAAAAGAGAGTCAGCAATATGACTGAAGAAATGAAC
>CM053582.1:291332973-291366794 GCA_028627135.1 Pseudochirops cupreus | reverse complement strand
CGACAACTCTCTCTCACTTCCGTGTGAGCAGCAATTTAAAACAATCAACAAGCAATCACCACTACATATAACACATATCACCTTATATGGATTAGCCACTCACTATTACAATCTCAAACCATCACCTTATATGGATTATTCAGCACATAACAAGCAGGCTCTGAGCAACACCCATCCCCCCGCCTCCAACAGAGAATGATAATAAATGAGACACCATACTAAAACTTATGGGATGCTGCCACAGAAGTTTTTAGGGGAAATTTTATATCTCTAAATGCTTATGTGAATAGATTAGAGAAAGAGGAGATTAATGAATTGGCTATGCAACTAAAAAAACTAGAAAAAGAACAAATTAAGAACTCCCAATTAAATGCCAAATTAGAAATCCTGAAAATCAAAGGAGAGATTAATAAAACTGAAAGTGAGAAAACTATTGGACTAATAAGTATAACCAAGAGCTGGTTTTATGAAAAAAACAAACAAACAAACCATAGATAAAACTTTGGTTAATTTGATTAAAAAAGGAAAGAAGAAAACTAAACTACCAGTATCAAAAATGAAAAGGATGAAATTACCACCAATGAAGAGGCAATTAAAGCAATGATTAGGAGCTATTTTGCCTAACTGTATGCCAATAAATCTGAGACTAAGTGAAATGGATGAATATTTACAAAAAATATAAATTACCCAGATTAATAGAAGAGGAAATGAAATACTTAACCCCATTTTAGAAGAAGAAATTGAATAATTTCTTGAACAATTAAATGTCAATGAACTCTCTAAGGAAAAAAAAAATCTCCAGGGTCAGATAGATTTACAAGTGAATTCTACAAAACATTTAAAGAATAATTAATTCCAATACTATATAAACTATTTGGGAAAATAGGCAAAGAAAGAGTCCTAACAAATTCCTTTCATGATTTATTGCACTGAAAACTAAACCAGAGTCAAAACAGAGAAAGAAAATTATAGACCAATTTCCGTAATGAATATAGATGCAAAAATTTTAAATAAAACATTAGCAAAGAGATTGCAGCAATTTATCATGAGGATAATACAGTGGGATCAGGTGGGATTTAGACCATCAATGCAGTGCTGGTTTAATATTAGGAAAACTCAGCATAATTGACTATATCAGTAACAAAACTAACAGAAATCTCAATAGATGCAGAAAAAGCTTTTGACAAAATACAACATCCATTCCTATTAATAACACTAGAGAACATAGGAATAAATGAAATTTTCCTTAAACTGATAAGCATTATCTATCTAAAATCATCAGCAAGCATTATATATAATGGGGATAAGTTAGAAGCTTTCCCAATAAGATCAGGGGTGAAACAAGGATTCCCATCATCACCATTATTATTCAGTATTGTACTAGAAATGTTAGCTTTAGCAGCAAGAGAAGAAAAAGAAACTGGAGGAATTAGAATAGGCAAAGAAGAAACAAAACTATCACTCTTTTCAGATGATATGATGGTATACTTAGAGAATCCTGAAGAATCAACTAAAAAGCTGCTCAAAACAATGAATAACTTTAGCAAAGTTGCAGGATATAAAATAAGCCCACATAAATCATCAACATTCCTATGTATTACCAATAAAGCCTAGCAACAAGAAATAAAAAGACAAATTCCATTTAAAATAATTGTAGACAATATAAAATCTTCAGGAGTCTACCTGCCAAGACAAACCCTGGAACTATATAAACATAATTACAAAACACTTTTCACACAAATAAAGTAATATTTAAACAAATGGAGAAAAATATCAATTGTTCCTGGGTAGGTAGAGCTAATATGATAAAAATGACAATTCTGCCTAAATGAATTTATTTATTCAGTGCCATACCAATTAAACTACCAAAACTATTCTATATAGGTAGGAAAAATAATAATAAAATTCATCTAGAAGAAGAAAGGATCAAGAATATCAAGGAAATTAATGAAAAAAAATGCAAAGGAATGTGGCCTAGCTATACTAGATCTAAAACTATATTATAAAGTGTCACTCATCAAAACTATTTGATACTGGCTAAGAAAAAGAGTGGTGGATTGTAAAGCCACACATAAGCAGCTTTCGAGGGGACTACTGCTGTGAACAGCTTTCAAGGTTCTGATTACATAGTATAGTGAACACTATTCAATAACAGATAAGAGCAAAACATTCTCAGAAAATCAAAGTATAGCATTCACAGTATTACAGCTTATCACAGAAAATCAAAATACAGCATTCACCATGTCACAGCTCAGCAATCTTATCACAAAAATGGCCACACTTTTCACCACAGTGGTCACATAATTTTCAACAAAGTATAATCATTTAGTAACTCAGTCGTTCAAACAACTCAATCATTCAATAATCCTTAAGGAGGTTTGCCTCCTTTAGCGACACAAAGTACAATAGTCAAAGTTCTCTACCCATGGGGTGCAATTAAGTTACAATATCAGTCACTACTCAGTAAAGGGGTAGTGGAAAATACACAGGCCAGCCACCCCTCAGTCACAAGTAAGTTACAATTTTATCAGTCACTACTGAATATCCACAGAGAGGTTTTTTCATCCTGATCTGAGGTATGCTCTCAGATTCCCTGGTTCCCCTTCCATGGTCCCAGCTTCTACCTGAATTCACCACACTGTCACCTGGGTTCAAAGGCAGACAGCTCCCAGCTTCATGTCTAGCTCTCCATGCAGTTCCTGTTCCACACTAAAACTAGCAGTGTCCAGTCCACCTTAAATCCTTCACAGTCTCTATTCTCAGGAAATCAAGGCTTAACAAAGCCATAAGAACATTCATGCACATTAACAAAGCCACAACAACATTTATACAAAATACAGGCATTGCAGTCATGCTTCCTCAGTCTTCAGCAGCTTCAGCTGGCCCTCAGAAATCCTCAGTACTATAAGCTCTGTTCTCAAAATCAAAATCACTTTCTCCCTTTCTCAAAATCAAAATCACTTTTTCCATGGAAGTTCCAGTCCAGCAGCAGCAACTCAGCCTTCAGATACTGCAGCAGCTGCTCTGCCTCCATGAAGCTTATCCTAAGAAGTTCTCACTTTCCCAACTAGGATTTTTCCTTATATACAGTATTGATCCTCCCTCTTTGGCCCCTTCCTGTTACATCAGCAACAGAGGTTCCCTGTTCAGCCCCTTCCTGTTATGTCAGCCATGGGGGTTCATACCTTCTGTTTCTTTAACAGAGGCTTAATTTGAAACTAGGTGCTAAGTACCTGTCAGCTTTCCAATGCAAAAGGATCTTCAAATTCCATTACCGTTACATGGATCAGTGGAATAGGTGAAGTAGACAAGACACAGTAGTAAATGACTATAGTAATCTACTGTTTGATAAACCCAAAGACTCCAGCTTCTGGGATAGGAACTCACTATTTGACAAAAACTGTTTGGAAAAAATGGAAAATAGGACAGTAGAAACTAGTCATAGACCAACATCTCACACAATATGCCAAGCTAATAGCAAAACATTTAGGTGATTTAGACATCAAAGGTGAATCATAAGCAAATTAGCAAAGCAAGAAATAGTTTACCTGTCAGATCTATGGAGATGGGAAGAATTTCTGACCAAACAAGAGATAGAGAACATTATGAAATGCGAGATGAATAATTCTGATTACATTAAATTAAAAAAAGTTTTTGCACAAACAAAACCAATGAAACCAAGATTAGAAGGAAAGCAGAAAGCAGGGAGACAATTTTTTTTTATTGATTTGTTTATTTACTTTTAGTTTACAAGATTCAGTTCCAGAGTCCCTTGAGTTTCAAGTTTTCTCCCCTCCCTCTCTTCTCCCTCCCATGGCAGCATGCAGTCAAGTATAGAATCTGCAAATACTTTCACGTTGGACATTAGTCTGGTTGTATAGAAGGGTTGTAACCAATGGAGTAAACAATGGGAAAAAGGAAACAAAACCAAACATGGAAAAGAGCGATAGCGTGTAGGTTGCTTCAGTCTCTATTTAAACTCTGTTCTTTCTAGATCTTTCTCTGAATGTAGGTATCTCCTTCCATCCTGAGACTTGTAAAGTTGTGCATTGCTGTGCATTGCTGAGAAGAGTCCATTTTATCAAGGTTGGTCATCACACATATGATGTATCTGTGATTGTATATACATTTCTCCTGGTTCTGCTTTTCTCATTTAGCATCATTTTATATAAGCCTCTCCAGGTAAATATGAAGTCCATCTCATCCCCATTTCTTATAGCACAATAGTATTCCATTACATTCATATACCACAACTTGTTTATCTATTCCCCAATTGATGGGCATCCCCTTAATTTCCAGTTTTTTGCCACCACGAAGAGAGCTGCAATATATATTTTTGTACATATGGGTCTTCCTCCTACTTCTATGATCTCTTTGGGATACAGCCCTAGAAGTGGTGTTACTGGGTCAAAGGGTATGCAATTATTTATAGCCCTTTGGGCATAGTTCCAGGTTGCATAGGGAGACAATTTTTGTAGCCAATGTTTCTGATAAAGGCTTCATTTCAAAAATATATAGAAAACTGAGTCAAATTTGTAAGTATACAAGTCATTCCCCAGTTGATAAATGGCCAAAGTATATGAACAGGCAATTTTCAGGTGAAGAAATTAAAGTTATCTATAGTTACATGAAAAAATGCTCTAAATCACTATTGATTAGAGAAATGCAAATTAAAACAGCTCTGAGGTACCACTCACACCTATCAGATTGTCTAATATGACAAAAAAGGAAAATGATAAATGTTGGAGATGTGAGAAAATTGGAACACTAATGTATTGTTAATGAAGTTGTAAAACTGATCCAACCATTCTGGAGAGCAGTTTGGAACTATGTTCAAAGGGCTATAAAATGGTGCACACCCCTTGACCCAGCAATACCACTTCTAGGTCTATATCCCCAACAGATCATACAAATGGGAAAAGGACCCACATGTACAGACATATTTCTAGCAGCTCTTTTTGTGGTAGCCAAGAATTGGAAGTTGAGGGGATGTCCATCAGTTGGGGAATGGCTGACCAAGTTGTGATATATAAATGTAATAGAATACTGTTCTATAAGAAATTATGAGCAGGTGGATTTCAGAAAAAATCTGACTTACTGTAACAGCAAGCACCCTAGCATATTCAGGATGGCTGCTACACGGGTTCTTAGTTCTGCTTTTCTAAAGGAAAGCAACTCAAAATGGCTTAACAATCTTACTTTAATCAATTAAACATATATCATTTACTTAGTTCAGGGGGAAAAGTCAACACCTGGAACTTCAGAGAATGCAAACAAAGTTATAAGCAGAAGTTACAAGCAGACAAAGAAACAGATCAGCAAATGGGCTTCCAACCGTCTGACCATTACATCCATACCTATTTAGTTACCAGAGAGGGAAGCACCAACCTCTGGGTTTTCAAAGCCAGGGGTTCAATGCCTTCCCAGGGTCTCTTATGGCCAAATCAGAACAACTCTTTCCAAAGTGAGCCCCAAAGCAAAAACTCACATCAGGGTATATATATAGCCTTCTCCTGGATCACAACCCTCTTGACCCACTGCCCAATCACAAAGTAAGAAGGTGTGGCATTCCTGAAGAACAATCCTCCCTCCACAGGCTCCATGTGACCACATTCAGCCTATTAGAGGGCAGAGTATAGTTTCAAATCAGGGAAGGTTATCAGAGTCACTTAAGCCTATCAAAGGGCCTGGGAGCAAGGAAGATCTTCAGATTCCTATAACACTTCGATGAACTGATGCTGAGTGAAGTGAGCATAACCCAGAGAACATTGTACACAGTAACAGCAACATTGTGTGATGATCAGCTATGACACACTTAGCTCTTCTCAGCAAAATGTGATCCAAGACAATTCCAAAAGACTCATGATGGAAAATGCTATCCACTTCCAGAGAAAGAACTATAGATTCAACTATAGATTGAAGCATATTTTCCTTTTTTATTGGTTTTTCTTTCTCATGTTTTTTCCCTTTTGTTCTGATTTTTCTTTCACAGTATGCCTAATGTGGCAATATATTAAACATGATTGTACATGTATAGCCTAGATCAGTTTGCTTATTGTCTTGGGGGGGGGTGGGAATAGAGGGAGGGAGAAAAATTTGGAACTCCAAATCTTACAAAAATGAATGTTAAAAATCATCTTTACATATAATTGGGAAAAAATACTATAAAATATAAAAAAATAATTCTTGAATACAGTAGCCATTCTACTCTATACTATCTGATGCATTCTACATCATTTACTCCTATAAGCAGATGCTAGACTGGCCATAGCTTGAGATTAGCTTCAGCTTCAGAAGGAAAAGTATGAGGATTGATTAGACAAACTGTGAAATATATATATATATATGTATATATGTATATATGTATATATATATACACACATACATATATGTACACATATATATGTATATCTACATATACACACATATATGTGTGTAATGAAATATTATTGTATTATAAGAAATCAAGAACATAAGGAATTCTGAAAAATATAGGAAGACTTGTTATTACTTGATGTACCATGAAGAAAGCAGCAGCAGGAGAATAATAAACACAGTGCCTACAATATCATAAGCAAAGCAACACTGAAAAGCAGTTTTCTCAGATTAATTTCAATGACCAATCTTGGTCCTGGAGAACAGATAGTGAAACATTTTCTTCTTCTGAGTAGAGAGGTGAAGATCTGTTGGTGTAAAATGTTACAAACAGTCATACAAAAGTCAGTATTGCTTAGTGGTCTATTGTCTTTGTTATAAGGAAGAGTGTGAGGCTCTGAGGCATAATGTGGAAAATACCATGACGCAAAACCAAAAAATCATCACTTTAAGAAAAACTCACATTACCTTTGTTTCAAGTTGGTTCCTCATGTCGGCTGATTCTGACTGCTTATCTAGTTTAGGATACTTGTTTCAAAAATAGAGGATGGTCTGGGGCCAGATGTTTAAGGTTGAATAGCTTCCTGCCAGAGTCTGTAAGGATTTGTTTTGTACTGGGAGTTTGTGAGTTGATACACTTTGAGATAGGAAGCACAGGGAGGAGTTTGATGACAGAAATTTAGAAATAGTGTTTGATTACAGAGTTTTCAGTGATTGAGAGAGGGAGAGAGACTAGAAGAAAGAATGAGTGGGACAGTGAGTGCTAAGGGTAAAGGAGGAAGCCCCTACCATGTATTAAATTCTGGTTGGAGAGAGACTGTTACTGGAGGAAGAAAATAAGGACATATATGCTAAGAAATTCTAAGATCACCTCCAGCTTTGAAGATAACACTCTTACGATTCTAGCATAACCTGTATATAAGAATTCTACATAAGAATAGAGAGGGCTTCAGAAAGGTACAAGGGGGCCTAGGGCTTAGGGTAGTAGTGACAGCAACCTGTCTGCTAGTGATAGGTCCCTACTAGTTGCCGTGCCTTAACCTCTTATGAATAAACTCATGCTTTGATTCTGGCTTCTGAATATCTTCTGATTCTTCTAATCCTGGATTTCTGTCATGTTTCACCACCAAGGGTTCTGGTGCATCATTCTGCTTATGTGGCCTGATTTGTATTGTGTCTGTGAATGCTCTAGACTTTTTACTATTGTTCTCTATGCTCTTCTCATTTTTGCCAGGCAGCTCAGATTTTGTCTTCTGTATTCAATTCAATTCAACTAGCATTTATTAAGTGACTATTATTGCCGGCTAGGGATAAAAACAAACAAACAAACAGAAAATAAGAATAAAATGGTTTTTGCTCTTAAGGAGTTTACATTATACTGGGTAGGGAGCAGGAGGGGAATATAATACATAGATAGTAAACTGTCTGGACTTGTAATTTACTTTGATGCAGAGAACTCATGGTAAGGAAACTACCAGTGCAAATTGTTAACTTTTCTGCAGTTTATAGTCTTAGAGGGTTGACTGGCTCATTGAGATATTAGGTGACTTGTTTAAAGTCACACATGTCCAGTATGTGTTAAAGGTGGGACTCAAATCTACATTTTCCTGAGCCTGAGGTCAACTTTCCATCTACTCTGTTATGTTGCTTTTTAGCACATGTTCTGAAGCTTCTGTCTCAGTCCCTCTCTAGTAGACTGGGTTTGGAAGTTAAAGTAGAATTTGTTAATAATAGAGGAGGTTTCTGTAGGGTATAGTGGGAAGGAAAGGCAGAGGAAGACACAATGTAAGTAGGTAAGCTAGTGTTAAGCTTGGAAACATTGGAGCTAGGGATGAAAATGTGGGGCCAAAGGTGGTCTTCATCTAGACAGAAGGGAGTTGTTAATCACAGAAATGAGATGAACAGGAAGATTGTATTGTAGCCTAAAGCTATTTTGCAATTTAGGAACTAATCAATTAATAATGCTCTTCAATAGCCAGTGCTAGGAAATTTACTCCAAGATCTTGCCAGTGATAGTTGTTGGGACACTAATTACTATACTCTCACTTTTCTTTTTAAAGATGGCAATTTTTGTTAATCTGTAAAATTTTATGACATTTTTTCAAATATTTTTATGGCAATGTTTCAGATTTTGAACATATGAGTGAGTCTTTACATGGGCACCTCCTCTCTTTGTGAAAAGACCTCAGATCTTGCAACTTTACCAGTTGTAATTCTTCATCAAAAGTGGGATGCAGGAAGAACTATCACATCTTGGCAGATATTTCTTATTTTCTAAGTTTTGAGCTTTGGTAGGAGAAGGTGTAGTTAGAACATTTTTAGGTTCCTTTTCTCTAGAATTACCTCTCTTTTCATTGAGGGGTAAGCAATCCACATTCCACAGGAGTGCTGCAAGAGGAATTATAAATTCATATTCACTCAAGACTACATGCAGTGAGGGTCTGGGGATACAGAGTGGGTAATAAAGACTTGGAATATGATAGGAAGGCTGAGATAATAGAATAAAGATCTGACTGGTTTGGGAATCATCCAGACTTGGGGAAGTACCTGGGAGTTCATGATCAAAGCAGAATTAAACATCATGGTTCACACATGGATTATGGTTCTATAGTCAGAGCAAGTCAGTGAGTTAACACTAAGCTGAAAATCTGGAACTTGGAGAACATTTTGTACCTCTCAAAAGGGGAAGACAAAGTGAGTAAGAGAATGTTACAGGTATTAGTGGCAAGGAGACCTTAATTGTGAAGAAAGTTCTTAAATTCAGAAGCTTCTCACATACTTTTTTTCTAGAATACGAGACCTGTAAGCAGCAAACTATTGCCTGAGAGACAAATCCTTGCAGTCTCTTCTCATAGTGCTAAGAAACATAGTTTGTTGATTTTTGAGGTAGAGGCAAAGAAGCAATGATTGCTTACTGCGGCATTTGGACGGAAAATGAGGGCAATTTCTGACAGTGTTTTAGTTGTTTGTAGCTTTGCATCTCTCCAATTTTGGCATACCATCACCTTCATTTCCTAGTGGAAGATACGGACATTATAAAAACATTGCTTATCATTGATAAAACAATGTCTTCTTCTTTGGGTGTTATCCTTTAAGAGTGATGATGAAGGACAGCCATTGAGGAAACTGGTTACAGTGGAAATAGTGTTAATTTTGGAGGTAGGAGCAACTGAATCAAAATCCTGCTTCTGTCATTTGATATATGTGTGACCTTCCAGGGATAGGGAACCTGCATCCTCAAGGCTGAATGGTATGTGGCTTTCTAGGTCCTTGGATGTGGCCTTTTGATTGAGTTCAAGTTTTACAGAACAAATCCTTTTATTAAGGGGATTTGTTCTGTGAAGTTTGGATTCAGTCAAAGGGCCCCATTTGAGGACCTAGAGCAGCGGTTCTCAACCTGTGGGTTATGTTCAATTTGTAACAATGAAAATACATCCTGCATATCAGATATTTACATTACGATTCATAACAGCAGCAAAATTACAGTTACAAAATAGCATCAAAAATAATTTTTTGGTTGGAGGTCACCACAACATGAGGAACTGTATTAAAGGGCCGCAGTATTAGGAAGGTTGAGAACTACTGACCTAGAGGGTTACGCGTGGCTTCGAGGCTGTAGGTTGCCCATCCCTGCAATTTTAGGCAAATCGTTAAACATTTCTGGGCCTCAGTGTCCGTATCTTTAAAATGAGGCTTTTGGACTAAATGCATTTGGAGGTCATTTCTAGATCCTGTGATGTTTCCTTTCACAGGAAAATCCCTTCCTGTTATGCTATCATTTTATGAGAGTTATAGCCTCACAGAAGACCTTACCTAACCTAGTCTAGGACTAATTCTCATCAGCAGGTGACATGTCAAACAATGTACCAATTTTAGGCCAATTCCTTTTGTTTTCTTTTGTTACCCATAGATAGCATATGTATACATATATATATGTATAATATGTACATTGTGGTAGGTAAAAGATAAAATGACTGAGGAAACAAAGGTTTGAGGTTCTGATCATATTGATTTATTAAGCAATGCATGCTAATTGGCTATTAAATTGGGACCAGGTCCCTTCCTTATCTTAGTCCTGGACCACAAATACAGCAGGAGAAAGAATTTTATACATTAAAAACAATTGAATGAGACCAATTAATTAAGAGAAAACAATTAACCATACAAAATTAGGTAATCTGATTTCTAATTTGAGAGATTAGGGACTTTCCAAATCCAGAAATCAGAAAAAGATGTGTCCCACTTCTCCTAAGTGTGTGTATATAACCAGAGGAACATAGGCTGATTAGTACAGGGTTAGTTTTGAGATAAAATATATGCCTGAGATGTATAATTGGAGAAAACTCCTTGCATCTACCTCTGGGTCTCACTGGATTTCTGATCAGCATAATCTATGTCCTTAGGTAAGGGTCTCTTAAACAGCAGGTAGAGGTGGTCCAGCTTCTCACCCCTGCAGGGCTAGTTCAAACAATACAATATAATTTTCCCCAAGTTCCCACAATTGAATAAAGTTTTTTTTCACAGGATAGAAGTTGGAGGTGAGGAGGAAATGTATTCCAAATCCCAGGGTCTACTTGTACAAAAGCACAGGAAGGAGATGGAATGTTGTATAGATGTAGGCTAGTTTGTCTGGGACAAAGAGAGTGAGAAGTAGTTAAAATGAAATAAGACTGCAAAGAGAGACAAGTGATATTGTGAAGAGCTTTAAACACTGAGTTGCTTGTTATTTATCCTAATTGGGAGGTGGGATGGGGAGTCATGGTCAGATTTGTACTCTAAAAAGTGTCAATTTGGTAGTAATTTAGAGGGTAAAGTGATGGGAGGTAGGGAAATCCCATTAGGAAGCCATTAGCAAAGTCTAGCTGAGAGGTGATAAGAGCCTGAATGAGGGTGGTTGTGTGGTGGAAAGAAGGAGAGTCTGGAGACATTTTGCAGGTTTGATCAACAAGACTTAGCAACTAATTGGATGTGAGAATAGAAGAAAAGAAAGTGTCAAAGTCCAAGGCTGCAAATCTGGATGAGAGGAACAATGATGGTGGCATCACTAGAAGTGATAAGTTCTATAAAAACAGTGAGTTTGGGGGAAAATATGAAATCCAGTTTGGACAAATTGATGTTTAGGAGGTAGTGAGTCATACAGGATTAGAGCTCTGGACAGTTGTTAGGATTGGTTATATAAATTTGAAAGTCAATCAGACAACAAGCATTTATTAAGCTCCTACTCTGTGCTAATTCTGGGGGTTACAAAGATAGTTAAAAAAAAACAGTCCCTGTCTTTAAGGAGCTCATAGTCTAATGAATGACTAGGTACAAACAAGATATATACAGGATAAGTTGGACATAATTAACAGAAGGAAGCCACTAGCAATTAAGAAAGATTAACAAAGGCTTCTTAGAGAGTGTGGGATTTTTCCTGGGACTCTAAAAAGAGCCAGAGAAGCCAGAAGTAGAAACGAGAAAAATGATTTAAGGCATGGGGAGAAGACAATATAAACATCTTTGCCTTAGAAGACTAGAAGTCAGGTTGCTGTCACTTATACCCTAAGCCCTAGACCCTCTTTTACCTTGCTAGGAATAGCAAACTCCATGGGAGCTTATGAGATCACCAAAGGGAAGAGTCTATATATAGAAAAGGGTCAGAGAACCTTGGAGCATGCTGGTACTTGGTAGAAGGAAGGAAGATGATTCAGCAAAGGACGATGAAAAAAGTCAGCCAGATTATGAGAACAGTGTTTAGGAGGAAGAGGTGGTTAATAGTCAAAAACTGCTGAAAAAGAAAAAAAAATAATCCTGAGCTCTGGAAAAGGCTGTAGGATTTAGCAACACATAAACCTAAAACATTGCAGGCCATGAGAAGGAAGATTTGCCTATAACAACATTCTTGTGGCCCAGACCCTGAAAGGGCATTATTGCTAGCCTTGAGTACTTTGTGACTAATATTATGGTTTTCCTTTTGACTATACTGTTAAAGGGATGTGTCTTTTTTAAAAATCTTCCTGTACAGTATATTCCATTTTCTACTTAAAGATATGGTTTTGTGAAGCTTCCCCCCCTTGCCAAAAGTGCAAATCTCTGTGCAAATTCAACAGGAAAAATTTGCTGGCAGTCATCAAAAGTCTTATTTAAAAAAACCCAACAACTTTTAACAGGTTAATTTTCTAAATATTTTTGGAGAATCTGGTTTCACTGCTTAACCCGTCTGCTGAATTTTAATTTCCTAGCACCAGAAGTTGTAATAAAATAAATATTTTAAGTAATGTGCAAAAGGAAATCTTTATACATGTAACATAATTTGGCCTCTTAGGAAACTTCAACAAGAGTCCTATTGCAAACCCACCATAATACAGTCTTTGTGGCTGGCCTTCACAAATGCCTCTAAGCTCCAAGCATCTGCTCTGTTTGTAGTATAAGCAATCTTTTTACTTTTTTTTGGCATGTCCTGTGTGAACAGGTGTCCTTGAGTAGAGAAACATATGGCTTCAATGTGACAACATGATCTAGGAGGAAAGACTTCCTGCAGATGAAAGGCACTTAAAGCAACAAGCAGGCCACAAGGCTTCGCTGCGGACCATCGGTAGCTATTAAGTACTCGTAAGGACAGCACTAGACATTTGCTACTATTTCGGAGTCAGAGGAAGAAAAACGATTGTGTACCTTCCAAGCTCTTCGTGTTCCTTATGAAAGGAACTGCCTGACTGGTTGGGTGAAATAAATCCCTACCTGAAAGAATAAGGACATTCTGCTGCTTTCTGTCATTCAAGAGGGCCAACAGAAATCAATTAATATATTAACTATCTATGTCATAAATATTTTTACATTTATATATAGTTAATATGTTGCTATTAATATATATATATATTTAACATGACCTTTGTGAACATAGCTTTGTTGCTACACATAGTTCAAATTCATCCCAGTCTGGGCCTATTTTTGGTTTGGTTCAAAACAGATCATTTTTTACTGCCACAGATGAATGTCAGAGAAGAACGATTGTCATGGCAGTAAGCAACTCTGAGTGATGTGGAGATCTGCTTTTGTCATTAAAGAATGGACTTTAGCCAGGAATGGTGGCATATGACCGTAATCCATGCCAGAAGGGGAGACGAAAGGGAGTGCATTGCTTGAGTTCAGAAGTTCTGAGGGGTAGTATGGCCAAAGCCAATCAGGTATCCACATAAAGTCCACCACCAGTATGGCCACCAAGCTTCCTAAAAAGAAGAAAACAGGCTCAGACTGTAAACAGAACTTCCATGTTGATCTGCAGTGGGGTCTGGATGGTGAGTGGCCACTGCACTTCCAGTCTGGGTGATTAGAGAGACCCAGTTTCAAAACAAACAAACAAAAATCCGAACAAAAACAAAATCCTAGAATGGGCTTTCATCTCTGCCTTGAGAAACTAGATTCCTTGGTGGTCAAGAAGCTCATGGGCTAAGACTAGAAATACTAGTTAACCCTATTTAATTCTCTTCCCATCATCCTAGACCCTCCTGGAAGACGTTAAAGGGGAATAATTGTTGGATAAGAGAAGGATCATAATGAAGCTGGAACTCCCTGAGGTACTCTTTTCCCTAATCCTCCTTTTCAGCTTCCTTTTGTATGTTATCTTCCTCCACTAGATGGTGAACTCCTTGAGGGAAGGAACCATTTTTTTTTGTGTGTATCCTCAGACCTTCACATAGTGAGTGGCACATAGTACGTGTTTAATAAACATTTATTGGCTAATTGACTGAGAATCCTCTGTATCGTAGTAACTTTCAGGAGAAAGAATCATGCTGCAGTATAAAGAATATTTAATTGTGCAATCAAAAGTCCTGGTTCAAATGCTGGACTGTGCTTCACTTGGTGATCTTGACCTCAGTTCTCTCCCCACCTCCTATCTTATGCCCAGAGTGACACCTTAGTCATCTCTTGTGACCCAATTATGGGAAAGATTTCTCTGGGCCCCACCAGCTCCAGGCGTTTATCACCATAGCTAACCCCTTCCTAAACCACTAACCCTGTGCTCTGTTTACACACCTGTAATTTTCATGGTGTTGCTCATATAGCATACAACTAAAAAATATTAGAAGGACCTTGCTAATGCGACCACAGGTCAAGAAAATAATGGACATTCTATATTGGAACCACATTAATAATAGCTTACGTTTTTGTGTCAGAGGGCGCTAAATACTCAGGAATAATTTTTAGACATCTCTGCCACCAGAGTACTTGTCAGATAGTCTCTTTCTCATCAGATCAGATGGTAGTAGATTCAGAGTTGTAATAAAAGTAATCTAGTTCAAATTCCCCCATTTCACAGATGAGGAAACTGATATGTACAAGGTTACATGTGGAATAATCGTCAGGGCTGTGGTTCAAATCTAGACTGCCTGACTCTAATCCCGGCATTCTTCCCCCTGTGTGATGCTGTTGGATCATACTGGTTGACAGGGCATGGAGAAATATAAACAATTGGCCCTATTTGTTGGTAGGAAAAGAATTCTGGGAAAGGAGAAACAGCTAGGTACCTGAGACTGTAAAGGGCTGGTAGATGCCCTTATTTTTCAGCCTATATAGCAAGATCATCTTGGAGCCTTAGACTTGGTGTTGGTTGTAGAATGGTTGGGAAGTATTAGGGATATGGTCAAGGAAGAAGGATGTCTGGTTAAGTAAACCTGAAGATTGTAGCTGAGAGCACTTGGATTGAGTGTATAGGAGTTTTGTTCTAGGATATAGGGAGAGAACAATACCAGTAGCTTGAATAGTTAACCCCTGAATGTTAGATTTTATATTTTATTGGTTGTTTTGTTGTTTTCAGCCATGTCTGACTTTTTATGATCTCATTTGGGGTGTTTTTTGGCAAAGATACTGGAGTAGTTTGTCATTTCTTTCTCCAGCTTGTTTTACAGATGGGGAAACTGAGGCAGACAGAGTTAAGTGACTTACCTGGGGTTACATAGCTAGTAAGTGTCTGAGGCTAGATTTGAACTCAGAAAGAGTAGTCTTCCTAATTCCAGTCTCAGCACTCTATCCACTGCACCACCGAGAGGTAAAAGGGAGCTATTGAAGGTTCTTGAGTAGAAATGGTTATTGCTTTTTCATTTGAGATTGTGTTTAAAAGTTGCTTTCACACAAGCACTAATAGACCTGTAGCTGAAGTCTCACTTCAGCTGTGGAATCCCCACACTGGAAGTTCCCTCTGTTCCTGTGTCCTCTCCCTCTGATTGGATGACTCCTGGAGTCTTCATTTAAGGAGGCTGCCTAGATCAGCCATATTTCATGATTTCATCTGCCATACTGGAGAAAAGTCCTTCACCATCTTCTTTACAACTTTCAATAAACTCAAAAAATGATTCAGTTGCTTCTCACCCTTCTCTCTTCCAATGTGAATAATGCTACACAGTTAATAAATGAGATATCACAGGAAAGAAAAAAAAGAGGTAAAGTGACTTGCCAAGGATCACAGAGTTAGGGAATGTTTGAGACAGGATTTGAATTCAGGACTTTCTGATTATAAGTTGAATACTCTATCCACTGTAATGTTGCCCTTTGCTGGATCACTTCTTTCATCCAGTCTAGCTCATCTGGTCTGCATAGCTGCCAAATGAATCTTCCTAAAGCACAGGTATGATCATTTTTCCTTTGCTCAAGAATGGCTTCTATTGCTCCTAGGATAAATATCAGCGTGTCTTCTGAGGCATTGAAAGCCCTTTGCAATCTGGATCTATTTTCATGAGCTCCATGTTGAAAGCTACCACAGTTGCTATTTGTTTCCTGTACATGGCATTCCATCTCCATCTCTGTACCTTTTGTACAAGCTGTTGCATAAATCTATAGTGCTCTTCTTTCTCACCTGTACCTTTTGGAATCCCTCCCTTCAATGCTTAGCTCAGGTACTACCTCCTAGAAGGGGTATTTCCTGACTCCCCTTTTCCTTTTTCCCCCCTTCATGTTTAGCAGCTTGCTCAGAATCAGTCAGTTTTGTGTCAAAAGTATGATTTAAAACCAAATCTTCTTGGTTCTGAGACTGGCTTTCTAGTCATATCATTATGTTGTCTTGGAAGCTGTAAGTGACCGCATGAAATCTAGCTACAAATCAAGAATAGTAAGAGAAACCTCTGATGCAACAAGGTTTTAACCTTATTCCACACTCTTTGGCAAAGGTGGAAGAATAGTCAGTCTTGGAGACTATAGGAAGACAGCACACTGATGCGTTGTTGGTGGATCTGGGAAGTGATTCTACCATTCCGAGTTTCCAATTAGAATTATACAAGAAAAGTGACTAGATTGCCCTTTTATGCAGCAGTTCCACTCCTGGTCATGAATTCTAAGAAGTCAGAAGCAAAGGTTCAGTGTAGACCAAATTAATCATAGCATCATTCTTGTGGTAGCAATAAACCAGATATGGTTGGTGGGGACTGAGAATTGACTAAAAATATGGCGTATCAATGTAAGTAATATTTTAGTTCTATAAGAAATGAAAAATATGAAGAGCTTGTAGAAACATGGGGAATCTTATGAACTGTGGTGGTGTAAATTAAGAAGGACCAAGAGAACAATATACTTGAAAAGATTGTAAATAAAAGGATCACTAAAAAGAAGATGAACCCCAGATAATGAAAACAGACAAACAAAAACCAACAAACAGCCAAGGTCTAGGGAAGAAATAATGAAGCATGTCCCCTCCTTCCTGACAGAGTGGTGGAAGATTGCTGGGACAGAATATTGTATGTGTTGCCAGACAGTCTCTATATTGAATATTGTTGTTTAATGGCTTTTTTCTGTCATATTTTGGGCTTCAGTTGAGAGCAGGTGTTGGAAGAAATGACTGTAACTTATTATTCTTATTTTGCAGATAAGGGAGCTGAGGCAAACAGAGGTTAAGACAAAAGGCATCAAGAGCGCTTATTTAAAACATTTGAATTGAATCGAGAAAAAAATAATAACAATAGATACTAATTCCATGCCCATGTAATGCTGGTCTTGTGTGTAGGTTAATACAGAAAGGACTGCTGGGTATGGAGCAGTCTCTTTAACTACGTCTATAAATAACAGCATTATTTTTAATGACAAAGGGCACTCATAAATCTACTTTAAAAGAAATCAGAGAATATATTAGTGTAAGAAACTTCATTATAATAATTTTAAAATGACCTTTGAAGTTTATTAGAATTGATTATTCCTGCCCAGACACACTTTTACTGCTATTTTTCAGCATTAGGTTAAAGCAAGAGTCATACAACAATGTGGTAGGGTCTTTGTTGTTGTTGTTCTTTATGGCATTCCCACATCCCACATAGTAAAACTATTTTGCTCAATATAGTATGAGAGTCCCTGTCATTTTCACTCCCTGTTGATTCATGAATTTCTTAAGAATAGCTTTCGGATCCAGCTTGCCAGTGTGTATCTGCTAGATCTGTGGGTTTTGTAGGTCATGCCAGAGTGCTCAGATTTTGACAAATCTTTTGGTGCTACACCCATTTTAGAGACACTCCCACCCCATCCCCATGCTCTGGAACAGACTGTAACTATACAGAAATAAACAGATGCAGTCTCTGTTAGTGCTTGATGGGTTTTCACCCTGTCAGATTATTTAAGAATTGTAATTTTTTCATATTTTTTTCCTTAGATGGGAAGAAAATTTATCTAGTTGATACTGGATTATACTTCATCTTCCAGCCAGATTTGGCACCCCTGGTGTGAGCTATCCCGAGTGAATGAGTGAAAACTCTCTTACTCTGCTATATTCATCTGGCCTGAGACTATGGTTCCCAACCTTTAGCTGTCAGAAAACCAGGGCTTCTCCATGCCATGGACATCTTGTCATCTTGCCCAGATAACCCCATCCCTGTCATCCCTTTTCCTACCTCTTGCTCTGGGAACAGTAGTCTAATCAATACCACCTTTGCCACTGGAAGGGTCATGCCAATGGACACACTCACCATTTCTGTGACTCCTTAGAACAAAACTCTCTTGGCCCTTATGTGCATTGTCTGCCCCATGAGAAAGTACATTCCTTCAGGGCATGAATTGACTTATTTTGGGGTTTGTATCCCCAATACCTAGCACAGTTCCTGGCATATAAAAAGTGTTCATTAAATATTTGGTCATTTATACTTTACCTCTTAGATTGATACATTGAAGTGCAAGTAACACAGTATCAGTATTTGCTTAAGATTCTCTAGGTATCTTTACTCTTCATCAAAACAAAAGAAATTTCCTGTGAAGAATGGTAATAATAAATATTAATTATTATTTATATCAGTAATGCTAATTATAGATAACATTTTATATAGCACTTACTATGTATCAGGTGCTATGTTAAGAGCTTTTCATGTATTACTTAATTTGATTCTCATGACAATTCTGGGAGATGAGTGTTGTTATTATCCTCATTTTGCAGATTAAGATAGCTGAAGCAAACAGAGGTGACTTGCCCAGGGTCACACAGCCAGTAAGTGTCTGAGGACATTCGTTAGAACCACTATACCACCCAGCT
The DNA here is from genome assembly GCA_028627135.1 of Pseudochirops cupreus. Taxonomy (NCBI): domain Eukaryota; kingdom Metazoa; phylum Chordata; class Mammalia; order Diprotodontia; family Pseudocheiridae; genus Pseudochirops; species Pseudochirops cupreus. Next base: position 291,347,941 of record CM053582.1, on the reverse strand, counting down.
GCCCCTTAGGTAGGGGACAGAATTCTATGGAACTGATTCTTAGCAGCGCAGAGAAAAGATGATGCTCTCTGTCTTATTGGAGGCTACAATGTAAAACTTTGATTACCAAAGTAAATTAGGATTTATTTACAGTCCTCCCAGTATCACCAAGATAGAAAAGAGGAAAAAAGTGGCAGAAACCAATCTTATTTTATGAGGACTTCTAATTATCCACATTTGCCTCAAGGTTAAATCCTAAGTCCTAACCTATAAACAGATATGACAGTTTTGTTCACATATGGGAAAAAAAACCCCATAAAACAAAAATAATGCCAAACCTAGATAAATTTTATTTGAAATATAATATTTATGGATTCCCCATCCCCACCCTTTTAAAGCTTGTAACATTTGTTTTAGTTCAGACTGAAAATCTGGAAATGTGTTTTTTATTTGGTGCAGAATTATGTTCTAAAACTCATTCATTATATTTAAAAGTGGACACAAATTAAAAATATAGTATGTTCTAAATAAGAAATGATAGTCTTCTTTTTCAAATACGCCCTTGACTATGTTCTGCAAACATAAATTAATATGACAAACAAATTGACTTCATGTTTCAAACCTCAAAAGATTTTTTTTTAAAATGTGGTTCAGAAAATAGAGGACATGTTTCCTTTGTGAATAGAAATGGTGTTTTGTAAAAAAGAAAATTAGCTGGTATTAGGAAAAGATCTCTAAATGCTGCCATACATAATAAACATGAAGCCCAAGTAATTTAATTCTGAATTGATACTCTGAATATCTAGAGACACTTTGAAGAATAATTACAACATTTTCTATAGAACTCTGGTGGTTTTGTTCAAATATTTGAGATAATAAAATGCTACTGAAAAAGCTCACAATTCAGGTGTTCTTTAAAGTACATCATATTTCATTTATGTTGTTGAAAGCCTTATCTCTAAGCTGTCATATGGCATAAGTGCCAATGGGAGACTCAGCCAGCTTTGTGCAAAATTATGAAATAAGTAAATAAGTGACTATTATTTTCAGTGCAGTTGCTCATTTTAGAGACTTTTATCCTTTCTTGGTGGAATATCCAGGGTATCTGGTTTCTCCCTTTCCTTAGGTACTCATGCCCATTATCTCTTATTAAACTGAATTCTGGAAAGTGTATGAAAACAATTCCTGTTAAGAAGTAAACAGTAATAGCATAAAATTTTAAAATTGTAATAGGCATGTAGAGGGCAGCTAGTTTGCACCATAGTGGCTAGAATGCTGGGCTGTGAAGTCACTTAAGCCTATCTGCCTCAGTTTTCTCATCTAAAATGAACTAGAAATGGAAATGGCAAACCATTCCAGTATCTTTGCCAAGAAAACTCTTTGCCTCAGGGTTGGACATGACTGAAAATGAATGAACAACAACAAGGCATATAGAACTAAAGGAATAAAACTCATAATTGTGAATTTTAGGTTTTAGTGAACAGGTGAAACAGTTTATTTCATTTTAATTATTTTAGCAATAGGCCAGTCTGGAATTATAAAACCACACCATACAAATGGTCACTTATTCTGTCTCTTTATAAACTTAGCTTTGAGCAGATTATGATTTGCCAGCTGAGTATGGACAGGTCATCTTAGCTAGAGTAGCTAAGATAGTCCCGTTCCAAATTTTTTGTGAAATGTATAGGGACAACTCCTATTTTTATGTTTGTAGATGGCAAAAATTGAGTTATTATATTTGTTTAAAATGAAGGTGTTTGAAGGAAATCTCTTTTCCAATTTTAATCTGTAGTGAGCAGGGCTATGGAAAAAGTTCCTATTAGATCTTACCTGTTGGACTAATCTTAAAGCTGCTGAGATGATCATGCTATAAATCACAGAGCTAGAAAGAATTTTAGAATTACTTGAGTCAAAAGGTCATTAATCTGGGGGTCCATTAACTTTTTATTGTAAAAGTTTCATTTCATTGTTTATTGTTTTCCTTTATAATCCCCTGTATTTTTGGGGGGGGGGATTTATTCTGAGAATGACCTTCAGGCTTCAATGGAATGCCAAAGGGGGTCTTATGACAAAAAAAAGTTAGGGAAATTTGTTCTAATTCAAATGCCTCTTTATAAAAATATAGTCCAGAGGCCATGCTGCTCAAAATCTCACAGCTGATTTGTGGCAGAGCCAGGATTAGACCTAGAGTATCATGCCTCATAGTGTTCCATACACACTATGCTCCTTTTGAGTGGTTGTTCTGTTTGGACTCTTCCTACTTGTTGAGGTAGATTTCAACCTAAATACTGTGAATTTTGCTTTCCCTGTAAAATGGAGGATTTATCTTCCCCCTCCAACTTTTTTATGAATTGATTCATTAATAAAATCACCTATCATTTCCAAAGGAAGAATGTAGACCTCTTTGTGAGCCTTTGACATATTCTTATATTTGACTAAGTCGCTCTGGTCAGGATCAGAAACAACAACAGTTCTTCTTAAGGAAGATCCCTTCCACGTAAGTCTTTAGGCCAGATGCCATTTAGTGTCTTGTGTTAACAAAATGGACTGCTCCTGCAGCTGCAGTTTTAGGATAACTATGAATTGTCCTAACCATAAATCAGGAATAAAGCCAATTAATTACAAGACTTGGGGTAACAGCTAAATGTGCATTCCTTCTACTTTTTGGTCGGTAGACTTGTTATATTTGTGACAATAAATGAGCTGCTTGTTTTAGGGCTTCTTCAAGAAACATGATCTAACACTATATTTTTTTGTCTTCAGATTTATGAATTGCAGTTGACACAGTTACTAAATTATATTAATCTTGACAAGTCATCTAAGGATGATGCTTCTATGCTCACTGCCATGGATTGCTCTTCTGAGACAACAAAGGAACTTTAAAAAAAGGAAACACTGCCCCCTTGTGATCCAAAATAAAATGAGTGTAATCTAAGTAAGGGAATTCTAATGAAATGCTTTTCTTGTTCTCTTTAAGAGCAGGGAGCCTTGCAAAAGACCAGAACTGAATACAGTTGTTTTATCCCTTCTTTCCTTTCCTGTGATACCTCCTCAAAGCAAAGGAAAGGACATTTAGATTTCCAAAAGATTTTTTTCACTCACTGACAAGTACAACAATCATATTTCTGTGTGTTAGTACTTCAAAAGATTGGTGATTTCATTGGTGGGTTTCTCCTGCCACTGCCACATATTGGAACCACTTAACAGATGGTTATTCATTAGATGCCTTGAAAAAAATCATCTCCTAAGCAGCCTTCTGGTGGTTAGTTAGCCTCTATGAACACTGCTAGGTGGAGCTGTCCTCAGACAACAGCCTCTAAAGGCACTGCCACTTCCATATCTGAAGCTTCTTTGGTTTGAGAACAATCCTGTGCTCTCCTGGCACAACCTTCAGGAACTGTATTTGAACCCTTCCTGCTTGTTGAGGTAGATTTCAACCTAAATACTGTGAATTTTTCTTTCCCTGAAAAATGGAGGATTTATCTTCCCCCTAACCTGCTTATGAATTGGTTCATTAATAAAATCACCTATCATTTCCAAAGGAAGCATATGGACCTCTTTGTGTTATTATATTTGCTTAAATTTTAAATTTTGAGTTATTATATTTGTTTAGGGTATTGTATAGGGTCCACTCTCTACCACAACAAGGCATCACAGTTGAATTATGATGGAGCAATGTTGTACAAAACAGGTTAAAGATATTCAATGCCTGTCTTCTTTCTGGTTGGTTAAAGAGCTGATTTTTCATACCACACACTTTCTGAAAGATATACTACTTTGTACCCCAAATCAGTAGGTCTGCTGTTTTCAAATTTGTTTTTTCACACTTTGAAAAAATTTTCTATCTCTCTATGTTCATCTCTTTCTCTATCTCTTTATCCATAGGCATGTAGGCATCCGTATAGGCAAAGTGCTAAGCATTAGAGATACAAATATAAAATTGAGACAGTCATTGCCCTCCAGTACCTTACATTATATTTGGAGAAAGCATATATACAAATAAGTATGTATAAAATTTTCACACAGTAAATATAAATGATTTTCATAACATTTGGCAAACTAATCATTTAAGTTTATGAATAATCAAATGCAACTGTGATCTTATTGAAGTGAGTACTTCCTCCAGTGGTACAGATCATGGCCCATCCATCCATGCCTGCCTTCCTGTGCATGTAATTTTTTTTCATGTCCTTCCATCCATTTACCACAAATGGCTCTCCACCCATCATGTAATGGGGGCCTTCTCTTTCTCCCAACTTTGTGAATATACCATTGGAGTACATGTGCTATACCCAATTGTTTTCCCAGATCTTACACTATGACTAGTCCCCCCCTTTCTTTTGCTCATGTATCCTTTATGCTATTTCTTCTTTGTAATTCTCTGTTTGCAATGTATTTCAGAGGCAGCTGGGTGGTACAGTATAGAGAGGACCTGGAGTCAGGAAGACTTGAGTTCAAATCCAGCCTCAGACACTTAGTAGTTATATGACCCTGGGCAAGTCACTTAATCCTCCTTGCCTCAATTTCCTCTTCTCTAAGATGAACTGGAGAAGGAAATGACAGACCACTCCAGTATCTTTGCAGAAAAACAAACAAACCCAAATGGGGTCATAGAGAGTTAGACATGATTAAAACAACTGAACAACATTGTGATGCTGTGTTCTTCATCACCAGGCATTATTCCATTGTCCTTTGAATGATTTAAATTTAAACTCATTGGAGACTTGTATTCTATGACTCATATTCATACAACAACACTAGACAAATATGGGTACTTAAATGCTGGCCTTTAATTGAGAGAGAAGATTGAGATCATTAAAAATAATTTTACAATTTCTGGAGGGCAGAGTCATGTGTCTTGTTTCTGTTCAATTCTTGGGTCGACTCATTCATTTGTGGTGTTTGTCATACATACATATATGCATATGCACATATAGGGGTATATACATGATTGCATATATACCTGTACATCTCTCTCTTCATTTATTCATCCTCCTCTACATGAAAGGCATGGTGCTAAGCTTTAGGGCTATAAACATAAAAACAAAACAGTCTTTTCCCTCAAGGACCTTCCATTTTGTTTGGAGACAACATATACAAAAATGGCTATATATAAAACAGGTACAGTGAGGTAATTTTTTTGGTGAGAGTGTTGCTTGAGTAGAATTTTGAAATAAACAAGGATTCCAAGAGGTGGAAGTGAGGGAAGAGATCATACCACTCGTGGGGGACAGCTAGTGTGGAAGAGTGGAGATGAGAGATGGAAGATGTGTGAGGAAGAGAAAGAAGAGCAGTGTACCTGGACTGTAGAGTATGGCAAGGGGAATACTATCTAATGCAGTTGAAAAAGTAGATTGGGGCTAGGTTGTGAATTTAAAAACTAAATGAAGGAGCTAATAGTTTATCTTAGAGGTATTAGGTAGGTATTATAGCATATTGAGGAGGGCAAATCTGCACGTAGTCAGACGTTAGAGTTTTCTAGCACTTTAGGAAAGTCATCTTGGCAGTTATGGAGAATAGATTGAATGGGGAAGGCAGAGAGACTTAAGGTAAGGAGGCCAATTAGATAACATATAATATTTCTAGTAAGAGGTGATAAAGATCTGAAATAGATGGTTGGCTGCCTGAATAGAGAGAAGGGGACACGTGAGCAATGTGGAGGTACAAACTATAAGAGTTAGCAACTGATGGTATATGTAGGGTAAGTGGTAAGGATTACACCAAGTTTTGCTTGATGGGATGACCAGCAACATAATTGTGTCCGTAAAAAGAATAGGGAAGTTCAGAAGAGGATTGGGTTTTAAAGGAAAGATAATGAGCTCAGTTTTGGACATACTGAGTTTGATACCTATGGGATAACCAGTTTGAAATATCTTTAAAAAAAGTACAATATCAAAACCGGAATCATCTGCATAGAGATGATGGTTAAACATAAAGGAGCATGTACTCCACGCAGAGTACATGGATAGGTGCTCCAGATGGGATCACGGAGAGAGGCCCATGACGTAGCCTAGGGTGCAGCCACAATTGGGGGCATGATATGGATGATGAAACCACAAAGGAAATTGGGAAGGAGCAGTTGGACATGTAGGACATGGGAAGGAAAAGGATGTTATGAAAAGCCGTAGTGGAACACTTCTCTTCCCCCTATTTGTCCCTCCTTTCCCTTAGAGTTTTACTTAATTACTCCTTTTTCTTCCCTCCTTTTATCTAGCTATTTAATTCTCCTTTTCTCCCCCTCAAATAGGAAATTAAGTGTTCTCCTTTTTTTGTGGGGGGGGTGGGGGTGGAAGAGGGACTGATTAAAAATCTCTTTCCTGTCATCCCCTTAAAATTCTTTTGTTAGCTTCCCCTTCCACATTCTGTGCCTTTTTCTGAAAAAAAAAAGATTTTTTTTTACCTTGTTCTAGTTATCAATTCTCTTCACTTCTTTTTTGTTTTATTCTTTTATTATTTGATTCATGGTCCTATACTTTTTTTTTCTTTTAGACAAATGCTAAAACTTGAATACATAATAAGAAAAAGACACATTATAAACTTAAATATAAAATTAAAAAAACATGTCATGTGCACCGCAGAACATAGGAGAGGATTCAGAATAGATAGAAATAATTTATCATTTCAAGAAAGCCTATATATTAAATACTATACATTATATTGAAAGCTGTCCATCTTTTCTTTGCTTCCTTGTAGGTTTTCTTTTGTTCTCTGCTGTACAATTTTTACTTTATTCCTTTATCCACCCTTACTCTCCCTTGCTGCCACCCCAAGGCTACAATTGAGCGTGGATATATTTATATATAGGTATTGATATATACATAAACATACATATATACATATAGGAACATATACTTTCCCTAAGAGATTCTACTCCTAATCTTGTTTCTATGTTTGTGCATATTTCTTTTTTCCAATCTCTCCAAACTGCTCTACTTTACTTCTACCTGCTACCTTGCCCTCCTTTAACTTAACCTACCCCTCTCCAGCAGCCCCTCTCTTATCCTCCTATTCTCATAAATCTAAAGACCCTTTTATACACCACTTTGACCTATTCTGTCCCCCTCCCCTCTAAAGCTCCCTACCTTATCCACACATTCCCCTAAATCTAAAGACTTTTCTATATCCTACTTTTAACCTATTCCCTCACCCTCCCCTCCAAAGATCCCTCCTCTATCCTCTCCCCCTTCCCTATCTCCTTAGAGTTTAATTTCTTTCTAAATATAGAAGACTGTCATACTCTTCTAGATGCATACATATTTTCCCCTCTTAAACCCATTCCCAACAAAAGAAGGTTTCCAGAACTAATAGCCTTCCTCCCCCATCTAATTCCTCTGTATTGATTCTTCCACTTGTACCTTGTTTGTATAAGACAATTAGCTGTTCTTGAATGGTTTTACTTTTTAAAGTCATATCATATGCAGGTCTACCCCAGTCTTTTTTATATGCTACCTAATTACTAGTAAGAATCTTAGACATAGGTTTTAAATTTTCCATCCATAAAAGGTAAACATTCTATGCTTATTTAGTCCCTTGTAATTGGTCATTGCTATGTACCTTATATTTCTCTTGACTTCTTGAATGTCAAATCTTCTACTGAGTTCAGGGTTGTTTTTTTTTTTTTTAAAGCAGAGTCCTGGAAGTCTGACAGTTGATAAAATGTCCATTTTTTTCATTCAGAATTATGTTTAACTTTGCTGAGTGTGATATTTTTGGCTGGAGGTCCAGTTCTTTTGCTCTTCGATATATAGTGTTCCAAGATCTGCCATCTTTAAGTGTTGCCAACACTAGGTCTTATGTGATTCTAATTGTGGTAGCATCATATGCAAATTGTTTTTTTCTTGTTGCTGGTAATATTTTGTCCTTGATCTTGGGGTTTCAGAATTTAGGTATAATATTTCTGTGAATTTTTCCCCAGAGGATCTCTTTCAGGTGGTGATCGGCAGATTTTTTCTATTTCTGCTTTCCCCTCTTGTTCTAATGCTTCAGAACAATTTTCTTTATTTCTTGTATTATTGTATCAAGATTCTTTTTTTGATCAGAACTTTCAGGTACTCCAATTATTCTTATATTTTCTCTTTTTGTTCTGTTCTCTAGATCCATTGTTTTTTTTTTCATTTTCCCAAATCTCAGTTTCCTCATTTATATTTTTTAAAAATTGATTTGTTTATTTACTTTTAGTTTTCAAGATTCAGTTCCATAATCCCATGAGTTTCAAATTTTCTCCCCTCACTCTCCTTCCCCCCCAACCCCCACCATGGCAGCATGCAATCAAGTATAGGTAGATTCATTGTTTTTCAATTGAGATGTTTCATATTCTCCTCAATTCTTTCCTTCTTTATATATTAAAAAAAATTCTTCATCTCTTATAACTTTACTGGCTTGCCCTTGCCCAATTCTGTTTTTCAAGAAGTCATTTTTTTCCCTTAAGATTCTGGATCTCCTTTTCTAACTGGTTGACTTTCTTCTCATAATTTTGTTTTTTTCTTGTATTGTTCTTATTTTTCTTTTTAATTTTACCTCCATCTCTCTCATTTGATTTTTAAAGTCTTTTTAAAGTTCTTCAATGAATTCTTTTTGGGCTGGTGACCATTTGACATTACTTTTTGGAGTAGAAGAGGCTTTCTTTGCTTCAGTATCTTCCTCTGAAGGTGAACCCTGGTCTTCTCTATGCTCATAGTAGCTCTCTATGGTTGTATTCTTTCTTCTTTGCCTGTGCATTTTTTTTGGTAATAATTTAATTTTTATAATTACCTCTACTGCTGGGGCATAGGGGGATGGCCAATATGGCCTCTGCTCCTCTTTAGTTTTCCCCTCTGACTTTGAACTCAAATCAAGACCTCCAGCCTTCTATAAGTGCCCACAAGCCAGGGTTGTCCCACCCCACTGCTTCTGCACTCACTGGGTGTGTGTTCTTTCATTCTAGCCCCCACTACTCTCCACAGCACATCTGGGTCTGGTGTTCTTCATCAGCAGAGATTCCCTAGGTCTTCCCCAATTCAGACCCCAACTCTCATCTCCAAGGCAGCCTCTCAAACCAACTAACCCCAGGGCTCGCTGCTAGTTGTTAAAGGGGACCTAGCCTTGAGGTGTTTACCCTACATGTCCATGGAGGCACAATACATTCTCAAAGATAGCTATTTCTCTCAATACCAAATCCTTGCAGATCATTCCCATTTTTAGGTACCTATTGCACATTACAGAATATATTTTTCTCCCATGGAAGTATTATGAAATGCCCTTTCACCACTGAACTGAGACTTTCTCCTTCCTTTTTCTCTGTTCCATTCCCTCCCTTTGCCACGTTCCCATTCTCTCATAACTTTTCTTCTTTATGGGAAAAATAGTTAAACATATACATAAACCCTGGGTCTGTCAGTTCTTTCTATCTCTTTGTCTTTGTCTTTCTTTGTCTCTTCATGTCTGTCTGTCTGTCTGTCTCTTCTCTCTCAACGTGGACCATATAATAATTTGTTTGGCTAGAGCATGCATGTTTTTCATAGGGGCCTTAATGGTTTTTTAAAAAAATTTTTCTTTGGAGGAAATTTTTAGCAAGAGAAAATAGATTTTTGTTAGTTGAAAAAAGTTAAAAAAGAAAGACATCTTTTAAAGGTCCCTTTACTTATTCATTTTTTAAAAGCCATAGTTGTCTTTCTTTTTCTAGTTGTTTTCCTTTTAATAGTTTCTGAAGATGGAGTAACTTACTCTGTTATTTATACTTTCTTGGTAGCTGTGTCAGGTCTAGAAAGTGACATTTCCCTTTTAGTAATATAGTGTGATTCAAACTGAGATCCAAAACTGGTAAACAGAAAGGTGGTTGAAAGTCAATTCCAGTATTTCTTAGAGGCTGAGAGGGGAGAAGAAGTAAAAACTCAGTTCAGGAAAAATGTTCCAAAGTCTAGGGGAAAGGAGGCAATGACCAAGGTCAGGAAATCTGAATTTGAGAAGGGCATAAAACCTTCACTGGTGATGGACAGTTTGCCTCTTGTAAAGAATCATTCTGAGCTAGCAGTCTTCCATGGCTATGACGTGTTGGCCATGTGGTTTCCTTGCTCAGCTGCCTCTTCACAGCTATGAACCAGACAGACTCATGGAGGTCATGCCACATCTACTTAAGTCAGTGAAGTGTTCAACTCACCCTCCCCTAACCCCACTCTCTCTCCTTGTGATTCTTTCCAGGCTTTAGTATAGGCATTTATTTTTCTCCTTCCTGAGCTCAGTTCTATCTATCGTGACTTTTCCATAGCAAATAGCCATTTGAATTCTAGCTAGTATTTCATCCTTTGGTTACCAAACTTAGAATAGAGCTGCACTTTTTGCTTTTCATTCCTTTCTAGTAGTGTACCATGCTATGGTAAAATACTTTGTAGGTAGGTATAAAAGCTGTGTTTTATGCAATGACAGCAGTTCTTCTCCAGGTATATGACTTTCTCTCAACAATACTGATTAAATGCATTATACATAACTCATGTGTATTGACGTGAATCTACCTGGATTCTATAATCAAATAAAAATGTATGGTTTCCAGAAGTAATTATTTTATCGCCTTGGTTTTTAGAAGCTGTTTCTTTAAGCTGATTTGGATCTGGCAAAGGATACAAGGTTTTGGTTGAAAAGCACACTAATGAGTGAGTCTGCACTTGGCAGCATGATGTAATCTGAGAAGTAGCTTCCAGATCACCTCCAGTGAGCACAGAGTGCAGGCATGCAAATCATGAACCATGCTGCTTCTGCCAAGAGAAAATTTAATAAGGGAATAAATCTTTCTTTTCATAGTTAAAAGTCTTTAATTCCTTGAACTTTCAAAACTTCTCTTTCCTAAAGATTCTGAGTATCAAAATGATATCCCCTGAAAATTGTGCTTTGAGATTTAAATTATGCCTCCTCGCTGCCAAAAAAAAAGGGGAAAAAAAGCATTTATAAGTTTGTTTCTGAAAGCCAGAACAAAGTGTTCACCTTGGGCAAAATTGTGAATTTTATTGTGAGTGTCCTCTATTTTTAATGTCCCCCCCCAACATATAAATAGACATCTACCTTTACACTGTCTCTTTTAATTCCCATTTCCAGGGACTCTTCCCCAGAAGCCCCATTGTTGAGTGTTTACCCTGGCTCTCTTAAGCTGTCCATTTGGCCATCTAAATCTTGTTGATGTTATGAGAATTTACTCTTCCTTCCTTCATCACCCAAATTGAGATTGGATTGTTTTGTAATTCTGTGCCTTCTAAAGATGACAACTAACTAAGGTAGTAAACATAGTTGTTAGCATGAGAAGTACCAAAGGGTTAAGTTTCTACAGAACTGCAAAAATTGCTGAAATAAGGCTACTGATAAAAGTAACAGACAGTAGTCTTGGGAAGAGTTGAGGCAGTAGCCTTGGGAAGAAGTTGGATTCTCAGTTCCCATAGAACTCCTAGATAATACTAAAAGTGAAATGATGTAAAATAAAAAGGAGCTGGCAGCAGCAGGTAGATTTGACCAATTAGAAAGCAGACAGTGGCCTTGGGTCTTGCAGGCCCAGATAAGGACACATCTAGGTTAGACTGGGGCGGGGGGTCAGTGTTCTGGGGTTGTTACTGTGCTTGCTTAATGAACCTCATGTATTATGTATATTATCTAACAGAATTAGAGCCTCATTATTAATAATATATGATAATAGGAAGGTGTACCCAGAAGAGAATGAACCAATCAATCTTCTGAAGGGAGTGCCTGCACCAAACTACAGTATAAGACTTGCTTGGCTTTTGTCTCCTGGACTCCTCCAGAATTCCACAAGCAGGACGGGGTCCACTTCTGACCAGAAGTGATCAATTCCTTTGGATTTCTCTCTAATAAATTTCTTTTGATATCAGATTTTTGGTATCAATTGTGTTTTTGCTTTTCCAAGTTGGCATTTCCAACATTAGCGTGAGCAAGAGGTAGAGAACTGATCAAAGCAAATGATTGTTTTGGGTAACAAGTTAAGATACACACTTCTTTTACTTGAATTTTTCTTTTCTTTCTTTTTAGGGTAAAATTTTGAAAAAATATTTCAGTATTCTACTTCTTTATGTCTACATTGGCAGTGTTAGAAATAAAACATTAGAAATTTCAAAATGATTTTATGCAACTTGATATGCTTTGTCTGTACATTCATATCTCAATTTCTGAGAAATGGTGGACTCTTTTCTAAAAAGAAAATGGAGTAGATTGAAAATAAAGTGAATGTAACCTCTTCTCTCTATGAAATGTTTGATTTTTTTCATGGTGGTCTGAGTTTGATGAAGATCTAAAGATCATATTTCCAGATAGTATAAGATTGGAATGCTTTTTGAAGGATTAGCTAAGGACCAAGTTTTATTAAGAAAACATACTTATGTAAAGGTGTGCTTCACAAGAAAACACCAGAATGTTACTGAGGAGACAATGACTTTGCCCCTATATGTTGTATGTTTCATATAGTCTTTGACTTTTTCCTCACCTTGTCTATGTGGAAGAAAGGAAGGGCCATAGGGTTTGAAAATTGGGAACCCCAGGGCTTTTTCATAGTCATTGGTCAAATAGCCATTACTTTGTTTTTAATCTGACATTCAGAGAATAAAATTGGGAGGCATATGGAATGTTTACTAAGAGCTAGGATGAGTTGTCCACAGAAATCCCAAATTCTTCAACTGTGAAGTTTAGTCCAAAGAAAATATTAATCTTGAAGACATTAGCTAGTTGAGAGGGCCATGGTTTTTGTTCTGGAGATCTTGAAGCTTCCTGGAGTTAAAAATCTCTAGCTGGAATGACTCCAAAGAAACAAGATAAGAGAACTCAAGAGGAGGATCTTTTCTCATCCTATTCAAGGGTTTCTGCATGTAGGCTTTCCCCACTTCCTATTATTTCTTTTTAAATAAAAATCAGACACATAGAGTATTATGAATATGAAGTAGTTGTTTTCTGGGGTCCCTACTCTACAGATTGGGGGAGGGAACTATTAGACACTATACTTAAGTACAGCTACAATTCAGATTACTTAGTTAGGCAGACGGCCACTTTATTGGTTGGGCAGGCCAAGTTTGAGACAAGTTTGGCAGAATAAGGTTAACAGGATTTTCCTTGAAGATTTCATTTCTATGCACTGGAGACAAAAAATCCATCCTCTCCCTCCCTTTTTAGTTACTGCGTGGTTTTCTCTTTAGCAATAAATAAATAAGTAAACAAACAAACAAATAAATGTAGCCCATTGACCATGGTTAAGATCTCATATTTGCCAAATTGTTGTAAGGGAACATACAACAATTGCTTAATCATTCAGAAGAAACTAAGAAATAGTTTAGCCCATTAACCTTGTGCAATCTCTGCTTGGTTTCCAGGGATTGATAATTATCCCCATGGTCTGCATGGTTCAGAAGATCACTAATGTAAAGAGTCAAAGCCCATTTATTTATGGCTCTATATTCCCTTAAAATGGAACTCCAGATACTGAGAGATTCCTGGGCAGTATCTTGAGGGTCTTTATTCTTATCATGTTTAGCTTTTCTAAGAAATGACTTATTGGTCAATGTCTCACTCAAGTACCAAGATGTCTAGGAAGCTTTATGCAACTAATCCCATTCCCACTAATGAATGGGAGGTACTATGATACAATAGAAAGAACATTGAATTTAGTGCCAGAGGTTTTGGATTCAAAGTCTAATTCTGCTACCTATTTGACCTCGGGGAGACACGTAACTTTTTTGAAGGCTCAGTTCCTCATCTGTAAAGTGAGGGCATTGGGTCTAATGAGGAATAAGGTTTTTTTTTTTAAACCAATTACAAATCTATGATATTATGAATTTGAATGAGAATGGAAGGCATGGGAGAAGGACAACCAGTGAAAGAGTACAGAATCCAGAGATGAAGTGCCATGTGCTAGGAGTAACAAGAAGGTCAATGTCACTGGATCTTAGAGTACAGAGAGGGGAGTAGAGTGTAAAAACATTAGAAATGTAGGAAGGAATGAGGTTGTGAGTGGTTTAATAATGTTTAATACTTTTTGTGCATAATGACAAATTGCCTTCCAAAATGGTTGTTTCCATTCATGACTTCCCCAACAGTGCATCAGTGTGCTTATTTTCTTGCAACCGCTCTGATATTATTTTTTCTCTTTGTCATCTTTGGCAATTTAATGGGAATGAGGTAGAACTTGAAGTTGCTTCAATTTATATTTCTCTAGTTATTAGTTTTTTGGAATATTTTTCATAGGTCTTTAAGTAGCCAGAGTTTCTTTCCCTGAAAACTCCTCTTACCCATTAGATTAGGGAATGGTCCTTATTCTTATACATTGTCTTGAATCATTGTATTTCTAAGAAGAGTTAAGTCAATCATAGTTGATCATCACACCATGTTGTTTTTACTGCGTACAATGTTCTTCTGATTCTTCTCACTTCACTTTGTATCAGTTCATATAAGTCTTTCCAGGTTTTCCTGAAATTTGCTTGCTTGTCGTTTCTCATACCAAAATAGTATTCCAATACATTCATACATCACAACTTGTTCAACCATTCCCCAATTGTTGGACATTCCCACAATTTCTAATTCTTTGCCACCACAAAAAGTGCTAGTATAAATATTTTTGTACATGCAGGACCTTTCTCCCCTTTTTAATGAACTTTTTGGGATACAGATCTAGTAGTGGTGTTGCTAGATTAAAGGGTATGCAAAGTTTTATAGCCGTTTGGGTATTCTTCTAAAGTACTTTCCAGAATGGTTGGATCAGTTCACAACTTCATCATCAGCAACAGTGTCCCAATTTTCCCACATTTTCTCCAACATCTGTCATTTTCCTTTTTTTTTTTTTGTCATACTAGCCGGTTTGATCTGTGTGAGATGGTACCTCAGGGTTGTTTTAATTTGCATTTCTCTAATAGTGCTGATTTAGAGCAGTTTTTAATATGATGATGGATAGCTTTGATTTCTTCATCTGAAAAATTCTTGTTCATATCCTTTGACCATTTGTCAGTTGGGGAATGACTTATATTCTTTTTTTTTT
>CM053582.1:291314094-291332473 GCA_028627135.1 Pseudochirops cupreus | reverse complement strand
TAGGCTTCCTCCAGAATCAGAACAACAATGCTATTTTAGATATATATGGTACTTAATTCTCAAAGATCTCAACTGGATTCTGACAATGGTACTGTGAAGAAAAAGTAGGTATCATTAGCCCCATGACCTACGAGACTGAGTTTTATCCTATGAATATTTTTTTTTCAGGCTTCACAACAAGGATAGAAAATAGGAGAGGAAAGAGAAGGGGAAAGGAATGGAGGGAAGGAGAGGGGACCATTAATATTCACTGAAAACTGTTCAGAGTATTTGTAATGGCAGGCAAAAATTACATATGCATATATATAGGTGGATGGATATGGATATGGATATATTTATTGCAATGTAATATATATGATTTTGATTTGTTTACATTTTTAAATTTGCATTTTCACATGTTCTTTAAGAATAAATATTTTCTTTTCCTATTCCGTGTTTCATTTGTATATCAGACAGGAAACTAATATATACATACATGCATGCATGCATATATTGTGATGAATATGTGTGTACAAATTATGTGTGTGTGTATATACATACATACTTTATATGTGTGTGTGTATATATATATACATATATATACATATATATATATGTATATATATATATATATTCCCTTCTGGTATGCAAATGAAAAACAGTCCATTTGGAGTTAAGATGTCTCTCAATTTCAGCATCTCACTTTTCTTTCAAGCTAATGCAATTCTGTTTTGCTCATACCATCATGTGTGCATATACATATTATAGATATATATGTATACATATTATGTGTGTATAAATATTACATAAGTAAATATGTTTGCACACATGAATATACATATGCATACAGATATAGATAGATTGTTCATGTGTTTGTTTATATGTATATGTGTCCACCTATACATAAGTATAAATATAGCTATCTCTATATTTATAATACACAAATATATAATATAATAACTGGAAATGGAGTATTCCTAAGTCAAAAGGCATTTATTGAACATTTACAGGACCAGTACTGTGCTAGGTGCTGAGGAAATCAAGAAACATAAAAACATGGTCCCTGCCCTCAAGGAGCTCACAGTCTAATAAAGGAGAAAACATGCAAACTTTGTACATATAAGATATTTACAAGATAAGCAGAAGGTCATCTCAGAAGGAAGACGCTAGCAGTAGTGAGTGAGGAAAAAGAAGTTCAGTTTGGCTAGATATCTATAGCTATAGTTATATCTATATATTTATATTAGTATCTATGTTAACAAAGATAGCTATAAATATTTGATATATAGATATAATACATATAGATATATTAACATAGATATCTATAACTATCCATTGATATTATAATTATAGATATATTCCCTACCTTTGAAATTCATCAATTTTACAATGGATGTCAAAAATATCAGACAAATAATGACACTATCCAGAAAAACAAAAATGCTTCAGGCCTCAGTCCCCCTCCTCAGCCCTGCTAGTTTGTACCAGCATCTCTCTTTCCCCATCCCAGGGTCCCTGCTAGTCCCCACTTACAGACTTTGAAACTGAGGATCAAAAAGATTAAGTGATTTAATCCATGTGAGGCCATAAGTCAAAGAGTCAGGATTAGAAGCCAGATGTCTTGACTACTAGTCTCTGCTCTCTTTTTATTACAACAAGATACTTCTTCTCTCAGCAACAATCAAGTCTGGAGGGCTCAGAGTTCTCCACACTCTGCAAGGAACATAAAAACAGGGCAGAGAACAAACTAACCATGAAGAGAGGCAAGAATTGTGATCACTAGAGCCTCAATGGCTAGCACCCTCCTGCTTTATCTGACCTCCAGAGCTTTGGATTCTGCCTGCCTGAGGCCAAGCTGCCTATTTCCTCCTCCTTCTCCTCTTCCTCCAGCTCTTTCTCCTCATTCTCCTCCTTCTCATCTTTCTTCTATCAAATGTCTCAGATTCTGAACTCTGCCAGCATGATGCATTAAAGAGAGATATGAAACACACAATTAGCATTTTACCAAATCCTATGCTTGTTTGCATTGCATAGATAGCTGACTGCTACACACTGTTAACTGGGGTTAATTTCAGAGCTCTGAGTACTTGAAGGGAGGGAGGAGTTGGGAGCTTCCCCTGGAAGAAGGGCCCCTGACATTTTTTGTATCATAGACCCACTTAGGAATCTGATGAAGCATAGGGATCCCTTCTCAAAATAATATTTTAAAACGCATGAAATATATAATATTAGAAACTAATAATATATATTATTATTAGAATATATATATTTATATTATATATATAATTAGAAACTAATAATATATATATGTATGTACATACATATATATATTTTTGGAATAAATACATTTATGCAAGTTGGCCATTCCAAAGTAAGTACACTACATCAAGAAGGGGATGATGGTATGCCTGTAATCCCTGCTTCCAGGGAATCGGGGCATGGTGGATCTCATGAGTTCCGCAATTCAATATTCCAGTGGGCCAAGCCAATAGACTGATGAGGTATCTGCATTAAATCTGGCACCACTATGGTAAGCCTCTGGGGAGCCACCAAGCTGTCTAAGGAGGGGCACAGGTTAGAAATGAATTCCTGCTGATCAGTGTCAAAAACAAAACAAAAAAAAATGCATTAAGAAGAAAGAAGGATAAAATGCTATCTTCCCTTGGTATCCTTGAATATAAAAGCTTCCCCTCAGTAGATATGTATGCCCAGGGGGATAGAAAAGCTTTAGTTTTCTTCAAAAACCTATTTTAGTATAAATCTGCTAATTAATCTATGTATTATTCTAAGAGAAGCAGCTAGGGATGACAGAGAACTGACCTAGAAGATAGGAAGGAAGATTTGCACTCACATCCAGTCTCTGATACTCACTGGGTGTTTGACCCTTAGCTTGTCATTTATCTCCTCAGACATCTAGGTAATTGCCTGACACTATAGTTTCATAGGAAGTAACAGCCTGTACTGATTTCCAGAGTTTGCTCACCTGGAAGTGCCCTGTAACAGTGAGATCACAAGTCCAGTCTGTATCCCTAAGGTACTGCAAATAATTAAGAACAAAAAGGAGTTACCACATGGGAGAGGCACGCTGGTAATTATGCTTGAGTTAGCATCTGAGCTGGCCCCTCCCAGGCAGCTCTGTTCTATTTCCAGTCATGCTCTGGTGTGACATCATTAGATTATTTAATCTATCATTTCGATGTCCTCAGCCTGGCATTTAAGGCCATTCTCAAGTTCTCTCTGACCCACTCTTCCAGCTTTATTTCATACTGCCTCCTTTCCTGCCCTCTATATTCCAGCCAAGCTGAACCCCCAGCTCTTCCCCCAACTCAACCTTCTATCTCTCACCTGAATGTATTCACACAAGCAAGCTTCCATGCCTTGGATGCCCTGCACCCTCATCTCTGCCTTTAATTGTGAATCCTTACTTTCCTCCAAGGATCAGCTTCCCATGGACCTTTCTCTGTCCAAGTGGGCAATATTTGTGGACATTTTATATCCCCCAGTAAAACTGAAGTCCCTAGGGTGAAGGAAGGACAGGAAATGTAAGTCGATGGAAGAAATTTGTTTAGAGAAAGACTACCCAGAGCTCAAATTCTCCCCTCCGCAACTTATTACATGTGTGACCTTGGGAATGTCACAACTTCATTTTCCTCATCAGCAGGACCTCATTTACCTCATCAGTAAAATGAGGAATTTGGATACATGCTACAGTCCCTTCCGGCTCTTAATCCTTGTGCTATT
This sequence comes from Pseudochirops cupreus, assembly GCA_028627135.1. NCBI lineage: Eukaryota > Metazoa > Chordata > Mammalia > Diprotodontia > Pseudocheiridae > Pseudochirops > Pseudochirops cupreus. The sequence goes on along the minus strand of CM053582.1, from coordinate 291,328,753 downwards.
TTAGCTTCTCATCAAAAGAGAAACAAAAAGGAAGTATATATTTTATTGGATTTTTTTTTGCTTGTTTGTTTTGGTTCTTTTCCCAACTGGAAGGACTGAAGAAGGCTCATGGGAGGCAAAAGCCATATGGGACAGAGGAAACTTGAGTACTGTTGCTCTCTGCAAAGAAGGGAGGGGCTCAAAGATGACACACCACACCAGTGAGCAGATGGCAAAGAAGGGCACTGCTACCTTGAACTGAATATAATCATGAGCAGTAGGTGAAGGGAGAGAAAGAGAAGGAATAAGCTTTATGAATTGCCTACTATGTGTTTAAGAGTCTTGTCTGACTCACTGACCCACCTAAGGAGTGATCTGCCTGTACAGAATTTGCTGCTTGTCTAAATGCACCTCTTTGCCCTGCTGTGTGTGCGACAAGGGATTATCTTTGCTCCAACTGATCTTCTCTGCCTCTTGCCACATCATTACTTGGCCAACTTCGGACTTTTCTGCTTTACTTAAACCTTCATTTGCTATCTATACTTTCCTAAGCGGTTGTGACTCCAGATAAAAATAAGTTGATTTTTGTTGCTATAAAGGAGTGGACCAAGAAAGGGAGGGAAGGTCCAAAAGATACCTGAGATCAATTGCATCAACCTTAACTAGGTGTCTCTATTAACTTGCCTTGTTGACTGAACAAGGGTCTTCACTACAAACTAGTTTATTGTTATTTTGTATCCCCAGCACCTATCACAATGTCTTGTACATAGTAGATTCATAATTAATATCTATTAAGCACTAAGTGCTTAATATGCAAAGCATTACACCTTTAAGCACTGGGGAAGGTACAAAGATAAGGGCCTTGCCTCCAATGAATTCATAATATATTGTCAGGTCAGCATCACCTCACAAGCAAAGACAAAGTAATTTTATCTTATTCTTAAAATTCATCTTTGACAGGGAAAATTTGTAACAACATGGCCCTCTGAAATATACACTTTTGTAGATTTTTTTAATGTAGAGTAGCTATTTAGCTAGTTATTATGAATTCTGATGTTGGGGGTTTCTTTAGAAGTCCCCATAAATGTTGAGAACAATTGTAACTGGTATTGAAGTCCTTGCCATAACAATTACCAAGAAGAGGCAAGAACGAAGCTTATTTTAGGACTTTTATTTAAATTACACTTTTGGATATAGCTCAACACTCCATCTTGTTCCTCACTCACAACTCCTGAAACGATCTGTGATTTATATTGCAAATATCTTGTATGTACAAAGTTGTTGACATGTTTTTTCCTTCATTAAAATGTGAGCTCCTTGAGGGCAGGCTCACGTGTTTGCATTTCTAGATATATCTAGCACCAAGCACAGCACCTGGCACAGTAGTAAGAGCTCAATGAATGCTTTTTTGACTTGAGGACACTCCTTTGCCAGTCTCCATACCTTTGCACTGACTATTCCATGTCTTACTTGCATGCTCTCCTTACCTCTGTCCTTAGAAACCCTCTCTTCCTTTAAGATGCAGTTCAAGTACCATCTTCAGGAAGTTTTCAGATTCTCCCAACTATGAGAACCATCTCTCCCTAACTACTGTATATTTAACTACTTTGTATATAGTCCTATTTATTCACTTTATTTTTGTGAGATGTGTGTGTATATGTATATATATGTATACATATATGTATATATGTATACATATATACATACACACAGATTTATATGTATATATACACACATATAAACACAAATGTATATTTATAATTATGTGGGTATATATGCATGTGCATATATAGATTTGTCTTCCCGTTTAGAATGTAACTCCTTGAGAGTAAGGATCACTGCATTATTTATACTTGTATCACTAGTGCTCAGCAAACTGCCTGGCATGTAGTGGGGGCTTAATAAATACTTTTGCCTGATTGATTAATGATGTACAGTCTTTTCCCCTATTGCCTCAAATTGGCTCATGGATTTTTCAATATCATTTTCAAGTGAAAGCAACTGCTATTAACAATGCCTAAGAAATTAGGATGAAGTTTCCAGTTATATTGCTCTCAAACAGTAGAGCAAAAGACTATATGACGATCTTATCTTGGACAGGTATATCTTCATGTCAAAGATTTCTCAAACAAAATATATTAAAATGATTTTTTTAATTTAGAAGATCCGGTTTCTTTCATTCTAAATTCCATTGCCTTTTAAATAATTTTGGTTTATTGTCCTTAGGCTTCATTCAGTTCAACTAGACAGCCCTAAAACTAGTTAACATCCTGATGAACGGCACAAGTAGTGCAATTGGTACCATTAATATTGCCCTAAATCGTTTCTACTCAACAAGAATTATAAAGCATGGCTCGATTTGTAGTCTACAGAAATTACTGAAAATTGAAATAGGCAGACTTGATGGATTTTGATTATAGGCAATCAGAAATTTTAACCTCTGTATGTATTCATCAGACATTTTCTCCTCATACATCTAGATTAAATTTATTCATGGTAATCTAGAAATTAAATTTTCTGGATTGCTCTGATGTAGCTAATTTTCTTATTATGGTTTTCAGCTAGAATAGCTTTGAGGTCTCAGTTTTTCTTTAGTTTGATTGCCCCCTTATATGGAGATGCCAAGTTTCATATCTATACAGCAATATCTGGTGCCTTGACCACAATTATTTCTCCTTGCCAACTCCAAAACTACACACTTCTCTAGCCTCTTTTTTTAAGATTCCCTTATTTTTAACACAGTCATTTTTCTTACAATTTGAGTTTATACTATTATTCCAAATTGTAACCAAATCACCAGATTTGGTATTTATTAAAACTAGACAGAGCTTCAAAATAACTATTTTAAAATGGCTACCCATCTTTAATTTGCTTAAAGTTTTTTTTTATTTTTCTCACATGATGATTTATAATAATATATAGTGATTTCAGAATCAAGGGAACCATGTAAAAGTTTATTTCTGTTCTTTGTCACACTATTATTTGGTTCCTTATTATATTCCTCCTTAGTGCATCTTACATTTCTGAAATAATGCTTCAGGTATAATGGTCAGGATGTCTAGTTATTCTGTGGCAAATTCTAATAACTGTGTCAAAATACCTGAATAACTGAATAGCCATTCCCTAGACAGAATAGTCTACAAGAAAGTGAGTGGTATAGACAGAATTGTTGGCTTCCAGTTTTGGGGTGGGTGATGCCTGAACTTGTGATTTCGTTGGTACAGGCAACCCCTAGGCATGAAGAGGAAGCTTGGTGGAACAGTGGACAAAGTTTGGAACTTAGAGTCAGAAGTTCAAATCCATCCTCAGACATCTACTAGCTGTGTGGCCCTGGGAAAGTCACTTATGCTTTCTAACCCTCAGTTTCCTTATCTATAAAATGATAATAGTAGCATCTACCCACCCCCAAGGTTGTTATAAGGATCAAATGAGATAACATACATAAAATGCTTTGCCAACCTTAAAGTAATGTAAACACTAGGTGGCGGTGGTGGTGGTGGTGGTGATGGTGGCAGCGGCGGTAGAAATAATAGCAGTAGTAGTAGTAGTAGTAGTAGTGGTGGTGGTGGTGGTGGTGGTAGTGGTAGTGGTGGTGGTAGTAGTAGTGGTAGTGGTGGTAGTAGTGGTGGTGGTAGTAGTAGTAGTAGTAGTAGTAGTAGTAGTAGTAGTAGTAGTAGTAGTTATAGTAGTTTGGTACCTATTCTGCAAAATGTAAGCATAGATAGTTGCCTAAAACACTGAGTAGATAAGTGACTTTCCCAGAGTCACAAAGCTAGTACAGTCTGAAGAAGGATTTGAACTCAGGTCTTCCTGACTCCAAGTCCGCTTTGTCCATATGCCATTAAGTTACCTCTAAATGGCCTGCACTGGTAGTGGAAGTCTCTTCAGTGGGCACTTCTTATGCCCTTGAAACCATGGTTTCAGTCACCATTATCCCTGAACTAGATACTAGCAAGTCTGTTGTTTCTATGATGCTAAAGATCTCTGAGGACAGCTGTTTCTCCATTTCAACACTTTGCCTCTAAGTTAGCCATTAATGCCTATTTAGTAATTATTGAAAAATTCTTATATGTATCCTGTGATGTGTGCTTGAAGCTGGAGTCTCCCTAAGTGGCTATTAACCTAAATAATTCTAGTGAAAATGGGTGCTGCTCTGAGAGAATACTTTCACCCTTCCCAACTCTTTATTTCGTTCATCACACTCCTTCCAGTTTTAAAGTATTATCCATTTGTGGGAAAAGCATTTGTGTAGCATAGTAGATAAAGAACTGGTCTCAAAGATAAGGAAATCTGGGTTAAAGTCCCATCTCTAACTGTGATTCAGTGCCACCAAATAATTATTTAAGACAATAAATGACAAAGAAGGAGCTCCTCTTCGTTTGGTGAAGGAGTATCCTCACCTGGGAGTTCTCTGTTTTAGTCCAGTTCATATCCCTATTAATTCATTTGTGTAACAACGGCAAAGTTCATATCCAAATTTCTTTCTATATCTTTTTCTTTCATGTTCAAGTCCTTTGCATATAGTTTGTTTTTAAATCGAGCTTTATTAGTTATATTTTCAATTTTCTTTTTTTCAAAATCTTTAGTTTTAGTTTAAAATGTCTAGACTTGCAATCTTCCACTTCTAAAAAATGAGCCAGCTTCTAACTTCTTTATATCATTCCCTAGAATCAAGATTCCCTTTGCCAAATATATAAAGGGTGTTTTTACTTTAATTTTTTTCCTCCTTTGTATTTTCCTTCTATCAGAACAGTCTTTAATTAAACCGCTTCTATCCCCTTTTTAATATGGTTCTCTTAATTCAATTAGCCTTTTTCTAACTTACTTGCTCCTGATCTGGGATGATGAATGACAATTTCCTCCTAATCTTATGTGTCAAGGTAGAAAGAAAGTTTCCCTTATTTTTTGTACCAAAAAACTACTCCTCAGTCCCCAAAATGTCAGATAATACACTGTGAGGAATCCTCTCCAGTAAAACATCTTTCTGAGAACAAAGTAATCCATTACCATTATCTAGGTCTTCCAATTACACAATCTACTCAGAAAGGCAAACAAAAATCTTAAGAGTTACCTGAAATACCCAAGGGCATTTTTATTTTATAATATTTCAGAACTGGTCTCAAAGATACAGAGATCTGGGTTAAAGCCCCATCTCTGACTGTGATTCAGTGACTACCTGTGAAATACCTGTGGATTCAGTATCATTGTTTCAAATTGATGTGGCTTATAATTCTTATTAATAAATGTATATCCACTGTATCCAGATGTTTATTGCCCAGAAATTTAAACAAGAGTCAATGTCACAGAGCGGATAGAGAGCTGGTCTAAGACCTAGCTGGGTTCAAATCCTGCCTGTGATCCCTATTGGCTCTGTGACAGTAGGCAAGTCACTTAATCTCTCAAGGACCACTAGGCAGCTCTCTAAGGCTGTCGATAAATTGCAGAGATATTAATACACATTGGTAGAAGAGGTTTGTTTATACAGCAAAGTCCTATACCAAGAAATCACAACCCAGTCCCTATCCTAGTCCATATACATATAAAACATAAACATATTGTATTTATAGGTATATTTGGAAGCAAATGGCTCCTTGGACTCCTGTAGAACTAAATGTTTTATGCCCTGCTATTATCACTTATGAGCCAATAGATTCTCTTCTGGCTTCAGAGAAACAATATGTTTTTTCTCAAAGAAAAGAACTTGCATTTGGGTTCATCCTCCCAAATGTATAATTACTTGATATCTACAGAATTACCATGAATGAAAGATGGATTATTAGACCAAATTAAGCTGGGTACCCATTCTAAATTTAGAAATATCACTTTTTGCCCAAGGTAGCTTGGCTTAATTGTTAAGGCCTATGGAGTAGGATTAAAGAAACCTACGTTTTCTGCCAACCATTGATCATTGCCTTCTTTTCTGCTATGCTATGAGTTCATTCGTTATGTTATGAATCATCTAACTTCTCCATGACAAATCAGATATACAGTAGTTTTTACTTCCTGCCTCATAGGCATAAGCATGAGATTAATTAAATTAAATTTGTAAAATTCTTTTAGTTCCTTAGAGAAAATTGTTCTCTATTAGATATATGTATGTATGTATACATATATATATATATATATATATATACACATATATATATATAGAGAGAGAGAGAGAGAGAGAGAGATGTGTGTGCAAATATATATCCACATATGCATATACTATTTTGCCTGCTAAAATGAAGATAATGGTTTTGCAACTTCAGGCTATATAGCACTAGTACAAAAATTCAGGAGGGGTCTTTCCTAAGCATTAGCCTCTGAAGGACAAAGGTCTAGCCCAGAATGGTAACCAACAGGGGATGCTTCACGCACCTATTGTTAGCCCTAAAGCCTCCACCATCTTGTGCAAAGCAGACATCTCCTTCACTCTTAGCATCTCTTTCATTTGTGTGAAATGATGACAGTTGCAGTTTACTGCCATCAGGGATCTATGACATATAGCTTTAGTCATTCTCAGGGATGTTATCTATAGCACAGAGCAAAGTGGGAAGATATTAAAGGTCCAGGGACTGCAATTTGAAGGATGTGCTTTATAAATGACAAGCCATCCTTTGAGTCACATCCCATCAATAGGTCTTACGATTAGAATCTGACTTTGTTCTGCCATATCCTGACAGAGTTAACAGCACTAAAATCTGTTTGTCACTGTCACACACACCACGCAAAAGGGAAGGAGTTTGGGGGTGGGGTGATGATGAAGTTGACCAAACAGTAGAAAGAAAAAAAAAACCCTAAATACTTTGATGAAAAACTTTCAGTGTTACAGAAAGAACTTCATGTAGAAAGGAGATCCCTTTGTAGTCTACTCCATTTTATGATTAATGTATATTTTCATCATGATGGCAAATTTTCGCTTATGTTAAAGGCATTTCATTTATTTAAGAGGGAAAAAAGTCTTCCCTGACAAGCAATACTATCTACAAAACAATACTGAATTTCCAGGCAGAAATTATTATTCTCCACACAGATGTCAAAGTGACATTCCTTAAAGCTAAGATGGGAACACGTCAGTCTCCTGTTCAAAAAATTCTAGTAACTCCATATTCTACCTTGAATGAAGTAAAAATTTCTCTTTTTGACATTTAAAGCCCATTCCAACCTGTTTGCAACATATAATTCCAGACATATCACACATTAATCCTCAGCATATATGCACTATACAGTCCAGTCTGTTCACATGTAATATTCCATCTCCCAGCCTTTACTGAGCTTCTCCCCCACACCTGACATATATTCCCTCCTCACCGCTACCTCTTAGAATCCCTAGCTTCCTTTGAAAGTCACTTCCTTCATGGCACCTTTCCTTATAATCCCATTATCAAACTTCAAAATACATATAAGGCAAATAAAAAAATAAAAACCAGTGGGTTGTAGACATGTGATGCTATGATATTAACAATATTTTTCAAGTACATCCAGAAACAAAAAGATTAAATAACTCCCTCCCACACACACACACACACACACACACACACACACATGCATATACACATATCTCTCTCAATTTCCTATTCACGTCTCTTTACAGAATGTATATCGCTAGCTTCAAAGGCAATCTAATGAATGGGTTCTGGAACAGTCTCTGAAATTATCAAAACTACAGAAACAATTGCTATTATAAAATAACAGAATAAAAAATTGACTTAGTCGTCACACACAACACCCCTCTAGAACAGCTTTTCTCTCTCTTAGTCTCAAACAGCAAACTTATAGCATAGTGCTTAGTATACAGGCACTTAATACATGTTAAATTATTGATTTAGTGATGACTCTACTGGACATTCTTTCTTGAGGTCTTTCCTAATTCTTTGAGTTGCTACTACTCCTTCCCCCAAAATAGCATCATTTTCAAAATTTATTTTGTATAAATTTATTTACATATATTTATATGTGTATATGATGACTCTTCCAAAAGAACAAAAACTGATACTAGCTGGGTAAAATTGAGCAAGTCATTTAATTTCTATCTACCTTAATTTCCTCTTCTGTAAAGATGAAAAAAGAGACTATTTCATTATTGTCTCTGTATGTCCAGTATCAAGTCCAGTGTTTAAAACACACATTTTGGTTTATTGATTGATTTTCTTAGTTAAATAGATATCCTTAATTTTTAAAAATGCTTCCAAATTAGGATAACCATCCTGAAAAGTGATTTTTTAAACTAACATACACAATGACTACAACAATTTAGATGGAAAGAATAACAACTCAAAAAAAATCAAGTGAATACCGAAAAATTATAAAGATCAAGCAAAGCTCAAAAGAAAAGATAGAAGAAGACATCATACCCCTTCGTAGGGGTAGGGTATTCAAAACACTGTATGTTGTACATATTTTTGGACTTTTTCAATGTCTTGATCACTTATACTGATTTTTCCTCTTTTTTAATCTGAAAAATATTATTAGTTATGTGAAATGGCTCTCTGGGAGGGAAAAGAAGAGGGATGCTGAAGAAGTGCCTGGTGATGTTAAAAAAAATCAATGAAATCAAGTGCTTAAAATGTCCATTGTCTTTTATGCAGATTCTATGAATACAGAGATGTATGGAAAAATGTACATGAATTTATGCAAAGTAAAGCAACAAAGCCAAGAAAACCTCACACACATTGACTATAACAATACAGATGGAAAGAATAACAAGCACAAACAATTTTTTAAAAACTATAACACCAATATGAAATTCACAGCACCCATGGCAGCTATGAATATGCTGGTATAAGTGTGAATCACAAAATGTAACAGGCTCTCCATATGGAGGACAGAACCAAAGCATTTATTCAAATATGAGAAAGCCAAATTCATCATAGTAACCACGAAGTTGGTACACATAACCAATGCAGTGAACACCCACATTCTCAAGCCTTCCCAAACCTTCCCTCTGTCAGGCCTTCAAAACAAAACAGACTCCCTTAAGCAAGAATGCCCCTTCTCACTCATGCTAGCTGCTCAGCCTCCACGCTGCTTGTTCCCAACAGTTCTGGCTCTCTTTCTCTCAGCTTGTGCTCAGCTTTTTATTCTGGTCATTAGCTCCTCCCTGTTGCATCAGCAAGTTCCTCCCACTGTGGGATTCACAAGTTCTGTTTCTTAACAAAGACTTGATATAATCAGGTGCAAGCCTCAACTCAAACAAGGTGCTAAGTATTTTCTTGCTTGTCATTACAAGGGGCAAGGAAGATCTTCAAATCCCCATTACCATTACATTCATCTCCAAGATCTTTCATCTCCCTTATATAGGTCGATGGGAGTTTAGGGGTGACTGGTGTCAACAGAACTTTCCAGCAATATAACAGAGATAGCACATGATAAATGCAGAAAACAATATTTTAGGGTGGTGCTTGAGCACAAGCTCCCGATCATTCCCCCTGAACAAATGGGACCCCAAAATCTTGGGTCAAGGAGCAAAGGTCTCTTCTTCCATGGCTACTTGTTGCTGAAATTCAACGTAGAGCTATCCCTATCCCAAGAGGTCCCATTTGAGGGGTCAGTTCTTTAGCCAGCATTCGAAGTGTAGTTGATGCCAGGTCTAGGGGTGACACATCACAGTTGTGGACAGGGAATGATATCCAGCTTAAGTGATCAGGTATCTACAGGTGGAGGGTACCAAGACTGTAGGAAACAAATCCTGCAAACAAGGTGAACAGACAAAAAGACAAGAAGAAACAAGGAGACAATAACCAGAAATAGGGCAGACATAAGGACAGCCATGCTTCTAGAGTCCATGAGTCCACTATAGCCTCACTTGTGGTAGAATATATGATTTAAGGGTACAATTTTGTAATCATCTTCTCCCAAATAAACAACAGTCACAGTGTTATCCTTCCCATGTGCTATCATCTCCACAGCCTTTGGAACATAATCTGGCTTCTGTTTTACCCATACTTTAGCTCTCAATTTTATTCTATCAGTAGAACCAAATCCTGCAGTTCCTCTGATAGTTACTTTGTCAGTTTTTACAAGTGGTATTGTTTCACAAGAAATGATAATCACTTGAACTGTTCTATCATTTTTACAGAACTGTATGGGTTCTTCGCTTAAATTATGGAATGTCACAATAGTTTCTCCTCAATAATTAGACTCTATTACTCCAGGCAATACATGCATTCCTCAAGTTGCTAATCCTGATTTAGGTCAAATATGTACAAAGTGATTTTTAGGGATTCTTATGCATATTATGATAGAGATTTTTCTTATTTCTTTTCTGTCCAACCAAAAGTCCCCTAAACAATGCAAATCTTATCCTGCCAACTACACCATAAATGTAAAGCCAAGCATGAGTAGCTTTCTAGAGGACTGCTGCTGTGAACAGCTTTAAGGTTCTGCAGGCACAGTTTAGTGAACTCTCTATTTGTTCAGCAGCAAATTAAAGCAAAACATTCGCAGAAACCAAAGTACAGCATTCACAATGTTATAACATAACAAGTTATCACTAAAATGTCCACATAGTTTTCACCAAAGTGGCCAGATAGTTTAAACAAAAGATATCATTCAGTAAATCCTTAACTCAGTCATCCTTAAGGAGAAAACCTCCTTAGGGGACACAAAGTACAATCATTCAGTAAGTCTTTAACTCAATCATCCTTAAGGATCAAGCCTCCTTAAGAGACAAAAAGTACAAAGGTCAAAGTTCTCCACCCCTAGGTCACAGTAAATCATGATCTTCTCAGTCATTATTAAGTACCTAAGAAGAGGCCTTTTCATCTTGACTCAAGACTGGCTCCCAGATTCCATGGTTCTTCTTCCATGGTCCCAGCTCCCGCCTGAATCTACCCAACTGTCACCTGGATTCAAAGGTAGGCAGCTCTCAGCTCCTCATCCATTTCCTTGTCCAGTTCCTGTTCTATATTGAAGCTCACGGTGTCCAGTCCACCTCAAGTCCTTCACAGTTTCTGTTTCTTGGAATACAAAGTTTAACAGAGCCAAAACAACATTCATACACACTGAAGTCATCATCATCAATTCACTATCTGCCTGTGAAATCAACACAGAACCACAAATAAAGTCTTTGAGTAAGTGTATGATGACCAATGGTGTAGCTGTCATCTGAGATGCAGTTTGCATAAGTTTAAAGAAGTGCATCACCAGGAGATCTGTGAGCAAAGATGGCATTGGAAGGGAGGCATATTTTAACACTATGTACTGTCATTGTGTTACCTTTCCAATGAGCAAAGCAAGGAATTCCCTACCAGAGGAACCAATGTCCATTCAGATACTTTCCCAACAAATGAAATCAAAAGAAACAATATTGTTGCTAAATCAAATTGATACTATCTTTGCAGGTAAGGGGTGAAAGATTATAGATGTAGCTATTATTTCTAAATCATCTGGTTGTGTGAAGTCTGATAATAAAGTAGTTAAGGTAAGGATAAGCGCAAGCACAAAATTAGAAAAAAAAAATCAAACTTAGAAAGCTCATGGTTTCTTCTACAGAGGCAGATGATTATTACAGCTCCAACCCATAACAACTCCAAAGGTTCTCCTTAGAAAAGTGAATAAAGAAATTTCTTGAGCTGATTTTCTCATGTATCGAAGTGAAATAAGATATATTTTCATGAGATTCTTGGCAATCTCATCTTTCACTGCTAATAGTGGACATAACTACAACTCTCATTTCCATAATGTTTAAAGTGTATAAAGCAGTTTCCTCACATCATTCAAAAAGCAGGCCATGCATGTGTTATTATCCTGATTTTACAAATTAGGAACCTCAGCCTCAAAGAGGTAAAACAACTTCCCCAGTGTCATTCAACTAATAAGGCTAAGAGCCAGGATTTGAAGCCTATTCTCTTGATTCCAAGAACCATATTCTTTCCTTTATGCTACAACAGACAGACTAATATGAAGATAAATTATTTGCTATAGAAGATAACCATTGCAAAGGATAAAGCCAAGAAACTCAATGAAAGACCTTAAAAAATCCTGGAAATTAAATTAACATACAGGGGGTGGAGCCAAGATGATGGTATATAAGCAGCAACTCAGCTAAACTCTCCCAATGTTCCTCTCCAAAATTACTTTAAAATAACTCCTCAAATCAAATTCTGAAGTCGCAGAGCCAAAAAATGTCAGAGTGAGATATTCCAGCTAAAGACAACTTAGATCAACAGAAAAGGTCTGTGATACCTCAGTGGGGGTCTAACAAAACAAATAGGTAGTGGTAACAGACTTAGGAGTTGGCTGCCATAGCAACAGTAGCAACAGCAGCTTTGGGAACTCTCAGCCCATAGAGAGTAAGGGTAGTAGACAACTGATCAGAAAGAGATCACAGGGGACCCTTTTTTTGCCACTGGGTACAGATGGCACTGATTGACAACTGTATTGCCCACATGCAGTTCTGGAATGCAATTCTAGTATGGAAAAAAATGGCATACAGTTGGTCAAAAGAAAGCAAGGACCCTTCTTGGGTAAAGACCAGAGCACAGACCAGAATAGCAGTAAGCACACCTCTCCTTGCATCACACCATCTTGTAAGCACTGAAAACTTGGAGACCTTCCCAAACTAGCTCTGAAAACAGCAGCATAAAAAAAGCCTGAAGGTTTAGATAGTACCTCCCCAGTCATAGGTGAGAAAAGCCCAAATTTAACATAAAGTTCAAAGTCAAGATATAGACTTGGGAAATGAGCAAACAAAAACAAAAAGAACATGATCATAAAAAGCTATCACATTGGCAGAAAGACCAGGATATAACATCAGAAGACAACAATGTGAAAAGAGCTGCTAGCAAAGCCTCAAAGAAAAATGCTAATTGGGCCCAAGTCCAAAAAGAATTACTGGAAGAGTTAAAGAAAGCTATAAGACTGGTAAAGGAAAAAATGGGAAAAGAAATGAGAGCTATATGAAAAAATATGAAAAAGAGAATTAACAGCTTGGTAAAAAGAGGCACAAAATGATTTTTAAAAAACACCTTAAAAACAGAGAGAATTCTGGGAAGATAGCAGAGTAGGTCAGAAAATTTCAAGCTCTCCAAATTTCCTTTACAATACAAAAAAGTGCCTTGGGGTAAATGTAGAAAGGCAGAAATAAACAAGAGCTGGAGGAGAATACTGTTCCTCCTGGGACAGCTGGAGAAGATTCAAAGAAAGATCTCAGGATGGAGTAACGCATTAACACTTCCAGGCTAACTCTACTGAAACAGTAAGTAGTGTGTCTTTGGCACAGCTCAATGGGGAGGTAGCATTGGCCTCAGCCACAGGAATTTTCACCTCCCAGATAGTGTGGGGAGTCAGGTACCACAGCAGGAGAAGATTGAATAAACCTCTGCTAAGAAGGGACACAAGACCCAACTGTATTGGTGAGATGTAATCTAGGGTGAGAAAAAACCATGCAATGAGCGAGCAGAAGCAGTGGAGCAGAGAAGTTGTTGGGTATAGGTCCTTATAGGAGAGCAGAGTTACTAGTCTCAGTTCCAGGCCAGAGGTGAGAACTGAAGGTTATAGCCACAGGAGTAAGAACATTTCCAGCATAATGTGCCAGGGGACCCTAGCTATGATTTAGAGGGGAAAAGTGGTGCAGAGGTTGGGCCCAGGACAAAGCTAAAAAAATAACATTAAGAAGGACTTGAAGACAGAGGCATCATCCCCCACAGCCCTGGATTAGAGGTAATTATAATAGCAAACTGTCAAAAAATTTTAAAAAACGAGTAGGCAAAGGAGAAAGAACCCAACCATAGACAGTTACTGGTTGTGGTTGTTGTCCTTCATTCTCAAAGAGGACCAAAATTATATCACTATGCTAGAGTCAGGCTATAGTGTGTCCAGCTCTGGCTGATCACACTTGTGTGAACTCTGAATGTTCTATCACAGGTCAGGCACAAATAGTCTATGTAGACATTTTGTGCAATGACTGACTGATAGACTTAGCTCTTCTCAGCAATGCAAGAATTTAAGACAACTCCAAAAGATTTGGGATGGAAATTGCTATCCATATCCAGATAAAGAACTTTAAAGTCTGAATACAGATGGAATCACACTGTTTGCTCTCTTTTTCTTTTGCTGTTTTGTTTCTTCTTTCTTGTGGTTCCTTCCATTGGTTCTAATTCTTCTTTATGTCATGACTAATGTGGTACTATGTTTAATATGAATGTATATTTAGAGTTTATATCAGGTTTCATGCCATCTTGGGGAGGGGGAGTAAAGGAAGGGGAAGAAAATTTAAACTTCAAAATCTTATATAAGTGAATGTTGAAAACAAAAAATGAATTACTCAATTATATTAAAAAAAAAAGAAAAAGAAAATTAGAATTAGACAAGAGGGAGCCAGAGAAGTCATAAGAGACCAAGAAATAATTAAACAAAATATAAAGAATGAGAAATAAAGAAGATAATGTGAAATATAGAAAAAATAACTGATATGGAGAATAAATCAAGAAGAGAAAACATAAGAATAATTGGCCTACCTGAAAGCTAGTATCAAAAAAAGAATCTTGATGCAATAACACAAGAAAAATTTAAGATATCCTGAAGTGTTAGAACAAGAGGGCAAAGTAGAAATAGAAAAATACACCTATCACCACATGAAAGAGATCCTCTGAGGAAAACCTAAAGCAATATCATAACCAAATTCCAAAACCTTCAGGTTAAGAAGAAAATAAGGTGAGTAACAAGAAAAAAAAAAAACAATGCAAACATGGCAGAG
>CM053582.1:291292595-291313594 GCA_028627135.1 Pseudochirops cupreus | reverse complement strand
GGGGTTAAGATGGGAAGGGGGAGAATTTGGAACTCATTTTTTAAAAAAATGTAAAAACTCTTTGTATGTGTCATTGAAAAAATAAAATATTTTTAAAAGAATAAAATAAGTAGTTCCAAAGGAAAAAAAATAATTTTCAAAGAACTTTTCTTTCAAAATATCATTTGGAACAAAGAAAGGAAAAGGCCTGAAGACTTCTTCAAGAAGCAAGTAGGAAAATATTTGACGTGGTGGGCACTGAACAACACATGGCAAAATCAAAGTGATTCTATCCTGACAGACAGGGGGTAAAAGGTTATAGATGTAACTACTATTTCTAAATCAGCCACGTGTGTGAAATCTAATTAGAAGGTGGTTAAGGTAAGAGGAAGTACAAAAACCAAATTAAAAAACAATTAAAATGAGAATGCTCATGCTTTTTTCTATAGAAGCACACAATTATAACAACTCTACCCTAACTTATTTTAGTGGCAATGCTACTGAAGAAGATGAGACTGGGAAAGATAACTGATCATTTTAAAAATTCATTCTGAAGATGCAATTTTGACACACTTCAGAGACTAATTCTTGATACATCTCAAAATTGGAAAGATCACAGAAGAATGAGAAAGGCCATGAACAGTGGTTTTATTGACTCCTTCATGCCCCTCTAATCTCTTTTTCCTAACTCTCAGGCCTTCTTTGTCCACCATGAACCAAAAGTGTTCTCACTCTGAAAGATCACTTTACCCCTGTGGCCCATTCTTCTGATAGTTCAGGTCCTCCCAGAACCACTCTTTTAAGGAAACTACTGAAGCCCTCCATGTTCATTCCTCTATGGCAAAAGTAGGTTGGCACTTTCTCTACCACTTCCTTCTTTTGACGGTTGCCTAGAACCCTCACAGGTCATGAATTGCCTGGGAGGAATATTCCCTGTGCTCAGCTCCTGATTCTCTGGACTTCTTTCCCCAACTCTTTCCCTACCTGAGTAACTTCTCCCCCTCTATTTCCTTCTTCTCAGCTTTTTTTTTTAGATGTAGTCTTTCACTCATTAGAACATAACCTCTTTGAGGGCAGGGACTGCCTTTCTTTTTATTCATATTTGTATGCATCACAGTGCCTGACACATAGAAGGCACTTAATAAAAGCTCACTGACTTGACTTCACTTGCTTTGAAAACTTTGAGGTGCTATATGTAAACTATAATTATTAAAGGAAGACCAGAGAAGCACTGAGCATAGAAGACAGTTATTTTTAGAACCAAGAGGAGATGGGTTCCATTCCTGCCTCTGACACATACTAACTCTGTGATCCTGGGCAATTCATGACCTGTGAGGGTTCTAGGCAACCCTCGAAGACAGTAAGTGGTAGAGAAAGTGCCAACCTACTCTTGCCATAGGGAGTTAACTCTCCTGGGAGTTCCATATGCCAAAGAAATCACTGATCCAGTTCTATCGCTGTTGGTACTGTTAAAAGAAAAAGGGCAACCAAGAAGAGAGTAGAAATTACTGATCTATGAGCCCAATTTCTCATTTCTATGGAGTCTTTATTACAATGATCTATAGATGTATCAAGGGCATCCTTGGTGATAACATGAAAAGAGAACAAGTAGACTTTGAAGTGATTTTCTGTAGCAGATCATATCTTTATAGTCACCTGGTTAACCGGGAGGTTTTATAAATTCTTTTGTTTATTGGTTTTTAGAAAACTTTTGACTCAGTAGAACAAAAGGTGCCCTTCTCATATCCCTTCAGTCTCTCTGAAATGTACAAAAAAAAAAATACCATACAGAATTCAATGACAAATATGACAACAGAGAGAACTTTGTTCTATAAACAAGTGTTGACATCAAGTGAATAGGGAAATATATGATCACCAAACATGTTTGTGAGTACCACTAAATATTTTTTAAATAAAATCAAAATATTGGAAGGATTTTTTGCCGATGGCAAAGCACTCCAACTGATCCTTTCACAGATGGCATCATATTAATCACCTGTTAATTTGAACCATGAATTGTTAATTGGACCACATATTACTACACTACCTTGGTAAAATTCAAGATAATGCAAAAGAGATTGATCTAAACATTTATTGAGGAAAGACTAAGTGAATTAAAAAATGCATATTTCTCAGATTAAAGATAGAGTTAGGCAGGCTACATAAGTTTGACTCTATCATCAGAATATGTACCTTGGACCAAACACTACTGATATAATAATTTTGGCCAAGACTTTATAAGCATGAGGCTAGGTTTTATTTGGGAAATTGCATGGTGCTTTCAACAGTTCTGAACTGTTCCACTGATGCAATAGCCTATTTTTTGGCATCCCAATATTTTTTCTATAATGTTGCATAGTTGTAAATCATGGAATTCCATGTCCCTAGAAGAATTACATTAACAAATACATGAAATAGATGGAAAGGCATAAGGGTGGGATGAAATCAGCTACCAGTAATAACTTCTATGTAGAATGTGTTGTAAAGGATTTTGTTTGACCAATTTTGTTCCTAGAGAAAAGAACATGAAGTGCATCTCACCCTTTTTTGGCAAAAGATGGATACTATCAATGTATAATCAATTTCTGCGTCATATGGTTTAGTTTAATAATTTTTGTTTACTAAAGAAGGTGTGTTCATGAGATGTGGAAGAAATAAGCTAATAATACTTATTATTTAAAGTATAAAAGATATGTCTTGAGGATATGTACAAGCACAGAAATATTTGAAGGAATTTCTCTGACCATACAACATAAATATTGTCCTTTACAACAATTTTATTCAATAAATTATTAAACAAATTTAAATCTAATTAATTAATTAAAATTTTTCAATAAAAATTACTGGGCAAAATAACTCCTCATAATTGCTTTAATTTCATCTTCTTTAGTGGTATCATCTTTTTCTTATTATACTTTGTAATGAAAATGATTGTTTTATTCCATAAATTTAATTTAATTTTAAAAAATTACTGGCAATTTTTGTTGTATAATGGATAGAGGGTCAGCCTCAGGGTTAGGAATATTTGCATTTAATATGACCATAGACAAGTCACTTAACTGTTCAGTGCAAAGAATTTCTATACCAGTGGTTGCCTGATGAAATTTCAAATGTGGACAATTCATACTATTCCTCTCACACATAACCTAACCTCCCCCCAAAACGTATGACCAGAAAAGTAGGTAGGTTAGTCATGTAACAAAGAATGAGAGACAAATGAATTACACACTGAATTATACACTGATAATCTTGTAATACAAAAGGAATAAAGGTAAGGAAGGTAACATCGTTCATGTTCTATGGTGGATTTATGGGAAGTAATTGGTGAGAAGCATATAGGATGAGAAGACATAAAAGGACTCAGATAAAATATAAAGTCATCTGTTTGATATTTAAAGCTAAGTATAACTTGGATCTTCCCTACCTTTCTAGCATTCTTACACATTACTATACTCTGTACAGTTTACAATGTACCCACACTGACCTCTATGATGTTACTTCTAGAAGTAGTAGTAGTAGTAGTAGTAGTAGTAGTAGTAGTGGTGGTGGTGGTAGTGGTGGTGGTGGTAGTAGTAGTGGTAGTGGTGGTAGTAGTGGTAGGAGGAGGAGAAGTAATAGTGTCCACTAGCCCAAGACACTTTATTTCCCATCTCTACACCTTTATATTGGCTGTCCCACATGCTTGGAATGCTCTCTTTCTCTTCAACTCTTCATTTCCCTGGCTTCCTCCAAGACTCAATTCAAATGCTATCTTTTACAGAAGGCCTTCCCTTCTGATTTTACCTTCTATCTACTCTGTATGTATCTCATATGTACCTCACTAGCATCATGTTTGTCACCACCATTGCTCTATGAAATCCTTGTGGTCAGGGTCTATTTTTGCCTTTTTTGTACCAAGTGCTCAGTGCAATGCATGAGACATGAGATAAGCTTCAATACTTGGTAACTGGCTGCTTGTTGACTGATCCAGTTTGGTAGAAAGAACATTCATGTAGGAAAAAATATTAGATCTTTCAAAGTATCAAACTAAACATCTTCAGGTCCTCTAGGGAAAAAAAGTGACATAGGTAGCTTCTTTATCTGTCATTATGTTTCCCATTGCTATTCTCTCATCCTCCACTAGCCAGCCAATGCCCTTTTGTTGGTGGGGAAGATAGATGCTGTCAAATGGATGTTCTGACACCACCCAAACCATTCCAGATAAACAAGCATCTATTCTGGCAACTCATACTTCCAACTTTGACCATATGGCTCATATAGATAATTAATACTTTGTCACAGGAGACATAAAATCATTCTTCTCTCTTTATATTTTTTGAAATTCTTTCTATTATCCAAGGTCCAATTCAAATCCTAGCTCCTCCATGAAATTGTCATAGATCTCTTGCTATTAAATGTGACTTTTCCTTTTTCTGAACCTCTCTAGTACTTGGAATCTTTCTTATAGCCCTCATTTTCCATCCTGTGCTGTAGTTACTTGTGTAATGCCTGATACAGACCAATTCGATAAGCCCCTTCACCTAGAGAAAGAGGGATATAAGGCAGAGGCAGCTAGGGTGATTGATGAATATTCACGGATGCAGGCTCTAACCCCAAAGGCATTCTATTAAGCCTTGAGCTTAAGTTTATGGGATCTACGAAAGACTGGAGTATTCAAAGACAGCTGTAGTCAGTCACCCTGGATTGGAGCATTCAGCTCTCCTTATCTACCTCCATATAAAATCCCACAGCACCTTAACATCTGTAGAGCCCCTAGAATGAGTCAGATGCATTTTATCAAGCTGTTAGTTTGGGATTCAGCTGTGCCTGGGTACAAGTTCAGTTTCACAAATCAAGCAACAGTGAGGGTCTTGGGTTGACAATGAAGTAGAGCATGCATATACCTAGAATCTTTTTATATAAGTGAATGGTTGATTAGTTATCTGTATCCTATTGATAAACCCTGTAATTAGATTATCTTCCCATGAAATTTTGTCTGTTACTCTTTAAATGCCCCAATTTTTTTTTATAATACTATATATTGCCCTACTTGAAGACACTGTGCCTTACTCAATTTGGTCTCAATCCACTCCCAAACACTGTCTTAGTTTTTGCAGAGCGTCTGGCGCTCCCATTTGCTGAGTAGAATTCAAGAAGAGTCAGGAAGTTCATTTGTCCTGTGACGGCTGTTAGTTGTTTGGGTTTTGTTGTTGTTGTCGTTGTTGTTTAAGTATGAGTATCCAAAAACATATATCACAGAAACAAAACTCTATGCATGCACGCCCTTTATGTTCAGTTGTTTTATTGTCCTTGACTTGGAATTTATAAACAGAGGGAATACGAACAGGTCTGAATAAATTATTGGACTCGACCTTTTAAGAAATTAGGCATTTTTAACATTACTTTGTATTTGTGTACAAGTGTGTGGAGAGAGACAAAGAGAGAGAAAGAGACACAGAGACAGAAATAGAGATAATGGAGAGATGGAGAGACAGAGATAGAGAGACAGAGAGAGACAGAGATGAAAGAAGTGAGAGACAGAGACAGAGAGAGGGACAGAAAAAAGACTGAGGGAAATTTACATCTTCCAGCAGCACAGCAGTGCTTGTCACAGCTTTCTCCTCTGAGAAATTTATAAATGACTTTATTAATACCAGCAAGGGAGTTAATTTAATTGCGCACCCATAAAATACTAACTCAGCTAAGAAAACACCTTATGCCATATATAATTGCATTATGTGAATATCAAACAGGGACTCACTTTTGTGCAGGTAACACACATTATCACAGCCAAACTCTAACAATCCATTTAGCCTTTCTTACTGCCCTTCAAGTAGTAATTTGTTAAACTTATCACCTTCTCCTTCCATAGTCTATCAGTCCAACCTATGAACTCCATCTTACTAGCCTTTACTCAGTATAATCCCCATCAACTTTTCATTACTGAATTTAAGGCCTTATTTATGAACTATCAATCCAGCAGCAACGAATGTAAAGGTGCTGTCATAGATTGCCTTTAGTCAATGAAAATATGTAGAAAGAAGGTTAGAACACTTTTATAAAAACTAAATTGCACATGCTTTATAGGGTTTGCCAACACTATTTATCAGAAATATTAAGAGTTGTGAGGAAGTCCCAGGGTAGAAACCTTGGAATCCCAGTTAGTGTCAGAGACCAGCATATGGATTCCAGTGTTCAGAATGGATGCCAGGGAGGACCCGGAAGATCCAACATACTGAACCTCAAAAATTCAAGAAGGCCTCTCCTCTAGAGATGGGGGACACGTATCTTTTAACATCCAATGACATCCTTTACATGGCATCTCTTATACTACTCTTTATTGATAATACGTTGCGAACTATTCACTCTAAAATGGATACAATTATCTCATTTTTGTTTCATTTTTAAAACCTCAGAAGAAAAAATGGAGAGCAACATGGAGAGGAGGGCTTTTATTTTATTTTATTTTTATTGAAATTAGATAATTTTGAATGGAGTGCGGTGATCTTCTAACCTACATGAACGGAAACACGGTAACTAAGCTCTATAGAGGCACCAAACTAGCAGTATTCCATAGTAGAGTCATCAGAATGAGGGTCAGGCTGAAACCAAACAAATAGATTATTAACCAATATATCAAGCCAGTAAGCCAATAAGTCAAGAGAAAGGGCATTAAAATGGAATGTCAAGACCAGTATGTCTAATTCTTTCTCATTTATTTTTGCTGTAGCTGTCATCCTGGTTAGAATTTTTAAAAACTACTGTGAAACAATTAAGTAAAAGTTTGATCATAGGCAGATTGTGGTTCATATAACCTATGACCCAGCACTGCAGATTATCTCCTTAGGTTTTCATAGAACAGGTTCAGTCTTGTCAATCTTTCAATAGTCCTGTTCTTTAGGATTATGCCTCCACCTGAGGTTTCTGCCAGGATCTTCAGAATTTGGTTCATTTCTACCTCTCTGAAACAAAAGGAGAAGGGCCGTTGGCTCCTATGAAAGCACCTAGGCCAGTGGTTCTCAACTTTCCTAATGCTGAGACCCTTTAATACTTGTATGTGGGCGTATCTGCATGTGGACAGACCCACCTGGAGACAGATAAAGGAGCGGTGTCTTGGTTCCTAAGACCATCGGAAATATGTGTTTTCTGATGGTCTTTGGTGACCCCTGTGAACCCTGTGAAAGGGTCGTTCGACCCCCAAAGGGGTGGCAACCCACAGGTTGAGAATGGCTGACCTAGGCTAAAGAGACAGAGAATAAAGAACAAGTTTTAGTCTTGACCAACAGAAAACATAAAAGACACATGACCAATCCCAATAATACAACTCTCTTTACTTGACTAGTGGGCCTCTACCTTACCAAGTGACATATGTGCATATATACAGATACATGTATACATGTATATACATGTATATATTATCCTTATTGTGTATCCTCATACACAAAAAAAGTGCTCAGTTGTGCTAGGGAATCATGAAACCCTTTCTTCCAATGATCCCCATCTTCTCAGAGACCTGGTATAATCCTCAAGACCAATAGTGGTTAAAATATGGTTTTGTCCTTCTCCTCTAGGCCCACAAAAAAGTTGGAGAAAATAATCAGGGTCTATATAAAGGCAATAACTTCACCACATAACTCATTGGATCAAGGGAATGTCAAAACATCTGGGTTTGCTCTTCCATGTTTTGGCTCTGTTGTCAATGCTCTTTGGCTCTAACTCAAACTTGATTCAAGAACTGAGCATCATACAGGACCTCTCACCACTTCCATTACCACAGCTAGGCCCTGTTGCCATCACTGGGTAGGATAGGCTTCTGAGGTGCTTACATAGATTTGTCTATGGTCCTCCTTTCATCTATATTCTTATTACTTCTGCTTTTTCTGCTCTGCAGCCTTCCTTTTTAAATGGCCAAAGCCAAGATAATAACCTGATTAGCAATAAGATGTTAATTGGGGGTTGCATGAAGGAAGAAACAAGTTCAAGTTCACACCTCTCTAATTAAATTTATCAAAGATATATTGTGCTTTGTTAAGGACACGTTTCTTATCAATCCCAGAATAAAGCCCTCATCAGCGAGCGCCTTGTCTGGGGAATTTCAAACCTGAGCCCAAGGCAAAAACTAGACATATCTTCCACAGTGTCCAAATATACCTTCTACATTGCTTAAACATCTTTAAAGCTTGTTAAATTCAATTTGGAATATGAAATATTTCTTTAGGTACAATGTCTTCAAAGAAAAGAAAAGAAAAAAGTACCATAGGATTAGGTAATAAATTTAATTCTGTAAGCTTATTTTAATATACAGTTCATCCTTAGGTCGTTAACAAAACAATATCTTCTTCTTTCAGTTAAAATACTATTCAACATCTATTTCCTTCATTTAAAATATTTCCATGATTATTTTTAGTCCACATTTATATACTATCTTAAGGTTTTATAACTGATTTTACATACACTATCTCATCTGATCCTTAAAGTAGATATAGGAGGTAGGCAGTACAAGTATCATTATCCCCATATATATGAGAAAATCCCCATAAATGAGAAAAAGGCTATGGAGTTAAATGGTTTGCCTGAGCTCCATCACCAATAAGTGTCAGAGCCAGGAGCCAAACCCTTAATCCTTTTTCTACAAAATGCTTCTGTTCAGTAAAAAAAAAAAAAAAGAAGAAGAAGGAAGGAAGGAAAGGGAAGGCAAGGGGCAAGAAAGAAAAGGGAAGAGAAGGGAAGCTATCAGAATGCCTTCATAAAATCTTGAAACAGTTTAAGGCTTTCAGCATATTGGCTAGAGCCTCTGTGGTGGATTTACAATAGAATGAGGATAAGTATACACAGATTTAGAAATCAAGGAGGGAATACTCATAGCAATAAATCACAGATCCATCTAAGATTCAAACTAAAAATGGAAGGAAAAAAGAAACTAGTGTCTTGTGCTATTGATTTGGTCGGAAGGTGTTTTGTTTTGCTTTTTTTTTTTTTTATATGACAGCTAGTGTCACTGACCGCATTAAAAAAGCTGTATTGAAACATTTGATAACTTTTCTAGAGTTTTTCTAGGGGGATTTGTGCCTGGGAGATAGAAGATATCCTTTAGACCAGAGGACCTTGAAAAAGCATACTCTTCTGATGCGTGCATTGAGGGACAATCCCTTCAGATAAGAATCCTGTCTGGTTTTAAAGATCCTCAGAGGAGATTCTCTATATCTCCACGGTAATTTATCCCAACATGTAGATATAAGTTTTGGGGTGGATCAGAGGCTGTCTCAGTTTTGTCTCTGCCTTCTCTGCACCTAGCAGAGTGATATGCAGAAGGTGTTTCATAAGTACTTGTATTTTGATTGACCCAAGTCTTGTTCTGGGAATTTTTACTTGTTTAGGAAGATTTTTAGCAGATATCAATTATACCCTCTCACAAAATGGATACAGATAAGGGGCAATATTTGTGAACCCTCTTTCACTTATGTAATTTCTTGCCTTCATTATATGATTAAGCTATGACTGTGTGACATGGAAGGGTGAGTGAATATTTACATAAATATAAACACACACATAAGAGTGCTATATTAAAGGAGAGAAAAGTTCCTGGTTTTCTCATGGAACAGTATAAGGGATACTCCAAATGATGTTTTAGTTTCAATCACAAAATTACTCTTCAGAGTACCCACAAAAAACTTCCATATCTAGACAGAGTTCATGCTTGGTCCCTAGGAGAGTATTTGGCAATGTTTTCATTAATGCTCACTATGGGAATAATGTGATTGACTTTTTTTACGAGGTCAGTTGTCTCGTATTAGTTTAATGCTCCCGACTTGGCAGACAGCAGGCCACAAAATGGGCACAAGGTGGCAAAAAAGAATATTGGGTTATTTTGTCCCAGGCAGAATTTCAAAGGATAACAAGGCAAGTAAACTTCTTGGGTGATTTAAGCACATAATTTCCCTCTAATCATTTTTAAAACAATCACTCCCATTGTAAACCTAGAAATGCATACACTGTTTAACTCTCCTTTTCTAGCACTATTTTTATTATTTTCCTTATGAAACATACTGGTGGGTTTTTTTCCTTCCTTAGTATGCCCCAAACATTAAAGGAATCATGTTAAAATAAAGCACAGATATAACACTAACTAAAGGTCAGTAGGGGCAGCTAGGTGACACAGTAGAATGTCAGGCCTGCAGTCAGGAAGACCTGAGTTGAAATTCAGCCTTGAACACTTACTAGCTGTGTGACGCTGGGCAAGTCACTTAGCCCTGTTTGTCTCAGTTTCCTCATTTGTAAAATGAGCTGGAGAAAAAAATGACAAACCATTCCAGTATTTTTACCAAGAAAGTTTCAAATGGGGTTATGAAGAGTTGGACATAACTGAACAAAACAAAATAAGTGGTTGGGAATATGTACAATGAATTAGCTTTAAGATTACACGGTATTTTTATAGCCTTCGTATTGGAAGGTACCACGTAAATGTTAAATGCCACACATTTAACAGCTTATGTGGCCCACATACATTTATAGAATATCATCTTCAGTGGAAGGGTTTCTTTAAAAACAGGCGTCAGGAAACATAGTTGGAAAAGAGGAGAGTTTGCAAGGGCAGAATTTGTTCTATTGCATTTTAGTTCACCCCCTAACAAAGGACACACAGACAAACCCATGGGTTGAGGCAGCTTCACCTAAGTCTTCAGGGCTTTGATTTACTACAGCTCAGCATACAGGCAGCCAATATTTATTGAATATATGCTGTGTATGCAGCTAAATTGAGCATTATGGGAGGACACCAAAGAAAAAGAATATGCATTTTCATACCTTAAGAGGTTTATAATCTAGTTGAGGTAATAGAAGACATCTATAAGCAAAATTTTTACAAACCTATGGGATATTTACAAATAAACTTGGCTGAAATTAATTTTAAAAATATCATGTTTATGGATTACATGATATGACCATAATCCAAGAAATAACTTAGCCAAGTTCAGAGGTTCATCATCATGTCCAAAGGATGAGTTTTTCGCCATAGCAACTCTAAAAATCCAT
The DNA here is from genome assembly GCA_028627135.1 of Pseudochirops cupreus. Lineage (NCBI taxonomy): Eukaryota > Metazoa > Chordata > Mammalia > Diprotodontia > Pseudocheiridae > Pseudochirops > Pseudochirops cupreus. Next base: position 291,302,605 of record CM053582.1, on the reverse strand, counting down.
TGGCTAAATTGTAGCAGAAATACAGCCAAAAATATCCACCAACGTGGATAAAATTGTGGCTCTTTGAAGATTTGAGACTTAACAAGAGACCCTACAAATGGGTTTCTAGCTACCCCAGATTCCAGGAGGGGTTTAGGTTAATCTTTATAATGCAAATATGCCTCAGGCTCCTATTTCCGTTCAATACAGCAATACTGTGCCTAGAACATAAGTGCTCAATAACTTTTCTTCATTCAGTCATTTGCTCATCCTATTTATAGATTATTCAGGAACCACAAATCAAATAACAAAGTTTGTTTTTTCATTAAACTAAAATAAGAAGGTAATTTAGGTTTTTAGAGCTCGAAGTAACATTAGGGTTTATGCAGCCCAACTCCTTCATTTTATACACGAGGAAACTGAGTCCCAGAGAGATTGAATGACTTCACTAAGTCTAGCAATAAGTGGTAAAGTCAGAAACAAATTCCATATCCTCTAACTCAAAATCTTTCCACTAACCCACGGTGTCAGCAACAAAATTCAGTTCTCCCTATCTCTATCCACAGAGGTAATGAGGACAGCCTCCCAGAAATGCTAAGATGAAAAAAACAACTGGGGGGAAGAGGGGGGACAGTGCAACAAACTCATTGAGAGATGGGAAAACCATCCTTCCTATAGATGCAACAAGGTAGCCAGCAGGGAGATTTGTGGATGATCCTTGGACTCATTCATCGTACTAGCTGCAGAGTCGTCAGCACACTATAGGACTCTGGGTTTAAGGACATCCCTGCAAACTCAACCATGTAAGCTCTTCCTTTTTCTCCATGTAAATCTATACTAACCATGACCATCTGTGTTTCCTTTCCCACAATTCTCTCTTTTCAATCCAACTTGCACATAACTTTAGAAACAACATCTATATCCAGGGTACCAGAGTTAAAGGATTCTGATATCCTGTACCTCAGCCATACAGGCAAAGGAGGTCAGGGAGAAGACAGCCTTTATCAGCCAGTTCCATACTGAAGAAGTGATATAAAGGGAAATTCATGAGAACTGATTCTGGGTCAGTGAAGGATCCTGAAGGACTCTGGGTACAAATGATCTAGGGTATATATGCAGGTTCAGCACCATATCCAAAGCTATTATCCAGTTGGGAGTCAGTCTCAGTAATCCAAAGGGTCCTTAGAGACTAGATTGATTCCAGTTAAGCCCCCTGATGTTGCTTTTTGGAATCACAGGAAAAGGACTTAGAAAAGCTCTTAGAGACTGTCCAATCCAGCCCATTTCATATTAACCCACTATTTATTCCTATTCTTTCTTTAGTAGAGAGAGAGAACAGCTGGTCACCATGATTTAAATAATCATCATTTACATTCAAAAGAGAATGCTTGCAAAGGGACTGATTTTCACAAAGGAATTTATCACTAATAGTAGAATTTCATGCATCAGTGCAAAAGATACCTATGTTTTGTAGTGAATGTGAAAGACAGAAGGAAGATCCTGACAGAACCCCCTAAAATCACACAGTTTTTGTTGGCATGATTTGTCCTACTTCTGATGCTAGCCGTATCTAATTCCTTTCTCATTACTCCACACCCACCAATTCTTCCCCCATGAATTACATGTCATAAACCCAAGCTTGAATTCTACTTATTATTAAGATCGTTTTGCCCACAAGCAGGCTAATTGGCCCTTACATATCAGAATGAATAAAAAAGGAAATCTTTCACACTTACAGTTACTCATAATTCACTTCTTTTTGCCAGAATTGTGGCTTTGCATACTGGAATTGTTCTCACAGTTCCTTTTCCCAGTTCTTTAGAGTGGGCTTACAGATCTATTTGAGTGTCAATGTTGCAAAAAGAATATATGGTATATTATCTAGGTTAATAGAATCTACATATAAGGAAATAAGACACTGTGAGGAAGAACCAGAGTAAACATTGTCATCAAAGAAAATGTATAATTTTTTTAAAATCAGCTGGCCCATGTAGTATAAGGGAGAAATGGACATGCCATGTGTTCTGCTAATAATCTAACTATATATGTCAAAAGAATTCAAGGAGGGTCCCTACTAAATTGGGTGGACCAACCCCTCCGTGGAGAATTTATGCCAGGATGTGGTCAGGTGTCACATCAACTGGGCAGGCGTCGTTGGTTTTGCCATCTGTACCACAGATTTAGAGTATCTCTATCAACAGGATAGATCATAGATCCATTCAAATTTGATTACTGTGGTGATAATAAAAGCCAACCATTGCAATTGCTTCTCACAGTAATTTTGGTATAGTGAAATTAGAGTGTGAGTTCAAATCCTAATTCTGACATTCATTAAATACATAAATAATTTAACTTATCTGAGTCTCAGTGTCCTCATCTATAAAATGGAAATATTACTTTCAATTCAAGTGAGATTTAATTTATTATTTATTAATTTTATTAATTTATGCAAGTTAAGTAAGATATAAATTATACCATGATTAATTTACAAAAACCACTTTGTATATTAGATTTGTAGTACTACAGGTTATTAAATATTGAATTAATCTCTAGATTTTCCATTCTTACAGGTATAGAGGAAATTGCTATTCAGGTACTGATTAGACTAAATTGCCTATGAGTTCCTTCTAACCCGGAGACTGAATGATTCTATGTGGCTGTTATAAAGAGGATACCTATTCACATCACTCCTTGAAACTAATAACATTGGCCCTAGTAGAATAGTGAAGTCATTGAATGACTCAAATAATTTTCAGCTAAAATTCTGAACATCTACAAAAATTTCTTTGGTTAATAAAAACATTGACAAACATCTTTGATATTCTATTCTCCTTTGTACGGTGCTCAAAATGGGCAACTAGAAAATGTCATTTGAAAAATTGTTTTGACAAACAACAGGTAGCATACTAGATACAGGCAAGATAATACTAGAAACGGAGGATTTAGCAGCCAAATAGCCAAGAAAGAAAATGAAAAATACCGACATGAATGCTAAAAGCATTTATAAAAATTTCAGGAATGCATGACTGGAGCTTTCAGAAGGGAAATTATAAACAATAAGAAATTTCATGCTGCAATTCCACATTATTCAGAACCATGTAAGTAAATGTACCATTTGATTTAATAATGAAAATGGGAACAAACCATTAGCAAAATATAGTCGGTAGGATCTCCTGTCAAGAATAGGGTGTGTGTTGTGTGTGCATTGGCACTACAGTGTGCATGTGTGTGTATGTGTATGTGTGCATGTGCACAAGTTGGCACTACAGCGTTTGTGTGTGTAATTTTTTTAAGTGAGAAAGTCAATAGATGAAAGATTGAAAAACATTATTCGTCTCTCTCTCCCAGCAGGGTGACTGAGGTAGCTGTCACCACACATGATATCTCACTGTTCCCTGATGGAGACCTTCTACTACAATGAGATGAATACAAGTGTTTAACTCTTTTAACAGTATCAACAAAAGAAAATAAAAGTAGTTATTGAAATAAATGTTCTGCTTCCCCACTAATTGAATATGCTTGTGCCTTGAGACAGAGGACTTGTATGCCAACAATTTTTGTAGTAATATAAAAACAGTGATTTACTGGTTAAATGAGGAAAAATATGAGCCATGTCAGATTGTATCTCTCCTTTACAAGGCTCTTTGTAGCATACTCCCAGAAGGGACTGCCATCTTGTCTACGAGGTTTGAGGTCTGGTGTACTTGATGTAGAGAAATGGACAATCAGAACCTGTCAATCTCCGATCCAACCCTCTGGTTCTTACAGATACATGGAAACAAGTACTAACGTAAATCTGAGTTCCTGGAAGATCTTTCCCAATTTGTATACAAACTTTAATTTTGAAAATTCACTGCTCTCTAACTCATGGCATAAAATGTATAAAAAGTTTCAAAGAATGAATATGCCATGTCTTCTTAACAACTGTGTCTGATATAAAGAAAAACACAGATCACAGAAAATCTCTGCCTAGAACCTAAGTTGGCTTATCTAAAACAGACCTCATCAGTCTTGGCCATTTGCCACAAGTAATAACTCTTTAGGCCTTCCAGAGCTGACAGGATTCCTTAAAGAATCACCTGGGACATTAATCCTAAAAGTGGGCTACCTGGAAACTTCTGGCAGTTTTAACCTCAGGGACAGCCCTAGGCAAAAATTGTGAAGTATATAAAGTTTATTCCACTTTCCTAAGTTTTATCTTCCCTTTGGGCACTCAGACCTATCCCCCCTAGGCTCCCAGTATGTCTTTTTTTTTCCTTTCTTTAAACTAGTAGGAAAGTATTTAATGAACTCATTAGAGATGGTAAATTATATGGTTTTCACATAGTAGGTTTTCAACAAACAAATATATGAATTAGTATAAATCTATCCACTGAGATATGGGGACTTCACATGTCAATTTCCTCCAGTTATTTATATTTTACTTTCTTTAAAAAGGAGGGCTGATAAGGTAATAACTTTTATAAAGGGACATATGACTAATAGGTGAATTTCATGCATTGGCAGAGAACATAGGTATATCTTTTTTTTTTCCTCCCGGATGGATAAAGATCATGGAATGATTCCCAGATAAGACCCCCAGAAATCACACTTATGTTGGCATGACTTAGCCCCTTCTTTAAATGCCTACTGTGACTTCTTCTTTCCTCTTCATCCACACCTCCAATTTCTTCTTCATGAAATACAGGACATAAACCTAATCTTGAATTCTGCTTATTTCTCTAGAGACAAACAAGGTCATAAAAACAAAGCAGATAACTGACTCATCAGGAAGGAGGAAAGGGAAATCTTTCATACTTAGTTCCCCCAGAGCCCACCTTTCCACCAGGCCTGTGGCTTGGTGTCCGGGAGTAACTTACAATTCCTTTGGAGCTTATTCAGTTCTTTGAAGTGGATTGTAGAATTATTGAGCCTTCAAATCTCAGAAGAAAATATTTTATACCTTGCTTAATAGAACTGGCAAAAGCTAATGTGTTGTCAATAAAAGCCTATCCTTACAAGCCTGTTTGACCATAGGTGTGGTACAGTCAGCAAAATGCTAGTTGGAATCAGGAGAAACCAGATGGTGAACTGAGCTCTGAGGGCATTACTTAAAATGTAGAAACAATTAAAAGAGGAAAGGCACATAGGAAGCTCTTAATTAATGTTTGATGATTGCCCCCATCGTAATCATTATGTCTTCATTATGTAATCATAAATTATTATATCACTTACTTAGGCCCTTAACTACGATTTTAGTCAAATGACCACTTCCTACCCTTTGGGTGAGTTACTTAAATGCCGTGGGCCTCAGTTTTGTCAGCTGTATAGTGAGGACTCTAGTCTAGATGATCTTGAAGGTCCCTTCAATCTCTAAATCTATGATAATACAACCTTTTTTTTTTTTTTTTTGCTTTTTGGAGGGGGCAAGGCAGGGCAATTGGGGTTAAGTGACTTGCCCAAGGTTACATGGCCAGTAAGTATTAAGTGTCTGAGACTGGATTTGAACTTACCGTCCTCCTGACTCCAGGGCTGATGCTCTATTAACTGCGCCACCTATCCTCCCCAATGATACAATCTCAGAATAAGATCTTAATTGAAAAACTAAAAAGAATTTTAGTGATTTGGAATACTGGAAATCCAGACCCAAGGCTTTGTCTGCAATGTGCTCCATATTTACTTCTCACTTCCCTCACTTAAGTAAACAAACATTGATTAAACTCCTCCTATATGTAAGATACAGTCACAGGTGCTGGCGATACAAGGATACAAAAGGATAAACTCCTTTCTCTCAAGGCAGAATTGTAGCTAAGGAAAGCATACCAACGTCTGTCAAAGTATCAACACCCGACAAATAAATATCCTCCCCACTGTACAGAGACAGAGACTACTGTCCTCACACATTATACATGGAAATCCTCCATCAGCCTAGGCCCCTGTCTTGATTAAAATGGAAGGCAGGGCCCAAGAGAAGATGAAGCAGAAGTACAACTACTTCCTGCACCATGATTACCCATTAGTAATCAAACTGTCTCTTCCTGCACCCACTACTAGCCTCCGGCACTATAATTTCTAGTTCTAGGTCTGAATCTAGGAGTTTACCTTTTATAGGGTGGGGATGCCACACCTTTTGCTGAGATAAGCAAATAGAAAGCAATTTGAGGAGAAAGAAAGTACCAACTACTGGAGAGATTTGGAGAGGCTTACCATAAGAAAGGGAAACAAGCTTAAAGAAAGGCTAGGATTCCAAGCAGCAGAAGCAAGGAAGCAATATATTCCAGAAACTGAGGATAGCCTGTACAAAGGTTCAGAGATAAGAAATTGTACACTGGGTTTGAAGAATGACTGGGAAGATGATCATATTATAAGTGAAGAGGATCAACATAAAACCTATATGTGATAAAGGAAGATGAAGGCACCCCCAGTGGAAAAGGAAAGAAAACAAATGATTGTTAAAATTAAGGTGAGAGGATCTAATTTTTAAAATTCAGACAGAAACTTTGCATTTTTTTCTTAGAAGCAATAGGGAGTCACCCTCAAGGTTCCATTCAGATTCCAACTGCTGTGTGACGCTATTTTTTATTTCCACCAATTGCTAGTGACTTTTCTTTCCTGAAATCATCTTGTGTTTTTTACATTTATTTATTTATATTTATCCTTGCCAAATCCTCCAGGGTCATATAAGCTTCTTGAAAACAGGGACTCTTTGGTCTTTCTCTTTGTATCGCTAGAACCCAAGACAGTGCCTTGCAAGTAACAGAACATTAATAACTTTTTAAACTTGAATTAAAAAAATTCAATTTGAAGTCATAGTTCCAATTTGACTTGGACTTTTCATCTTCAAAATTTGAAAACAAGACCCTAAACCATAGAGAAAAAAAGTTTGGCCAACAATGGAAAGCCTTCTTGATCTAACCTAACAGACATCTTTAAATGATGAGCATCAAAGCTATTTCTGAGAGACAAACTGAAATGCATGCCAGGGTTACTTTCAAAGGCACAGGTCTGAAAATGGTTGAGAATATAATGAAACTCAAGTGTCTTTCATCAGAAGGGGGCGACAAAGAATGTTTCTGATACCTATTAGAGCTGGTGGAACAAGTGCTTGATTGTTAGTATCACCTTTGTGGTTCTTCATTAAACTCTCCCATCATTTCCACCCAATGAGGTGGGAGCTGTAGAAAAACAAAGGCTAATAGTTAGCAGTACTATTCCAGGAGCATCCTACTGCTTTGATGTCTCATCTACCAATTAAATTTCTCACTTCCTGCCAGATCTGATCTGTGCTATGTAGGACAGAAGCAGCTTAGCCTAGCAACTGCTCCTTCTACTAGATCTCCCTTTCCCTTCCCACACATTTAGAGGAGAAATACTTTCTTTCTTTCTTTCTTTCTTTCTGTCTGTCTGTCTTTCTTTCTTTTGCTTTTTGGAGGGGGGTGAGGCAGGGCAATTGGAGTTAAGTGACTTGCCCAAGGTCACATGGCTAGTTTTGTGTTAAGTGTCTGAGGCTGGATTTAAACTCATGTCCTCCTGACATGGAGGAATGTTCCTGCTGGAATAGGAGCTCCAGGACTAGGATAGGATCCTACTTTCCTCTTGACTGTCTCCCTTAGATTGGTCTCCAAGAGGAATATACCATAAGCTCATTACCACAGGTATGATAAAGATAGTGACCATATCTGTGGTTTCATTGCATTCAATGCAGGTCAATACTTTCTCTGTAACATATTATTTTAGAGCATTTCCCAGAGCAATGAGGGGTTAAGTGACTTACCTGGCATTGCAAAGTCAATACGACTTAGATTTTTTTTCCAAGAAGTAATTAGGGAGCACCTTCAAAGGCAGGTATTGGTTGAATTAGAGACTAGTTACAGCCTCCCATAAACATCATTTACATTCTCATTTGACAAAGGTCAAGGGCATCTTATTTAATCAGTCAGCCTTTATTAAGCACCTACTATCTGCCAGGCATAGTGTTAAGCCCTGAATGATGCTAGAATTGATGCATCAGGAAGGAGGAAAACAGCAGGGACAGAGGATGCAAGAGGTCATTGTTTTGATTCTACATTCAGACAGTACATGAAGGTGAGGAAGCAGACCTATGTCAAGGTACCCATTTACCCCATTCCCCCCACAGTAGCTCCTTCTTTAACCTGACTGAGTGCCTGCAATTTTTACCATACATTCATAGATATCAGACCTTTGAAGGGACCTTAGAGATTATCTAATCTACTCCCTTCCTTTACATATGAGGGCACTGAGACTCAGACAGTTTGCAACTTATCCAAGGTCACGGAGGCTGTCACAGAGCCAAGAATCAGACTGACATTCTCTGGCTCACAAATGTAGTGCCCTTTCTTCTATGCTATTTGCCTGTATTATACCTTTTGGAGGTTTGGGGGATTTTTTGAGTTTTTTAAAAAATATATAACTATCTAACTAGCCGTGTGACCTTGGGCAAGTCATTTAACTCCAATTGTCCTCCAAAACAAAAACAAAAAATAAATAAATAAAATATATAACCATGATAGCTGTTGTTAGTCAAGAAAAACTACTATAGCTTCAATATCTTCATCTATTCAACATAGATAACATTCTCACGGGGGCAGTTAGAGGCACAGTAGCTAGAGTACCAAGCCTAGAATCAGGAAGATTCATATTTTTGAGTCTGAATCTGGCCTCAAACGTTTACCAGGACCCTGGACAAGTCACTTAACCCTATTTGTCTCAATTTCTCATCTGTAAAATGAGAGGGAGAAGGAAGCGGCAAACCACTCCAGTATCTTTGCCAAGGAAACAAATGGGGTCATAAAGAGTCAGATAGTATTGAACAACCACCATAAAAGACTCATTTTGGTCTCCAGAAACATGATTTGACTTCTTCCTTATTCCCAGTGGCCTTGATCATTACCTTCTCCTTAGCATCTTTCTCCAAAAACATTCTAGGAAAGAAATTTTTTTCTTTCTGATATCATGTTGCTATGATACTTCACGTACCCTTTAACCCCCTGCTAGACTTCACAAAATCATGGGGAAGAGAGTTAAGAAGTGAAATCCACCTTTCTACTGCATTCATATTCCTGTAACTCCTCCTACAAATTAGCTGTATTTGTTTTTTTGTTACCTGGCTATTCTGATTAACTACTAGCACCAGCTTTTACCCAGAGTCAAGGTGAGCCCACAGAAAAGTGACTCATAAAGCAAGTAAATTATAATGACCAAAAAAATGGGGAAGATCCATATATGAGGCTACTATCTGAGCTCTAGGTAAAATGCCACAGTTAAACTCCCTGGATGTTAAAGGTGCTCAACAGATTCTGTGGCTCAGTACCAGAGGAACTCAATCAACTTTCATCAGGCAAACTAATAGAACTATAGATTAAGAGATGGAAAAGAACTTAAACATCACTTAGCTATAGGACCATAGATCTTCAGTTTATGAGGCTTCAGATTACATCTAGGAACTGAGGCCCAAGGAGGTTGTGACTTATCCAAGAAAACAATCTAGTAGTATTTGAACTCTGGTCTTCTGGCTCTAAATTCCTACTATCCCATGCTTCTCGCTATTATTTACAGAACACTGAGGGGAATCTGTAGACAAATAAAACTCAATCTTGCCACAAAAGGACACCAAAAGCAACAGGAGAATCTAAAATGATTTGGATGCAGGTAATCAAGACAGAATTTTGCCTATTTTACAGCTTTACCATTGACCTGCCTCGTGGGAAAGTCCTACCTGAAATTGTGTGTGGTCTCTCACCTAGTAGTCCCAATTGTATTCCATTTATGAGTACAGTCCTGGTTCTGAGCCCAAGATGACTCTGCAATTGTAAGTAGGTGGATTTCACAGGAATTCTAACTGACAATCATGTGGGGAAAAAAATCTACAGATGGAAAAAATGGAAAGGGGGTTGGGGGGGAAAGGAAACTAAAGCCTGTTTATGTTCCTACAGCACCATCTAGTGGAATTGTCACATTTCCTTTGAATAAAAAAATGTGCTTTAAATCTAAAATGGGAGACATGTGAGTTGTATTTTTGTGCCCAGAAGAAA
>CM053582.1:291276196-291292095 GCA_028627135.1 Pseudochirops cupreus | reverse complement strand
GCTCTGGAGGCCTTCTGGCCGGACTGCTTATCTCCCCCTTTCAAGATTTCCATTCACAGCTGCCGCTAATCCGCTCACCTGAAGCTCCTAAGCTCCTGAGCTCCTCCCGTCCAGCCGCCCCCGGGGCACAGCCGTGGCTTCAGGCCAGGCTGGTTTCGGTTCGCAGTGCTGATGTGGTTCCTCGTAGCCGAGCTGACTTTAGTGGGAAGTATCTTTGTGTGCGTTTTGGAGTTCTAGGATTGGTTTAGAATCTTATTTTATGGGTATTTTGGGGTGGCTATGTGAGAGCTGCGATGTGTTGCTGCTGCTACGCTGCCATCTTGGCTCCGCCCCCCCTAAACTTTGTATTATTATTTCTTGATGTCTCACGGAGTCATTAGCTTCCAGTTGCCCAATTCTTTTCTTCAGTGAATTATTTTCAGGACTTATTTTCTTCAGTGAGCTTTTAATACCTTTTCCTTCCCTCCCTCCCCAATTTGGCCAATTATGTTTTTCAAGGAGTGTTTTTTCCCCAGTATTTTTATGCTTTTTTTTTTTTAGCAAGCTGTTCATTATCTTTTTATAATTATCTTCTTTTGCTTTCATTTCTTTACCTAATTGTTCCTCAACTACTCTTATTTGACTTTGAGAATAATTTTTTTAGCTCTTACTGGAATTCTTATTTGCTTGTGTCCTATTCATGTGTTTTTTTTCTTTGAGGCTTTGCTTGTAGTTATTTTGACTTCATTGTCTTTTTCCGAATTTGCGTCTTGATCTTTTCCTGTCGCCACAGCAGCTTTTTATTGTCATTCTATTTTTTGTTGTGTGCTCATTTTCCTACTCTACTTCTTGATTTCAAACTTTGTTTTAAAGTTGAACCCTGTTCCAGGCACGGGAAGTTTAGGGCACTGTCTCAAGCTTTAGACTTCTTCACATTGCTGTTCTCAGAGCTAATTTTGGGGGTGTGGACATTTTTGGCACTTCCCAAGGTGCTGTGCTAGGGGGAAAGGTGTGGCCACTGCTCTTCTGGTATGTACTGTGGTCCTTAATGTGGAAGTGTCCCTGATCCCTTGGTATTGTAATCAGAACTGCTTCTCCCCTGACATTCCAGAATTCAGTTTGAGGTGTCATTTTAAAGTTCTCTGGGAAATGTTAGGAGACCCCAGAAGTTCTTGCTTACAACTTCTAAGAATGGTTTGGAGATAGTCTTGAATGGAAAAATTAGTTTCATCAGTAAAAGTGACCTTTTCCCCTAGTCTTTAGTATTCTAATCTTTGTATTAATATCAATATGATGTCTTACAGTTATAAAGTGCTTTAAAATTTGGCACATTTTGTCAGGCAGTCTCCATAACAATCCTTTAAGGCAGGCACTACAGATCTCTTTATTTCCATTTTAGAGTTGAGAAAAATTAGGCTGCAATGAGTTAGTGACTTATGTACAATTACATAGCTAGGAAGTGCCAGAGGTGAGATCTAAACATATTCCAAGTTCAGCCCTCTATTCTAATTCCAATTTCAACCCTCTATTTACTATCTCATAATCCACATCACATTATATTCCTTTTTTTTTTTACCTCATCTTTATAAATTACTCTATCATCTTGGCCATCTCTGTATTAACGAGGTCCAAAACCCTTTCCTCTGGATCTTGGCACCCTTGATACTTAAAAACAGCTGCCAAAATGATATTCTTAAAACATAGTCTAACCAAGTCATTCTTTGCCTCAATAAGCCCAATCAACAGGTCTCTATTGCCCATAGGATCAAATACAGAGTTCTCTGTCACTTAAAGCCCTTCACAACCTTTCCAGTGATATTACATATCACTCCTCTTTTATGCACTTTCTAATCCAGCTAGACTGGTCTATTTACTTTTGCTCGAGTGCAGTATTTCTTTTATAATCTCTACGCCCTTGCAAGGCTTTCTCCCCATTCTTAGAATATACTTTTTTCCCTCTTCTTTGCCTTTTAGAATCCTTATTTCCATTAAGGCTTAACTCAGATAGCACTTTTTACATGGATCTTTCCTGATCTCATTCTCTAAGCTACTCATGCCTACCATTTGAAATTAGTTTGTACTATATATTTTTATGCATATGTGTGTGTGCAATGTTGTTACATCTGATAGAATATTTGTTCCTTAAATAAAAATATGGTTTCATTTTTGTCTTTTTATCTGCAAGGCAATTTTCAGTGTCCAGCACAGAATAGGTTCAAGAAATGTTTGTTGATTAATTGATTTGGTACAGTCACTCAAAAGCATTTAATCCTAACACGTAATGTTCCTCCTGGCATTAGGAATAATCTTGTGTTTTAGACAAAACCTATGTTCCCATAGGAATGGAATGTTCAAGGATACTGAAGGCCAGACAGAAAAATCCCCCTAAATATACAATATTTATGTTATTGAAATCACTCATTACTCATCTTTTTTTTGGTTAGATTCATATATACATCTCTTTTTCCCATCCCTAAAAAAATAAAATATTAGAATCTCAAGGATAATAGAAGTCACTTAATCCTGCCAGAAGCATAAATCTTTTATTTTATTTCACAATATTGTCAGCATTTGTGCATATATATACATATGTATGTGTGTATATATATATATATATATATATACACACACACACACACACATATATATATGTATATATAGTTGTAGGAAATTCGTACTCCAGGAGCCAATCCATTCTATTTTTGGACAGCTCTAAATATTTTTCCTTGTGCAGATTCAGCTTCTGCCTCGTAACTTCTACCCATTCTTCATAGTTCTACCCTCAGTGGCCAAGCAAAATAAATCAAATTCCTCTTCCATATGACAAGTCTTCAAATATCTGAAGAAATCCCTCCTATGTTCTCTGTCTACTCTCCTTTGTATGGGATGTACCCACTTCCTTCAAACTATTCTTACATGGTATTTTCTTCAGTCTCATCATCATTGTGGTCCTTAGGTGAGTCATTTTACTTCCTGGGCATCAGAAGGTACCAATATCCTTCTTGAAAATGGTCCCCCATACTAAGACATTGTAACAGATGTATTCTTAGTAGTTCAGAATCTCTGACTACTAGGACTATAATCACTATTGTTCTGGATGCTAGACCTCTAGCAGTGTTACCTAAAATTCCATTACCTTTTGTGTCTTCCATCTCATAATCAAACTTGCAGTACATAAACCCTCACATCTTTTTTTTTCCTCACAAACTACTATATAGCCAAGTTTGCCTAAATTTTAATCATATGGTTAGTTTTTTTAGAACCAAATTGTAGGACTTACAATTATCTTCCATTTATTTCATTTATTATATTCACCTTAATATTATTCCAACCTCTTGAGATCTTTTTTTTGGATCCTGACCCTCATCAACATTTCCTTCACTGCTTCAAGTCATATGCATGTTTTATAAGCATGCCATCTATGATTTTATCCAAGTCATTGTTAAAAATACTGAATAGGACAGTGCCAAGGAAATATCCCCAGGGCACTCTATTAGTTACCCCACTGCTTGTTGACAGCTACTTTTTGTCAGATAAGATTACATTCAGTTCTATATCACGTCAATAAACTATGGTCAATCTAAAAGTTGTCCATTAATAATAAAAAAACCAAACACTTAGCATGCATTTATTAAAATGGTACTCTTTGCATCTCATTATTGTAATATGGAACCAAATTGCTTCTCCAAACTTACTTCTATTTGCTTTGGCCAAAATGATCTATCATCTTCCAGCCCTGCCATGCAAACTCATGGCTGTTTCTACTGGAATGGTTCCCCACCCTTTCTTCTTTAAGTTTTGGATCAAGTGCGATCTCCTGCCTGATTAATCTAGCCCATCCAGATTAATCCTATTAAGAATCAAGATAATAATAATGAAGGGTAGAGAGGCATAGTAGATAGAGTAAATAGATGGCTTTGGAGTTGAGAAGAGTTGGGCTCAAGTCTTCACTCATATTACAATATTGATAGGGAATATCATATATTTGTATTAAAAGATAGATTTTCCATTTTTTTCTTAAGTAATACATATTATCATCTGGGGCATAACTAATTTTCCTGCCAAACCCTACCTGTTGTTTTTCAGTTGTTTGTCACTTCCTATTCTTTGCAATTCCATTTGAGATTTTCTTGGCAAAGATACTAGAGTTGTTTGCTATTTCCTTCTTCAACTCATTGTACAAATGAACAAAGTGAGGCAAATAGGTTTAATGACTTGTCTAGGGTAACACAGCTAGTAAGTGTTTGAGGCCATATTTGAACTCAAGTCTTCCTGACTCGAGACCTAACATTCTATACACTGAGTCACTTAGCTGCTCTTCCCCAAACTCTACCTATAAAACTATAAGCAGCATACCACTTAAAACTATAGAGTTAATTTGGGAACAATAAAAGATGAAAAATGTTCTCCCTCTGTAAGGGTCAACTTAAATTTCATCTTTGCCTTGAAACCCTTTTTAGCATCTTGAGCCCACATCAGTCTTACCTTTCTTAGAATTCCAATGTCATAGGATCATCAATCCATCAGACGATCCATCAGAGCTGGAAGGGACCTTCTGATGCCCAAGAAGTAAAATGACTTACCTAAGGTCACAAGGCAATAAAGGTCAAAATTCAGTTGTTTTCCAATTGTATTTTAAACTTGAATTAAACTTTCTTCAGCTAGGTTGGAAAATTTCTGAGAAGATAGAGTGTAAAATTCAATAAAACTAATATTTATTAAATTGCTATGGAAACTCCGCCTCATTTTCAATCTATATAGTGGAAGAGGGAGGCAAATAAGTATTTATTAAGCATCTACTTTGTGCTAGCCATTGTGCTAAGTGCTTTTAGAAATATGACATAATCTGATTCTGGGAGGTAGGTGTTACTATTATCCTTATTTGCCAATTGAGGAAAGTGAAACAGAGGTTATTTGACTTGCCTAGGGTCACATAGATAGTAAGTGTCTAAGGCTAGATTTGAACTCAAATCTTTCTGACTCTGGGTCCAGCACTCTATCCACTGCCCCATCTAGCTGCTTCCATATATGTACCTCCATATTTTCAATATGCAAATATATGAAATTCCTGTTTTGGTATCTCCTCAGTGCATAGAAATAACTCTGAGTTCTTGAAGGCTATATTGTCTTGCAGTTCTTATCAAGCTGGGAATGGATTGTCATGGCAATGGACTGACTGTATGTGGCTTAGCCCAAAAAAAAAGTTGTGTATCATTTGATAATTTTCTTTTGGTCACAGTAAAGCATCAAGATCATTTCTCAAAGCACATGGTAGTTGTAAGCTGTATTGAAAAAGGGTACAGTTACACCGATGAAATCATGGATACTTGAAATAATGAAGTGTTTCAAAATATAAGATCACAATACATAATTTATATGAGACACCTTATTTGTGCTGTCCCTGTTTTCTTTTAAATAATAAATGCTTCCATCTTATATTAAAATGCAGGTTTTTTGGATGCTGATTCTATATATTTATTTACTTATATTTTTTCCTTAAACATCATCATTGGTTTTCAAAGTTTTTGACATCCTTTTCAAAACACCTAACTATCAGCTCCTATAATTAATTTTGGAAGATGCTGTACATTATTACTTTGATGTGCCAACTAAGACACTTTGGTCTTATTTCATAATTTTTTTTCCCTATACATTTCTGTGACTGTATCCCAGGTCATGTAAGCAGGAAGCACCAGGGAAAGTAAGACTTAGGAACTATGTGAGGATTCAGATGGATTTCAGAGCCTCTTTTTCTTTTTATGAATTATGTTACAGGGTTCTTCTGAGGAAAGCCAGATCAAAGAATCAAATATTTAGAAAATATGGGTACCTTAGAACCCATCATGTCCAACTCTTTCATTTTGCAAATGAGGAGATTGAAGGACAGAGAAGTTGAGTGACTTGTCCAGGGCCACATAGCTAGTAAGTATTTGAGATAGAATTTGAATCTAGCCCTTCCTGATTCTAAGTCTAGTGTTCACAAAGCCTGAAAAAACGTATGTATATGTGTATATGTATGTGTATACATGATACTGTTATTAATCATTGTGTGTGTGTGCATATATATACTGTGCGCATGTATATGATAGTTATTAAGCAGTGTGTATATATATATGCATGCACATACATATATGCATGTGTGTGTATACATATATATGAAATATGATATTGCTATCAATCATTGCCTATTTTAGGGCTGGGCTTCAGTGTGAGGTAGAGGCCAATGGGTACCCATACTTGAATTTAGAATGGTATTTGAAGGATTGGGAAATACTAGTCCAAATGTATTATTCAGTCATTTGCTAACTTACTATGTGCAAGGCATTGTACTATGCACTAGGAATACAAAGACAAAAGCAAAAATAATCCCTGCCCTTAAGGAGCTTCTGTTCTAATAAGAGAAACAGTATGTAAACAGTAAAGGCAACAAGAAACTCGTGCAACATAGATTCAAAGTAATGCAGGGTAGAAGGGTACTGATAACGGTGGGGAACATGGATTCCTATTGGAGGTGGAATTTCCACCTATCTTTGAAAGAAGCTAATGATTTCCAAAGGTAAAGTTACAAGAATGGGAGATGGCTTACACAAAGGAATGGAAGCAAGAGATAGCCTGTTCTGTTCATCATGAAGAACAGCAAGCAGGCCAGGGTAAGTGGAACCCAGAGTGCATGATATGAAATGGCCCCATAGCTAAGTTTGAGTCAAGTTGGAAAGGGTTTTTAAAGATATAGACAAGATTTTCTATTTTATCCTAGGTAAAATTCTATTTTATCTTGGTGTTTCTTTAGCAGGGGAGTGACATGGTCAGATCTATGTCTTAGGAATTTCAATATGGCAGCTGTATAGAGGATGGTTCTATAGGAGGCAAGTGGAACAAGTAGGTAGAGGCTTATCACACTAGTGTAAGTAAAAGATGATGAGGGATTTTACTATGAGTATTGAGTGATGGCCATGAAAAGTTAAGTGTTGGCCATGAAAGTCAATGTTGTTAGGAAATAATGATTTTCTCTTATCAAAAATAAGGCAGTGAGGAAAAGGGAAGAGTGTTATATAGTCAGGCTTCTTTTTTATTATTTTTTAAAGACTCAGAGCACATAATAACTCAGAAGAACTTTCACTAATAACTAGTATTTAGAAAGTGTTTCATTTTTTTACTGGGTGCTAAAATATTTTGTCTTCACAACCTTGGGAGGCAGGTGCTATTATGATTCTTAATTTATAGATGAGGAAACTTATGTTGACAGAGTTTAAGTAACATTCCCAGGGTTACAACACTAATAAGTGTCTGAGGTTAGATGTGCACCATGGTTTTATTGACTTTAGGTTCAGTATTCTATCCACCATGCAACCTGGCTACCTCAAGACCCTATATGTTTGTGAGAGTTAGTGAAAAGAATAATTTTCATTTGACAGTGGGAAAGAAGAGATAATAATTTATTTGCTTTGCATTTGTAGAGACACATATAAACACATGGCTCCAGTCTTCTCTGGACTGCCTGTTTTGGTCATCTATACTGACCCAAGAGCTAATATTCATAGCATATGTTAAACCAAGGACTAATACATGTGGTTCAAAAGCAAATGTTCCTTAGGCAATGAAAACTTTCTCCCTATGATCAGAATAGTTCAGAATTGTATCATAATAATAACTCATTTATAAAGAGCTCTAAGGTTTTCAAAGCACTTTAAATACTTTAAATATATGATATTATTGGTTCCTCCCAACAACCCTGAGGTAGATTCTTCTATTCTCTCCATTTTACAGATAAGGAAATAAAGTCAGATTTTCCTGGGGTTGCACAGATATTAAGCACCCAAGGAAGGAATCAAAACTAGGTCTTCCTTGCTCCAAAACCAGAATTCACTCATGATCTGAGCATGTGTTAATGAATGCCCAAGCAAAACTATCTGCCCTGAGTAGCTCTCTGTGCCTGTTGTGGCTAAATGTGGCTGTTGTCTTTACCTGGCAATGACTAATGACTGAAAAACTTGGGGAGTTAATGTAGTTGTAAGTTGTAGGGACTAGCCTGAGGCATAGCTTCTCATAAACATACTTTCCAAAGACAATGGAAAAGCAAATGGAAGCTTAGCCTCAAGACTCTCAGATCTGGGGCTCTATTCACTTAGATATCTTCATCTCAGTATACTTGTACACAAGAAATAGACTTTTGAGAACAAATCTTACCATAAGATCCTTGCCTGCCAATGTTTTGATTTCATGGCAAATACACTTTCTTCTTATCTGTGTTTGATCTTTGCCCTAATCGGTCTTCTTCCTTTTTACTTTTAAATAAGGAACACTTGTCTTACTGAGTTTTTCCTGTATTAAATGACACAGTGTCACAGAAAGAGCCTAATTGATTTTTATTGAGTAGAGGTGATGGTCAGAAAACCCCGAAGCCCAAAAGTTGTTACTGAAACCCAAACATTGAAGAAGCCATTGCAAAAGTTGGTGTAAAAAAGGTTCAGTGATCCATTTTAATTGTTAAGATAATAAAATATCTACTACAGTGTCATCAGGATCAATTTATATTTGTGCAAGATATCAGTGATTCTGAAATTTTTTAATATAATGAACTCATTTCTTTTCTAGCTTGGCTTCCATCCAAGTTACATAAGAAGTGTTTCTAATAAGACAGCATTGATTCCTTCCCCCCCAAGACAAAGAGCTCTTTCCCAAATAACAGCAACTCCAGTTTTAATAAAAAGGCTTTTAATTGTTTTTTAATGGAAAGAGCTAGTCTTGACTTTCTTGCTTTAACTCTCCAACTTCAACAGTTATGCAAAGCAGCTCAAGTCAAAGAATTTTGCACTTGTAAAATAATTTTAGATAACGATAAAACAATGTAATAGCATGTGAAAAATGAGACAGAGAGGTTTTATAAGTAATGGCTTAGCTTCAGTTATGTGCACTGATATCCTGAAAGTGGCATTTTGAAGTAATATTGTATACTTTAGCTGCAAGTATATATGGCAATAAATTTGAGGCAGTAGTTATCCTTCAGTCAAATAAAATATTGAACACAGCATATCATTTTAAAATGATGTGTAGCTCACCATGTAGAGAGCAAGTTGACAATATGCAGTAATGCTTGCTGACCCCTGCACTGATAAAGGCATAGTTTAACTGGTTTATTGACAGGAAAGATTATTGTAGGTTAGAGGGACTCACAAAGAATAGTGGTACTATGCTCCTCTATTAAAACAAACACACAGAAAATCCCACCATCAAATCCTTTTACATAAGGAGCTCAAAGGACATTGTTAAGGCTATTATTCAGAAATATTTAAATTATAACTTTTCATTTTTAAAGGGCTTTAGAATTTCTGTTTAATGAACATTCCTCAATCATTATGTGTTATGGGCTACAAAGCATTGTTTTGGTATTTTAAAGATGAACAAACTAAGATTGATTTAGAACTAAAAATAATTTTAGAAGTTCATCTCATTTGAGGGTTTTTAACTTGGGTTTGTGAGTGAAAAATATTTTGATAACTTTTTCAATAAAATTATTTTTCTTTATAGTCCCATATATTATGCATTTATGAATATTATTACATGGAGTGTATAGGCTTCACCAAACTGCCAGTGAGGTCTGTGACTTAAAAAAAAAGTTAAAAAGCCTGATCTAGTCTTAAATTTTTATTTCCAATGATGAGGAAGCTAAAAGAAAACAAGGTTAAATGACTTATCCCAGGTCATATAATTAGTAAGTCATATAGTAAGTGGGAGGTAGATTTGAACTTAGATACTTCTACTCTTCCTATTGTACTATAGGGATTCAGTTAGGGTAAGAAAACTTTCTAAACAAGATGAATTTAATAGAGCATTTATCCTGATGTTACTGAATGCAAGTTGGTTCTTGGGGAAATAATTTATATTTCTCTCTTCAATTAGTTTAATTGGAATTGTGTGATTTTCAGGTGTTTCTTAGTCACTACTTTTCACTGTACTGGTATTTTTACAAGTAATGACTAATGTTATCTGCCTTCTCTGAACCAATATTAATAGGGTTTATATAGCTTTTATATCTTCCAGAAAATGCACACCATGTAACTGGAATATAATTGAGTAGTTTTCTAGTTATCTCAAAACTTAAAAAGAATGATTTCACATCAGGTTTAAATATTTTTTTTTCTCAGAAGCTAAAACTACCTCATATATCAGAGTCTCCTTCATATGTTTCTGTGGAGTATTTAGCAACTGAAACCTTCATTAAAAGTGTTGTAACAGATGGTGCCCCTAAAAAGACTTGCTTCATACTACAGACTTAATATAGTAAATAAAAGTCCTTGAATTACATTTACAGACTTTTAAATTCACTAGCCTGGGTCATACCATTAATTTAACCTGAAGATGATTGTTACAGATAATAACTTTTTTTCATTTTAATATTTTCAGTTGATGTTTTCAATATAATCCACTGCTGAAACAAGAAAACTGACAACCAGATATTTGGGTATTCATTCCCAAATAACATTTACATTATAAGGTTTGACTTTCCAGGCTTCTCATTTACTTATGTTTTTAGAAATTATGCTCATGGAGAGTCTCTGGGATCTTTAGATAAAAAGGCTATAAATTGGACTTTCTAACTAGTGATAAAAAATGACCCAGTGGCTTTTTTCTTATACAGCATACTTGAGTTATAGATTAAATTTGGGTTAGACTTTTTCTCTCTTGCCCCAGATCTGATATTCTGCTTTATTTTTTCTTACTGCTTTCCTAACTTCATTAACTTCTCTGTGGGCCACTGAGTTCAGAATTTGAAAATTGTTTAAATTCCATGGATTCACCCTTTGCCATTGTCATTTTCAGCAAAAATAACTATCCTTGTGCCTTTAGGCTTATTGGATGATTGACTGTTATTGGACTGAGTTTGAGTCCTGACACTAATTTTATGATTTTGCCAAAGCACATGTTCCAAGGCATGTGTGAAGATTTCTGCAAATTTAGATATGATCCCTAGTTTGCAATTTATCTTTTTAATTGGCTGTTTTTTTAAATTATGAAGCACTTTTTTCTCATCTCCACCCCCAGAAAAAAATTAAAAAGAAAACCTTTGCCACAAATAAACCCAGCCAAAAAGAAGAAGAAGAAGAAGAAGAAGAAGAAGAAGAAGAAGAAGAAGAAGAAGAGAAAGAAGAAATCCTTCCATTGGCCATGTACAAAAATGAATGTCTCATTCTGGATATTAGTCTATCACCTCTCTTTCAAAAGACAGGTATCATTGTTCATCATTGCTTCTCTGGTATCATTGAAACACTGTGTTTGTCAGAGTTCTTTAGTCCTTAAAAATGTTTGTTTTTACCATATTGATGTTATAGTATAAATTGTTCTAATTTTGCTCACTTCATTCTGAATCAGTTCATATAAAACTTCCCAGGTTTCTCTGTAATCCTCTATTTCTTTATAAAAGAACAGTAATATTCCCTTACATAGATATAACATAATTTGTCCAGTCATTCTTCAATTGATGGGTAGTCTCTTAATTTCCAATTTTTCCTTACCACCACAAAAATAATTGCAATAAATATCCTTTTTCTTTTTCTTTGATCTCCTTGGGGTATTGGCCTTTTTATATAAATTATATAAAAAGCTTTAATGGGACTGAAGTACTGTCCCCAATTTTAAAAAGTTTAAACCCCAAGAAAGGAGATTCTACCCAGCCTCCCCCACCTCACTTCCCACAACAGCAAATGCCCTCAACACCCAGCAGTTGCTGCTGCTATCCCTGCCTCTACTGGGTGGCCAAGAACATGCATTAAGTTAGGGAAGAGGAAATATCAAATCATATCAATAGCACCATCATATATGTCTCTTTTCCAATAGAAAGGTCTGAGACATATCTCTTAAAGATAAGGCCCCCAGAGTCTCCATGAGTCTATTAAGTTTGGATGTGTACTGGCTGGCCCAGCTTGCAGTTTAAAAAAATATTTCATTGGGCTTCTGCACCTTCCATAATAACAATAAATGACATTTATATAGCACTTTCAGATTTACAAAATGCTGTACATATTTCTCATTTTAGCATCACAACAACTCTGTAAGTTGAATGCTACAGCAATAATTAATCTTATTTAATAGATGAGAAAACTGAAGAAAGTAAAAGAAGTTAAGTGGCCTACTCAGGTTAATGCATCTAGTTAATTGGATGAGGCAGGACATATAGAATAGCAGAATTTTCTTTCTTTTAATCCTTTTGGTTTTTTTTTAATTTTTAATTTATGGAATAAAACAAGCATTTCCATAACATAGTATAATAAAAAGAGACTATTGCACATGAAACTGAAAATCTATTTTGATAACTTGGTATTCCTTTTAAATATACAACAAAATTATCATTTAAATTTCTTTTTTTCTTCCTTCTCCCCATCCTAGAGATGGCTACCACTAGATACAAATAGGGATATATACATAAGATTATTTTATACAAACTTCTATTTATCATTTCTTTCTCTGGATCTAGAGAGTGTCTTTCTTCATATGTCTTTTATAATTAATTCGGGTATTTAAAATAGTCAAAATAACTTATTCACTCAAAGTTATTCTTAAAACAATATTGCTGTTATCACATAATAACAATTATCACATATTTTTATAGAATAATAGAATTTGAAAGTTGGAAGAGACCTCAGGCATGATCTAGTCCACCCCATTCCCAAAAGGAATTCCCTACTATAGCATAGCTAATAAATGGTCACTTAGCTTCTTCCTGATTTCATTCCCTGCTCTCTATCTACTCCACCTAGGTCTGTGGGCATGCTACCCTCTTCCTGTCCCTGTATCATTTGCCTTTAGTCATCCTTTAGCCAACTTCCTTTCTGACTCGTTATTCAGCTTCTGACCACAGAATTCCATTTCCTAGAGCTCTTCTCACACAATCATAGAGTAATTTGATAATGCTCTGGTATAATTGGCAGATTATTTACTTGCGGAATATCTGTAGATCTGGGGTGTGTGGAGTTTTCTTCACTTATTATGTATACACTACACTAGAATGACAAAGCTCTCTAAAAGCATCCCTAGAACAAAATGAATAGTCTTTCTGAAAGAAAACCCAACTATTTTTAAAGAAAGATTCTAATAAATCCCAGACATTTTTCTCTGACACCAGTGATGCTAGCAAAATTCTTAGTAATTATGCTAACAGACCAAAGGATGAGACACTAAGTAAAACCAGCCTTGAAGAGAGATGTCTCTAAAGAATATGAGATCAGGCTCCCTGAGGCATCAAACAGAAAGATAATGGGAGATAGAGTTATAATTGCTGCTGTATTGGTGCCTTAAGCATTTCCTGTTTCCTATATCATCTTTAACTGGAGCATTTGGTTAAGTGGTTTCACTTTTTGCTTCCCCTTCTCTCTTCATTATTTCCTTTTCTTTTAAAGATCTCCATAATTAATTTTTTTTCTTGTTGAATTTTCTCCTTTTATTTTCTGTCTGGTCTTTTGTGATGAAGGTGGGGTGAGAGAAATCCAAGACTAATAGTTTCTTGTCCAAGTCGGGGTAGTAGATAGAATTAGAGTCAGAAGACCTAGAGACTTAAATGGAATCCTAACAGTCTCAGTGTACTTATTAAAAACATTTGCACTACCTTATACTACACTTACCTTGAGGAGTTTTAATGAGAAATAAAATGATTAAGTAGATATGCACTTTGTAAATAATAAGTCTCCATAATAAACATTGTCTTTTTGTCCCTAACACTGATTTCATCAGTGTCATGAATTCTCTGTGAAGAAATACCCTCTATGAGTAAAGATCATGAGCAGTTGTGCAATTAATAATTTTAAAATTGCCTGGGGGCATTGAAAAGTTAAGTGATTTGCCTAGAATTACACAGATAAAGTATATCTGAGGTAGAACTTGAACCTTGGGCTTCCTGATTTGAAAGACACCTTTCCCAGCTACTAAACCATTCACCTCCTATAGTAAAACATTATTATAATTATCATGGGGCAGCTAGGTGGCACAGTGGATAGAATGCTGGGTCTAGAGTCAGGAAGACTTATCTTCTTGAGTTTAATTCTGGTTCCAGAAATTACTAGCTGTATGACCCTGAGCAAGTCACTTAACCCCATTTGCCTCAGTTTCTACATCTATAAAATGAGCTGGAGAAGGAAATGCAAACCATTCCAGTATTTTTGCCAAGAAAACCCTAAATGGAGTCACAAAGAGCTGGAAATTACTGAAATGATTCAACAATAAAATATTATTATCATCCTTTAGCTACATGTCTATGTATTGGCCATTGGTGTCTTCATTTGCTGAACATTCATTGTGCTATTTTACTACATGCTATACAGTAATTAAGTATAAAAATGATAGTACTTGGAAGGACATTTAAGAAAAATAGTCAGTCGAAGTCATTTATGAAGGGCTTTCTATATACTAGGTACTATGCTAAGGGTTGGGTATGCAAAGAAAGGTAAAAACAATCTCTGTCCTCAAAGGGCTCACGTCCTGAATTGAGGAGATATGCATCAAAATAATTAGTCACATAGAAGATATAAATAGAGTAGAAGGAAGGTAATCTCAGTGGGGAAGGCACCAGCAGCTGCTGAACAGAGAAAGGTGTTTCAGAGGTGTTAGGTACTTTAGCTAAACCTTGAAGAAAGCAAGGGACACAGAGGCAGATCTGAGGAGGGAGAGCATTCCAGGTATGGGAGGCAGTCAAAATAAAAGCTCAGAGATTGAGGATGGAAAACTGTAAGCAAGGCAAGGAGGCCAGTTTGTCAGCATTATAGATTTTGTGAAGGACAGTCAAGTAGAAGAAAACTGGAAAGGTAGAAAGGCATACACACACACACACACACACACACACATATATACATATATACACACACACATACATATATATATATATATATATATATATATATATATATAAATGTTTGTATGTTATCTTCCCCATTAGATTGTGAGTTCTTTGAGGGCAGCAACTGTCTTTTGTCTCTTTGTATCCCTAAAACTTTGCACAGTGCCTGGCCCGTAGTGGTCCCTTAATAAATGTTTATTGACTGGTTGATGGGTTGCTAGATTTCATTAGAAAGCAACTAAAATGCATTTAAAATTATATTAAAATAATATTTTAACATACACACATATATTTATATATCTCTATTTATATCTGTGCCTATATATTCCTAACCGGTATATTGTGGGAT
Organism: Pseudochirops cupreus; assembly: GCA_028627135.1. NCBI lineage: Eukaryota > Metazoa > Chordata > Mammalia > Diprotodontia > Pseudocheiridae > Pseudochirops > Pseudochirops cupreus. The sequence continues at coordinate 291,276,943 of CM053582.1, read as the reverse complement.
ACACATTTCCAGAAATATCAATATGTGAAAAAAAGTTTTAGCAACTATTTCTGCCTTTTGGGAATTCATATTATATTTTAATAAAATTCTAGTTTACAAAGCGCTTTCCTTATAACACTTCGGTGAAGATTTTGTACAGTTTTATCTTTTTCCATTTCACAGATAAGAAGACTGAAGCTCAAAAAAGGCTTACCTAAATTTACACAGGGACTTACTAGCAGAATTGGGATGTGAACCTTCTGAAATAAAATCAATGGTGGCCTTAGGAAGGATCTGGTGAGATGTTTCCTGTCTTTCTTCCCAGTTTTCTTCTCCAAGAATCATGTTTTTATCTGATATTACAGGCTTATTTTGGTCTCAGAGGCTCAAGGCCTTCTCATACACTATGCTCCATTACAAACTGAAAATCAGTCCTGGTAGTAAATGTCCTCTTCTTATATTTTGACAGTGATCCCTGTCAGTCATGGGAGCTTTAGGCATTAAATAAAGTCGAATTTTACTCTTACATCTCCTGCCTTCTAGCAATTAGTTTTCATGTGCAGCTACAGTTCAATTCTAAAAATGCTTTTGCTTTTTATTTCTGGATATATAATAGTTTTAAAATCAACTTTGATTTTCCTCAATTTAATTTAGAATCATAGAGTTTTTAAGACAGTGTGAAATCTGAGATAATTTTGTCCATTTACTTCACTGAAGCTCAGAAGTGTTAAGCATTATGCTCAAAAATTCCTGGGGAGAGTATTGGCA
>CM053582.1:291262774-291275696 GCA_028627135.1 Pseudochirops cupreus | reverse complement strand
GGGAATACATTGTTACTAGATTAATCTTCCTAAAACACTGCTTTTATCATGTCACTCCCTTGTTCAGAACTTTTAATAACTTCCTATTACTTACAGAATAAAGTCTAAACTCTGTAGCTGCTCAGTGTCTTCTACAATATGACCCAAACTACTTTACCAAAAATATTTCCTATATACTTCACCGGCTGCACAGTAAAACTAATCCTAATGCAGCTTGTGCTTTATTGCTTTCTTGGATTTGTATTCCCAATACAAAGCTCCCCTTCCTCCTTTCTGTTCATATAAATCGTACCCAGAACATAACCTATAACCTCTAGAAATCCATTCATCCATTCTAATCACTCCAGCTCAAAGTGATTATTCCACTTCCTGAGTTACCACAACATTTATCAAGAAAACATTTAATTGTCTTCAAAAGTATACAAGATACTTCACTGCGAACTATTTGCTTAATAAAACACAATCCTAGGCCTCAAAGGGCTTATAATCTAGTAAGAAAAAACAAAACACGTAGACAAGTAACCATAATACAAGGTAGACTATAACGTAAGAAATGTGCAAAAATAGATATATTATGAGAATTTATAAAATCACAGAATGAAAGAGTTGGGAAAGACTTCAGAGCTGACCTGGATTTACTTTTATAGTACGCACAACACGGTCATTTGGCCTCAGCATGAAGGAATCCATTCTACAAGTATAAAGCTATGTTTTCTCAAGATAGGCCAGTCTACTTAGGGACAGACCTAATTTATATTAAGGCTAGATTTTCTTCTTTCTGTACTCTAATTATTGCTTCTATTTCTGCCGTCTGAGGTGAGGCAGAAAAACAACAGTAACAATAAGAACAGCAACAAGAATATTCATATAGTACGTTGCAGAGCACACACACATGCGTGCACACACATGCACACGTGTGTGCATATTGTTGTTGTTTGTCCTTTGTTCTCTAAAAGGACCATGACATCAGGGAGGTGAGTATGACGTTCATGTGAGTTGGATTTCAGTGAGGGAGGGCTGTGCAAAGTTACCAGCCTCACTCTCTCTATGGAAGCCAGTCCAGTGGTGAGATATAGATCAGGACAACTGGAGATGGCCTTGGATGTGGTTGGAGACCCTGATCTTTTTAAGCTGAAGTCTTTATCAAGTTTCAGTTTGACTAAGTACATATACATATACACATTTTCTTATGTGATTCTCACAAGCCTGCAAGATGAGGACTTCTATCTCCATTTTACAGGTAAGGAAACAGGCTCGAAGAGGTAAAGTGACTTACCCAGGATAACATAGCTAGAAAATACACATGGTGGGCTTTGAACTTGTAACTGCCTGACTTCAAGTCCAGCATTCTATCCACTACGCCATATTGTTGCCTAGTCTATCCCTCTTCTGTGTAATAACTCTTCAGAATCTTGAAGAATACTATTATGATACCCCTTAAGTCTTCTTTGGGCAGCTAGGTAGTGCAGTGGGTAGAATGCTAGCCCTGGAATCAGAAGGACCTGAGTTCAAATTTGATCTCAGATGCTTACTAGCTATGACCCTGGGCAAGTCACTTAACCGTTTGCCTCTGTTTCTTCACCTGTAAAATGAACTAAATAAAGAAAAGGCAAGCTCCTCTAATATCTTTGATCAGAAAACCCCAAATGGGGTCACAAAGAGTCAGACATGACAAAAACAACAAAAAAACAACAAATCTTTTCTCTAGAGTAAATATGATCCATTAAACTTTCTATTACACAATTTTCAAGACATTCAATAAATTGCTCATTCTCTCTGGATATGCTTTCATCTGTCAATGAGACCCATTGTTCCAGATGAAGTCTTTCTGTGACATAACACAGTGGGTCTATTACCACCATAGTTCTGGGTACTACACTTCTGTTAATCCAGCCTAAGATAACATTAGCTTTTGGGAATGCTTTTTCACTCTGCTGACTCATATTTAAACTTACTTTAGTCAACTAAAGCTCTAAGATATTTTTCACATATATTGTTGTCTGACCATGTATTCCTTATTTTGTACTTGCGAAATTGATTTTTAACTCAAGTGCAGTATTTTATGTTTCTCCTTACTAAATTTTACCTCATTTTATTCTAGCCTGGAAATACCTTTAACTTTACTCTTTGTTCATTCATTTTATTCTCAATGCTGACTTTATTTGCATAATTAATCATTGTGTATATTGTTCTGTTGACTCTTCATTCTTTATTCTTCATTCACTTCATACATGTCTTTGAATGTTTATTTAAATTTTTCACATGAAGAACTGATCATTCCTAATGGTATATGAATAACCTATTACATCTATATAAAAGGAATTTATACAGTCCTTCCCAATCATTAGGTTAACATTTTATTTCTAAAAATGCTCTCAATCACTATTGGTTAGAGAAATGCAAATCACAACAACAGGAAAATGATAAATGCTGGAGAGGATGTAGAAAAATTGGAACACTAATGCGTTCTTGGTGGAGATATGAACCAATTCCATCATTTTGGAGAGTAATCTGGAACTATGCCCAAAGGGCTATAAAAAAGTGCATACCCTTTGACCCAGCAATACCATTTCTAGGGCTGTATCCCAAAGAAATTATAGAAGTAGGAAAAGGACCCGTATGTACAAAAATATTTATAGCAGCTCTTTTTGTGGTGGCAAAGAATTGGAAATCAAGGGGTTGTCCATCAATTGGGAAATGGCTAAACAAGTCGTACTATATGAATGTAATGGAATACTATTGTACTATAAGAAATGAGGAGCAGATGGACTTCATAATAACCTGGAGAGACTTTTATAAATTGATGCTGAGTGAGGAGACCAGAATCAGGAGAACTTTGTACACAATTACAGACACATTGTATGTATGATGACTAACTTTGATAGACTGGGCTTCTCTCAGCAATGCAAGATTATAAGACAACTCAAAAGACTCAAGATGGAAAAGGATATCCGTATCCAGACAAAGAACTACAGAATATGAATGCAGATTGAAGCAAACTACTTGCTGTCTCTCTCTTTTTTGTTTTGTTTCTTCTTTCTTAATGTTGACTCCATTGGTTATAATCCTTCTTTACAACTTGACTAATGTTTAATGTGAAGGTATTTGTAGATCCTATATTTGATTGCATGCTGCCGTGGCGGCAGGGAGGGAGTAAAAGGGGGAGAAAATTTGAAGCTCAAGGGATTGTGGAACTGAATGTTGTAAACTAAAAGTAAATAAAGAAATTAAAAAAAAATTTATTTCTACCTTTTTGTTATCACGAACATTACTTCTCTGATTTTTTTTTTGCATACATGGGTCTTTTCTTGCTGTCAGTAATCTCACTGGGGTACATTTTTAGCACTATGCTCTCTTTAGCAAATAATTTATTAATTTTACTTGAGTAGAAGAGTTTACCTCAGTGCCTGGCACAAAATTGGTACTTAATAATTGTTATCTTAATGGCTTAGTGACTGGCAAGATTTTTTTGAAACCTCATCCTGTGATATTTGTATTGTATCAAATCCCTAGTTTTGCACCATCTATAAATTTGGCAAACATACCTTCCATGGCTTTATCCCAGTTATAAACAAAAATTCAGGACAACACAGAGCCAAGAACAGATCCTAGGATACCACATTCAAGACCTTACTCCAAGTTGAAATTATTCCATAAATGATTAATAGAAGGGAAAAATTACATCTAGCTGTGAGAATCAGGTATATTTTCATGAAGGAGGTAATATTTAGACAGACTTTTTAAAGGATGCATAAGATTGTATTAGACATAGATTGGGTTGTAAGGAAAGAAATATAAGAAGAAAAGGCATAAAAATACACAGAAGTGGGAAACTCCATGATTATTATGAAAAGAGTGAAGAGTCTCCATTGTCTGGAATGTATTTTTTTTCCTTGGTACTACTGGATGGTAGAGTCCAGTTCCTTGCTGATCATTCCCTTCAGGGCCCATGCACTTGATTCTTGGCATCTTGGTATAGAAGCTCCTACAGAAGGCTGAGGTTTTAGAAACTTGTGTTTTTCTACATGGCTCTCTTCGGTGGAGCTGAGAGGATCAGTTCTTGACTCATCATGATGTGAAACATGAACTTAAGGTCCAGGAATGCTTGTTACTGTCACCATCTTTGGTTACTACCATTTTTCAAACTGAGAGGTCCCTTTATTGTTTCTGCTGTCTCTGACTGTGGAGATGGCGACTCTTCCTGGGGTGCATTTACTAATGGGAGGTTTTCACCTTTCTAAGAATCAACATCTCTCAGATCTTCTTTCCTACCAAGGCCCAGGAAAGGGTCTCAGTTCTCTCCATGAACTGTGAATAAGTCTATTCAAATCTTTCTTATAGAGATGAAGTCAAAGTCCCAGCGGTTTACCACCATCAAAGCACTGCTATCTGTGACATGCTTATATCTTATCAAGCAGACTAGGCTCTCCTGATCAGCCCTCTATAATGATATGATCAGAACTTTGCTTTAAAAAGGCCTTGTTTGTTAGTTATATGTATTATTATTGGATACTGGAGAAGAAAACTTTAATGAGTCCCTAAATGTGGGTTAATAGAGACATAGAATCATATATTTCAATCTGGAAGAGGGTTGAGGTGAAGGATATTGTGAAAGTAGACTTAACCAGACTTGGTGACTGTTCAGATATGTTTATATAGTCAAGGAGAAAGAGATTCAAGGTAATTGTGAGGTTTCAAGAATGGGTGGCTGGAAGAGTATTTCTAATATTCATATGGCATTTAATCATATGCATATTTAAGATATTACTTTACAGCATTGCATTGAATTTATGCCAAACTTGGCATGAAATGCTGAGAAATGCATTAGAAAATATGGCTGAAGATCAAGAAACAAGAAGGTCCAAACTTGAAGACTAAAAAGAAATTGTATAGCTACATATCATGAATATTTCTTTTGAGAATTGATGGAAGGAACTGAATTGAATTATATGACAATAAATCAAATTAATGATATCTTACAGACAAGAAACAACTGGTTCCCAATAGAGTCAATTGTGAATAGCTATGTACCACCAGAAAATCAATTTATGAGGACACAGATCAAAATTAATACAAAATTAGAAAATTTTAAAAAGGTAATAGGTATGCAGTTAAAACAATGCCAATATGACCTACTTAAACAGATTTTAGAAGGCAAAAATGGGAAATAAATCAACATCTACATAGACTATCACCATTCCTTATGCATTTTTAAGCAATGCAAAAGAAATTGCCACACAGAGACAAAAAAAAAATCCAGAAACACCCATTAGTCACAAACACTTGTTCTTTTCCCAAGGAGAGGGAGAAACAAAGGAAATACAGACTTACATAAAAACTAATTTTTAAAATTTTAGAGAAAGAGGGTAGAAGATATAAATCAGTACCACTACATATAAAAGCAAAAAGCACATAAGGAAAAAAGGAAATTTATGGAAAACTTATTTTGAGTTACAAGTATGTTGGATCATTCCAAGATCATTCAAGATTGAAACTAAAAATAGAATAGCAAAAAGGTAAAATAGAGAAGATCGCCAAGTTTTCTATAACAAACTATTTTCCAATGATGGTGGAGATACCATGTCAGATTTGGATTCTAATGTGATTGCCCCTGGAATGTAACATGAGAAAGAAAATGGCATGAAAGACAAAGAAAAGAAGAGTAGGTATATGAGACCAAGTAGTCATAGGAAAAGGCTGTGCTTGAAGAGGTAAGTGTTGGAAGTAAAAATTTTGAAGATGTAAAATGTTTTATACTCAAGATATCTGAAAGAAGAGAAGATAATGAAAAATCTGAAAAATAGTATCACTGGTTTTATTTCTTAAAAAAAGAAGCTATCAGGAAAAGATCATTAATTATAGATCATCATGCCAACTTTTTCATTTCACGAATTCTTATAAGGGGAACATTTAATTAAAATCAATCAATTGTGTAACTGTAGAGATGTCTGATATGGAAATCTTTATCTCTATAATGGCACAATTGAATGAAAGATGCAGGCAATATAATATCATACTGGACTTATCAGTATTGACCATAAGAAATTATTTGATTCAGTAGAGTAAGATGCCTCCTATAGGCTTTTTTCCAATAAGATGTCTCCCTTGAATATGTTAAGACAACAAAATGTTCCTTGATAGGTTCAGGAGAGAATATTTTAAATAATCTTCTCATAATGAATATAAAATAAGGCATAACAGCTGGAAATTAAAGTTGTTTGTCACAACAAGTTATTTGTAGGATATTTTGTATGAAATTTGAATGGAATAATTATTTATAGATAGTCAGACCCTCCAAATATTCCTGTTTGTAGATGTTGTTCTGTGGATTGCATTGAATACTGTAGAACCTCCTGTATCATATGCTTAAATACACAAAAGTTTGCTTTAAGTATACACAGGCAAAAATCAAATGGATGTTTATTGCTCAAGCTATATTATGCACTTGAATAGTATCTTAATTCAGAGTTAGGAAGGTTCAGAATTCCAATGTCCAGCACAGGATAAGGTGGTAATCTCCTTTATCTGCCACTTACATTGCTATGGAGAAAAACCAAAGGGAGATGTGGTTCAGTAAAGGAACAGCCCTGATGTTAGGGAGAAGGGGTGGGTTGGGGGGCTGCCATTGGAGCACATAATTCCTGATCCAGTCCTTTCATTCCATATTTCCTAAGTTAAAGATTTAGGAAGTAGATGTGACTGCTTATATTGTTAATAGCAGACTTGAACTTTTAACAAGAAAACTGGAATAGCTGGGAAATAGAGCACTCCCATGTAAAGCATGGCATGACAAAGAAACAGAAAGAAAGTAATATAGTGAAACAAGCAGGCTTTATTTAAGGGATATGCTTATTATCTGAAAACCAGTCATGGAAGATGGTGGAAAAAGATCAAATAAGCAGGGAGCCAGATAGTGCTGGACTCTACTGGGGCCCTGGAGGGACCAGGATACTCTCCAGATGAAGGAAACCAGATAAATTTTATAGAGTTTCTGTATGGATCCAGCAGAACCAGGCATTGGGGAAGCCTGAACCTGAGGACTGGTGAGGTAGTTTATTTTACACATAATACCTCACACTCTCGCTCTAGACATCAAGAAATTTTTTAAATTTGGTGCCTATTAAGCTTCAGAATACCCTTGAAAAATGATCTTTACTATAAAGCCACAACATTATACATATAGACAAAACTTTGTTAGCAAAATCTTGTTACATGAGCACTGGTTGTTATAGTATTGTAGAGATATCTAAGATTTTTTTTTTAATGGAAACAATATACCCTGAAGGCTGCAATATATGTCTGTATATATCTGTCTATATCTATATCTGTTGCTGTCTCTATCTATCTATCTATCTATCTATCTATCTATCTATCTATCCATCTATCTACCCACACATATATATGGATTCTCATTACTACTTCTGTAAGCATGTCACTAAGATTTCGTCATTCCGTGTGATCCAAAAAGTAGGCAGATTTTCTGTGTTATGAATTGAAAATACATGAGTGCATACCAGGTCTATCTCAGTGCTGAAAAAAACATGATCTACAAGTACTACAAAACTGAGTCAGAGGCCAAAACCAGAATCACTTCCTTAGGCTTTGATAGGTATTAATGAAGAGAAATCTATGGCACGCAAAGAGAGGGTGATAGTCCTGCAGAATTGGAGGCAAGTTGACATTCAAACTCCCCACTGGTGGGAAAGGGATTTGGGGCGGTTATTGTTGTCCATACTCTGACAGGGTGACTCAGGGGTTTTTAAGCTTCCCTTGGTAGAGTCCTTTGCAAGGTAGAGATGCTCCTGAGGTTATTGTATTTTAGATGATAAGACTATCAAAAATATGTCTTGGGTGGACACTGGAAAAGGACAATAAACTGGGCATAGAATTAGGAAGAAGAGAATAGCTGAGTTTTCATTTGGGAGAATGTATAATGCATTTCATGATTCTAAGATCTTCCCTAAAAAAAGTATCTTTCATCACTATTTTCAGGTGATTCTGCCTGGTTGCTAATCTTATAATACTACTGATAGTATTAATAATAACAAATATGACAATAATGACTAACAGCAATAATTATCTATAGATACATTTATACATATCTATAGAAATAAAGATACATACATATATATGTATATATATATATATGTACATATGTAGAGGTGAGGGTTAGGTTGTGATTTCATCAGTATGGGGTAGTGTACTGTGAGGAAATTCCCTCTATCAATGAAGATCATAATTTTCTCCGCAACTTATATACATAGAGACCACTGACTAGTTAATTACCTTGCCCAAGGACTCATATACATTCACATAAGCACATATACAGTTACAAATATGTGTGTATATATGTTTTGTGTGTATATATGTATATTTGTGTGTATACATACTTGTATCTGTGTGTATACATACATACATATCATCTTTCATATATATATATATATATATACACACACACATATACTGAGAATATACACACATACATATATGGATTTGTTGCTTTCACTTGTGTCCAACTCTTTGTGAAACCACGGACCATCCCATGTCAATACTGTTCATGGTGTTTTCTTGGGAAAGATTCTAGAATAGTTTGCCATTTCCTTCTCCAGTGGATTAAGGCAAATGGAGGCTAAGTGACTTGCTTAGACTCACATGGCTAGTAAGTGTCTAAAGTCAAATTTGAACTCAGGTCTTCTGACTCTAGGCCAAGCTCTCTATCTCCTGAACAACTTAGCTTCCTTGGCATACATACAGGCATATATACAGATATATACATATATATGTATGTGGATACATGTATATACACACATGTATGATGTATACAAACATAAGTATCACACCATATGTATATGTGTATATACACACATGTAAGTATATACAGGCATATATGTGTATGCACACATATATGCATGTATATATACATATAAACAAGTATATACATGTATATAGACACATGTATACAAATTTATAAGTATATTTGTGTATTTTTATAAAGATAGATACAGATATTTGCTGAGCTCTCCCAATATAACCCTATAAACAACTAAAAAAACAGAGTATCAAACCAAATTCTGAGTGGGAAAACCAACAAAAAATCAGCAAATCTTTCTTTTTTTTCAGACCAAGGAATCAGAGGAGATCAGAAAGAGAGGTTCATGGATAGGAGCTGTCCAGGAGAATGGCATGGCAGAAACAGCACCAGGTGTGGGCCTTGGAAGCAGCTGTAGCAACAGCAGCGGCAACAGTGGGAGTGTTCATCATACAAGGTATGTAAGTGGATTGAACACGTGATTGAGAAGACATTCCAGGAGACTCCTGTATTAGTCCTGGTTGCAAGACCAGGAGCCATTTTTGCAGGCTCTTCACCTGTTACCCAGTTATGAGTCATAATTCTGGGGCTGAGAGCAATAGCTGTGATCATGAGGGAGAAGTGACTCTACCTGGGTATAGATTAGAGTGCAGATAAGGAGGGTAGTGAACAGACCACTCCCCAGATCATACCACTTTGGAAGCACTGAAAACTTACAGGCCAATGGACTGAGCTGTGAAAGCAGCAGAAGTATGTAAAGGACAGAACCACATTCCCTCTTTCTCCCACTCCCAGAGGTCAGCAAAGCCCAACTCTAATTTAAAGCCCATTGTCAAGAAATAGCCTGGAAAAAATGGACAAACAACAAAAAAGAAGCTGACCATAAAAGCTACTACAGTGACAAGGAAATCTAATGACACAAACTCAGAAGATAATGATGTGAAAATAACTACAAACAAAGTTTCAAAGAAAAAAATCAGATTGGACATAAGCCCAACAAAAATTCCTGGAAGAGCTAAAGAAAGAGATAAAAAGAATAAAACTGTTTGTAGAAGTCAAATAAGAACTGTAGATGAAAAATTGAAAAAAAAGAAGTGAAAGTAATACCATAAAATTATGAAAAAAATACTAAAATCTTGGCAAAAGAAATACAAAAAAATTAAATAAAATAACTTCTTAAAATTTAGAATCATTCAAGTGGAAACTAGAGACTCTATAAGGCATTGAGAAACCATGAAACAAATTCAAAAGACTAAAAAGAGAAGAAAATGACAAACATTTCATTTTTAAAAAGAGAACATATCCAAGGGCAGAACCAAGATCACAGGGTAGAGGAAATATTGTAGCTGAACTCTTCCAATATTTTTCCTCCAAACAACTTTAAAATAATATGTCAAATTGAATTCTAGAGCAACATGGTGAAGAAAAAGTTAGGGTGAAAATCTTTTCACCCTGAGACAGCTTAGGAGGTTAGAAGAGACATCTGTGACACTGTGGTGGGAGCTGGCCTGGAGCACACATATTGGCAACACCAGCTGTGAACCTTGAAGGCAGCTGTGGCACAGTAATAGCAGCAGCAGTTGTTTGGCAATTCCACTGTCCATTACCCAGTTCTGGGTTGCAGTTCCAGGGCAGATAAAAATGCTTGTGGAACCAAGGGATCAGGAACTTTCGAGGCAGTCCCAGTGATAAGAAAAGAACTAGGGCTTGCAGCTGCAATGGACATAAGTACCAGAGTGCACACCAGGAGAGCAGTGACCACACCTCTACTCAGATCATAGCACCTTGGAAGCACCAAAAACTTATAGACTCATAGCACTACCTGTTAAAATAGCACTGAAGCTTGGGAAAGTGCTCCCACAAAGTACACACAGCTAAACTTTATAGAAAGTTCAAAGTGAAGATATAGTATGGAAAAAATGAGAAAACCACTTTAAAAACAGAATTGGCTAAAAGGTAAAAGAAGTACAAAACTTCACTGATGAAAATAATTCCTTAGAAAGCAGAATGGGACAAATGGAAAAAACAAGGTATAAAAATTCATTGAAGAAAATAATTCCTTAGAGACAGTAATCAATAACTACAGTCATCTACTGTTTAATAAACCCAAAGACTCCAGCTTCTGGGATAAGAACTCACTATTTGACAAAAACTGCTAGGAAAATTATCAAATATTATGACAGAAATGTCATGGACCAACATCTTACACTGTATACCAAGAGAAAATCAAAATGGGCACATGATCTAGACATAAAGCATGATACTATAAACAATTTAAGAGAACAAGGAATAGTTTACATGTCAGTTCTATGGAGAAGGGAAGAATCTGTGAGATAGAAAACAAGAGATAGAAAACATTATGAAATGAAAAATGGATAATTTTAATTACACTAAATTAAAAAAACGGTTTTGCACAAACAAAGCTACTGTAACCAAGATTAGAAGTGATGCAGAAATCTGGGAAACAATTTTTACATCCAGTGTCTTTGATAATGGCCTCATTTCTTAAATATATAGAGAACTACGTGAAATTTAAAAAGATACAAGTCATTACCCAGTTAATAAATGGTCAAAGGATATGAACAGGCAGTTCATAGCTTTGGATGAAGAAATTAAAGCTATCTATAATCATATGAAAAAATGCTCTAAATCACTATTGATTAGAGAAAGGCAAATTAAAACAACTCTGAGGTACCACGTCACACCTATTAGATTGGCTAACATGACAAAAGAAGAAAATGAAAAATTTTGGAGAAGATGTGGGAAAATTGTAACATATGCATTGTTTGTCGATTTGTGAACTGATCCAGCAATTCTGGAGAGCAATTTGAAACTATGCCTGAAGGGCTATGAAACTGTGCATACCCTTTGATCCAGTGATACCCCTACTAGATCTGCATACCAAAGAGATTATAAAAAAGAAAAAGGACCCACATGTAGAAACATATTTATAGCAGGTCTTTTTGTAGTGGCCAATAATTGGAAATTGAGGGGATGCCCATCAATTAAGGAATGGCTGAACAAATTGTGTGGTATATCAATGTAATGGAATACTATTTTCCATATGAAGTGATGAGCAGGTGGATTTCAGAAAAACCTGGAAAGACTTACATGAACTGATGGTGAGTTAAATGAGCAGAACCAGGAGAAAACTGTCCACAGTAACAGCAACATTGTGTGATGATGAACTCTGATAGACTTAGCTCTTCTCAGCAATGCAGTGATCTAAGACAATTCCAAAAGACTCATGGCAGAAAATACTATCCACATCCAGAAAAAATAACTCTGTAGTCATAATGCAGAATGAAGCAGACTATTTCCTTTTTCATTTTTTTCTTTCTCATGTTTTTTTTTTCCCTTTTGTTCTGGTTCTTCTTTCACAACATGACTAATATGAAAATACGTTTGTACAGGCATAGCCCATATCAGATTGCATACTGTCTTGGGGAGGGAAAAAACTTTCAGAACTCAAAATCATATAAAGGTGAATATTGAAACCTAAAAATAAATAAATAATTTTTAAAAAGAAATGTAAAGGGGGGTTAGCTTCAGGGGAAAAAAAAACATGGCAAGACTTGATACAAAATGAAGTGAGAACTTGGAGATGATTGTGAAAAGAAGCAGCAATATTGTAATGATGATCGACTGTGAAAGACTTGGCTACTCTGATCAAAACAATAATCCAAAGGGCTCATAATGTCCACCCACAGAGAGAAAACTGATGAACTCTGAGTGCAAATTAAATTATGTATTTTTTTGCTTTTCTATATTTTTAAAAGTTTTTTTTTTCTTACATGGATAATATGCAAATATATATGGCATGGTTTCACATGTATAATTCATATCATATTGCATGCCTGATCAGTGAAGAGTAGAGGAGAGGGAGGGAAGAAGAGGATTTGGAACTGAAAATTAAAAAAAAATAATATTAAAATAAATTAATAATCTGATTAAAAAAGAAAAGAATTCCTTATAAATAAGAAGAATTGCATAAGTGAAAGCTAATGACTCCATGACACATTAAGAAATAATACAAAAGTCAAAAGAATGATAAAAACAGAAGAAAATGTTAAATATCTCACTAAAAACTGATCTGGAAAATGAATTGAGGAG
>CM053582.1:291240741-291262674 GCA_028627135.1 Pseudochirops cupreus | reverse complement strand
CTTACATGGATAATATGCAAATATATATGGCATGGTTTCACATGTATAATTCATATCATATTGCATGCCTGATCAGTGAAGAGTAGAGGAGAGGGAGGGAAGAAGAGGATTTGGAACTGAAAATTAAAAAAAAAATAATATTAAAATAAATTAATAATCTGATTAAAAAAGAAAAGAATTCCTTATAAATAAGAAGAATTGCATAAGTGAAAGCTAATGACTCCATGACACATTAAGAAATAATACAAAAGTCAAAAGAATGATAAAAACAGAAGAAAATGTTAAATATCTCACTAAAAACTGATCTGGAAAATGAATTGAGGAGAGATAATTTAAGACTTATTGAGCTTACCTAAAAGAAATTATCAAATGAAGCCTAGATATCATATTTCAAAAAATTACAAAGGAAAATGACTTCATATCTTTGAACAAGAGGACAAAATGGAAATTAAAAGAGTCCACCAATCACCTCCTGAAAGAGATCCCTGAAAACTCCCGGGAATATTAAACTCAAATTCTAGAATTCTCATGTCAAGGGGAAAATATTGGAAGCAAGCAGAAAGTAAATATCCAAATACTGTGGAGCCACAGTCAGGATCACATAAGATTTAGCAACTACCACATTAAAGTACTGGTGTATTTGGAATGTGATATTCTGAAAGGCAAAGGCACTAGGATTACAACAATGAACAGCTTACCCAGTAATTCTTAGTATAATTCTTCAGGTAAGAAAATGGATGTTTAATGAAATAGGGGACTTTCAAGCATTCTTGAAGAAAAGACCATAAATGAATAGAAAAATTTGACGTTCAAACCCAAGACTTCAGAAGAGTCAAAAAGCCATAGAAAGGCAAGCATAAAAGAGAAATCATAATGGACTTTATGAAGATAAATTGTTGACATTCTTATATGGAAGATACCAGGAACTTTATCTTTATTAAGGCAATTAGAACGTGTTTATTTAGAAAAAAGGCATGGGTATGAGTATATTATATTGGGATTATCTCAAAAGAAGATTAGAAGAGTGAGGAAGAGAGTTGCATTGAAAAAAGGGGGAAGGAAGAGGAAAACTGGGAAATTATCTCAAAAAGAGGCACAAAATGAAGAAATTTTATAATGCAGGAAAAAAATGGATAGAGGAGTGGGCAGTGCTTGAACCTCTCTCATTTGATTCAGAGAGGGAAAAATAAATACATGTATACAACCAAGTATAGGAATTCATCTAACCCAGCAGGGAAATAGGAGAGGAAGGGGCTAAGAGAAGGGAGGGAGCTTGTCATAAAAGGGAAGGAAGATTAAGCAGATAGCAGTCAGAAGCAAAACAGACTTTTGAGAAGAGAACATGGTAAAAAAAAAAGAGAGAGATAAATAGAAGGGAATAGGATGGAGGGAAATACACTTGGCAATCATAACTGAATGAGAATGGGATAAACTCACCCATAAAAAGGAAGAAGATAGAGACAGCTAGGTGACACAGTGAATAGAGCACTGGTGCTGGAGTCAAGAGGACCCGAGTTCAAATCCAGTCTCAGACTCTTGACACTTACTAGCTGTGTGACCTTGGGCAAGTCACAACCCCAGTTGCCTTGCCTTCCTCCCTCAAAAATAAGGAAGAGGATAACAGAATGGATGAGAAATTATAACGCAACAGTATTTTATGTACAAGAGACATGCTTGAAACACAAAGGTACACACAGAGTTAAAATAAGGGGCTAGAGCATTATCTATTATGCTGCAACTGAAACAAAAAAAATGGGTGGGAGAATAATAATGATGACCTTAGACAAAGCAAAAACAAAAATAGTCCTAATTGAAAGAGAATATTGGAGAAACTACCTTTTGTAAAAGTTATTGTAGACAATGAAGTAATATCAGTACTGAACGTGGACCTGATAGTACAGCATCCGTATTCTTGGAGGAAAAATTAAATAAATTACTGGAAGAAATAGATGTAAAACTGTATTACTGGGGGAACTCAATTTATTCCTCTCTGAAATAGATAAATCTAAGCTTAACATAAATATGAAAGATGTTAAGGAGATGAATGGAATTTTAGTATAATATAATTTTAGTATGTCTCATATGTATGTTTTGTACACACACACACACACACACTCACAGAAAGAGAGAGAGAGAGAGAGAGATAATAGACCTATGAGAATAGAAAAGGAGTACTATTTCTCAGCAGTCTCTGACATCTTCACAAAAACTGAAAATGCATTAGAGCATTAAAAACTCAAACAAATACAGAAAACCAGGGATATTAAATGCACTCTTTTGGGATCATAAAGCAATAAAATTTATATTCAGTAAAAGACTTTTTATATATAGATTTAAAATTGATTAGAAACTAAATAATCTAATCCTAAATAATGAGTGGGTCAAAAATGAATCATAGAAATAATCATTAATTTCAGTAAAGATAATGGCAATAAAGAAATAACATACCAAAATTTGTGAGATGCAGTCAGCTCAATGCTCAATATATGTCTTAATGCTTATATTTATAAGAGAGAGATAAATTTTAGATCAACAAATTAGGCATGGGATTTTTTAAAAGAACTAGTAAAAGTAAAAATCACCAACTGAACACCTGAAAATCAAAGAAGTTAATTAAATTAAAAGTAAAATAAAAGTATTAAATTAATAACTAAAACTAGGAGCTAATTTTATGAAAATGCCACAAAATAGATAAACCATTAGTTGATTTTATCTAAAAAAAAAAGAAAGAATAAAACCAAATTATTAGTATCAAAAATGAAAAGAATGAATGTACCACAAATGAAGATGAAAGTAAAGTGATTATTAGGAGTTATTTTGCTCAACTACATGACAATAAAACTTATAATCTAAATTGAATGGATGCATATTTAAAAAATTATAAATTACCTACGTTAACAGAAAAGGAAATACTTAAATACTTAAAATACTTAAATACTATCTCAGAAAAAGAAATTTAATAAACCATAAATTAGTTCCTTAAGGAAAAAAAAACATGACCAGATAGATTTGCAAGTGAATTCTACCTAACACTTGATGAACAATTAATTCAAATATGATACAAACTGTTTTTTAAAAATGGGTAACAAGGAATCATATGAAATTCCTTTTGTGATACAAAAAATGTTTTGGATACTTAAACCAATGAGAGGAAAAACAAAGAAAGAAAATTTTAGACTGATTTCCTGAATAAATGTTGAAGCCAAATATTTTAAACATAATACTAGTAAGGAGATTTCAGAAATTTATTACAAAGATCACATACTGTGACCAGGCTGTACATATACCAGGAATTCAGGATTGGTTCAATATTAAGAAAACTGTAAGCATAATTGGCCATATTAATAACTAAACCAACAAAGATCATATGATAAGATTCAGAAAAAGCTTTTGCCAAAATACAGCATCTATTCCTATCAAAAACAGAAAAAATGTGAATAAATGGAGCTTTTCTTAAAATGATAGATAGTATCTATCTAAAACCATGAGCAAGCATTATCTGTAATAGGGATTAAAGTTAAAGCTTTCCCAGTAAGATTATGGGGCAAGCAAGGATGTCCATTATCACCATGATTATTCAATATTATAAAGAAAAATAGTTAGCCATAGCAATAGGACAAGAAAGAAAAATTGAAGGAATAAACACAGGAAACAAAACTTTACTTTTTGTAGATAATGTGACAGTATACTTAAAGGACCCTTGATAGTTGATTAAGAATGTAGTTGAAACAATGAATGACCTTAGAAAAGTTGCAACACATAAAATAAACCCATACAAATCATTAGAATTTCTATATGTTACCAAGAAAATCCAGCAGGATGAGAGAAAAAGCGAAATTCCATTAAAAATAACTACAGATAGTAGAAAATATTTGGAATCTACCTGCCAAGTAGGGCAACTAAGTGGTGCAAGGGGTAGAGCGCCAGGCCTGGACTCAGGAAGAACTGAGTTGAAATCTGACCTCAGATACTGTGTGACCCTAGGAAAGGCACTTTACCATGTTTGCCTCAGTTTCCTCATCTGAAAGAAAAGGGCAAACCACTCCAGTATCTTTGCCAAGAAAACTCAACATGGTGTTGTGAAGATCTGGACATGACTATAACTACTGAAAAACAACTACTTGCCAAGACTTGCACAGGAACTATATGAGCAAAATACTCTTCACACAAATAAAGGCACTTCTAAATTATTAGAGAATCATTAATTTCTAATGGTTAGGTCAAGTTAATACAATAAAAATGAGAACACTAAATTAATTTACTTATTCAATGCCATACCAATCAAACTATAAAAATTTTACTTTATAGAGCTAGAAAAATAGTGATAAAATTCATCCGGAGGAACAACAGATCAAGACACTCAAGAAAATCAATAAAAATGTATAAAATAGTAATCATCAAAATTTTGTATTGGATAAGAAATATAGTGCTTGATTAATAGACCAGATTAGGTACACAGTATACAAAATCCAGTGGATACAGTAGCCTGTTGTCATGCAAACATCCTAGCTATTGAGGCAAGAACTCACTATGTGATTGAAACTATTGGGAAAGCTGAAAGTAGTCTGGCAAAACTAGGAACAGACCAACATTTCACATCATATACCTAGATAAGCTCAAAATGGGTATGTGATTTAAACGTAAAAAAGAGATATCATAAACAAATGATGAGAGCATAGAAGAAATTACTTGTCAGATAAATGGATAGGGGAAAAGTTCGTGAATAAGCAAGGATAAACAGGCTTACAAGGTATTAATGAATAATTTTGATTACATCATATTAAAAAGATTTTGCACAAATAAAACTAATGCAGTCAAAATCAGAAGGAAAGCTGGAAAGTAGGAAAAGATTTTCCACCAAGTTTCTCAGATAAAGATCTCATTTCTTGAATGTATAGATAAC
Source organism: Pseudochirops cupreus (assembly GCA_028627135.1). Classification (NCBI taxonomy): domain Eukaryota; kingdom Metazoa; phylum Chordata; class Mammalia; order Diprotodontia; family Pseudocheiridae; genus Pseudochirops; species Pseudochirops cupreus. Next base: position 291,257,771 of record CM053582.1, on the reverse strand, counting down.
TGAACAAATTTATAAAAGTAGGAGCCATTCCCCAATTGGTTAATGGTTAAGTATTATGAACAGGAAATTTTCAGAGGAAACCCAAGTTATCAATAATCATATAAAATGAACAAAATAACTAATAGAGAAATGCAAATTAAAACAATTCTGAGGTACCATCATATGCCCATCAGATTGACCAAGATGATAGAAAAGGAAAAATGACAAGTGCTAGAAGGGCTGTAGGAAGAATAGAATACTAATGCACTGTTGCTAGAGCTATGAATTAGTGCTACCATTCTGGAAAGAAATTTGGAACTATGCTCCCAAAACTATAAAATTATTTATAATCTTTGATCCAGAAATACCAGTAGTAGGTCTGTGCTGTAAAGATATCAAAGGACAATGAAAAAGTCCCATCTACAAAATATTTTCGATAATTTCTTTTTGTTTTGGCAAAAAATGGCAACTGAAAGTCCATCAATTGTAGAGGACCAAACAAATGATGGTGTATGAATGTGATAGAATACTATTGTGCTGTAAAAAATGAAGATGGTTTCAGAAAAACATGTGAAGGCTTATATGAACTATTGCAAAGTTAAGTGAGCAGAAACAGGAGAACAATTTACACAGTAACAGAAATATTGTAAAGATAATCAACTTGAAAGACTTAGTGACATCGATCAGTTACAATAGTTCCAAAGGACTCATAAAGAAAAATGCTATTAATCTCCAGGTAGAGAACTGATGGACTCAGAGTGTAAATTGAGCTATGTTTTCTTTCTTTTTATTATTTCCCCTCTAGGACATGCCTAATACAGAAGTATGTTTTGCATGAATTCATATATATAATGGGTACTGTATTTCTTGCCTCACAGGGTGGTTGTAAAGGACAAATGAGGCAATGGATGAAAGATGTTTTCCAAATCTTGAAGTCCTCTATTAAATATTAGCAATTTTTATTTACAAGGTGTCCATAAAACCTTTAAGAGTATCCAAAACTACAGGGGCAGGTAGGTGGTGCAGTGAATAGAGCACCGGCCCTGGAGTCAGGAGGACCTGAGTTCAAATCCGTCCTCAGACACTTAACACAAAAACTAGCCATGTGACATTGGGCAAGTCATTTAATCCCACTTGCCCTCCAAAAAAAAAAGGCAAAAAAAAAGAGAGAAAAAAGAAGAGTATCTAAAACTATCCAGGGTAGCAAATGGTTTCTAAAATGCCATACTTTTTTCCTTCATATTATTCTATATTTTCTCTATATAATTTCTTCATATTACATGTGAAAGGAAGGAGTTAATAAAATGAATGAAAAAGAGGAGCTTAATTTATTAGAAATTCTTCATTCTCCCCAAACTGTTACATGCGAAAAAAGGAATTCATTAACTATTCCTTGAATGCAATAGTCACTAAATAACTTTTGAGTAGGCATTGCTTCATTCATCATCTTTTTTATCCATAACACCTGGTAACATGCTTGACACATAGTAGTAGTTTAATAAATGTTGATGGCTTGATTGATAGCTTCTTGTGGAGGAACTTGGTGGTATCATTCACAACTCTGCCATTATCTCACTTTTAAAAAGGAAAGGCTAGTGAAATTTAAGAAAAGGTTACTTGATAAATCAACATTCTTAACCTAAAGGGTAAAAGAAAGGTCAAGAAAGAACTACATAATCTATATTTTTAGGAAAACAGAAAGGAAGGCACTTTTCTAGGAGTTGTTGATATGGAGACAACAATGAAATAGTCCTTGCCTTCAGGGAGTGTGTCTTCTATTAGGTGCTTACAACATGTTAAGAATTTTGAAGGGAGACTCAGGAGAATTCTAACAGCTTGGTGGATCAGGTAAGGATTTCTGTGGGAGATGATACCAAAACTGGGCTTTAAAGGGACCTAGGGATTCCAAGTAGAAAATCAGAGAGGGAGTGCTTTTAAGGCATTTTGAAGAAATAACAACAACATCCAACATTTATATAACTCTTACTATGATTCCAGGCAATGTGCGAAGTGTTTACAATTATTATCTCATTTGATCCTTCATAGCGATCTGGAGGGTAGGTGCTATCGTTATCATCATTTTGCAGATGAAGAAGTTGAAGCAAACAGTAGTCAAATGACTTACCCAGGGTAACACAGCTAGTAAGTTTCTAAGGTTGTATTTGAACTCAGGTCTTCCTGATTCCAGGCATTGTTCAGTATCCACTCTGCCTCCTGGGTGTCCCAAAAAGGAGCTCAGAGGCCATTTACTGTGTTAAAGAGGAATTCTATCTAAGGCAAAATTTCTGCACATGGAAGATCTCCATTTCCTGGAAGGAAAAAAAAAATCACCTCAGATAGCCAACTTCCCAAAGGAAAATGAGGTTTACAAAACTACTGGCAAGTTAATTTGCTGGGTGTGTTACAGAGTCAGGAGCAATCCAATAAGTGTATTGTGCATTAACACGTTGGAAGGAAATTGTTCTAAGTGATTTTTTACACTTTGTGTATTTTTAAGGCATGTTGCCTCCCCTCTGCAGCACTGTGTTAATCACCTCTGAAGCGAAATTACTTGAAGAATGCAAAATATTTGAAGTGTTTTGATGAATAGTAAGCAAGTCCTCTCAGGGAATAGGAAATTGTTATTTTATGGAGCTAATTCGCCTTTATTAGAGTTCCTGTTTGTCACTGCACTGGAAGTCAGATGTGCTCTCTGGAACCACCTGCGGTTTCTTTTGTTCACTGCAGCGCTATTAATATAGGACCATACCATTTAGAAAGCCCTTAAATAGGATTAGCTATTAATCCAAGGCTTTGTTTTCCTTTAACAAAAAGAGAGAGAAAGGCTTACTGTTAATATTATATATATATATATTTTTTTAAATTTTACCCATGGGTAAGGTAAGTATAACTGCATTTGCCACTGTATCCAGATTTTTAGAAACGAGCAAAACAGTTGTGTCAACCCTACACAATTAGGTAATTCTGAACACAGCTGCATGGGCAGAGGAGGACTGCATATGTGAATAGCTTTTACATATGTGCATATCTGCTTTTGCAGAGCAAACTGCTTCTGTTCTGCTTTTCTTTTTTAAACAAGTGTTTCTTAAACCTGAGATTGCATTTCAATTAAACCTATGGGAAAAGCACGTGCATTTATTTTATTGAGCATCAATGAATGCTAGCTTTCATAAAAGTGTTAAATGTCTCTTTATGAATGCAGTAGTTTTCAATACAGTGAGTTACTTTATTGCCATATAGCTGTTGAAGTGGTGGACCTGGAGTCAGAACAACCTGAGTTCAAATCTACCCTCAGCTATTTACTAGCTGTGTGACCCTGGGCAAATTTCTTCTCTCAGTTTCCTCATGGGTAAAGTGGAGATAAGAACAGTATTTAGTTCACAGGGCTGTTGTGAAGATCAAATGAAGTAGTATTTGTAAAACATTTTCCAAATCTTAAGGTGCTATAAAAGTGCTACTTTTTGTTATTATTATTAATTATTATTACCTTCTTGGGAAGGTACTGAAGTTTTTGATTCACCTTATTTCAGGGAGAAAATGTGAACCTAGAACCACAAATTTTGATAGCTAATCATACCTTAAATTTTATAGGTATGATTTTTATTCCTTTATCTGAACAGATGTCAAGCTTTATGTTTACAGTATCTTTAGCTATGAGAGTGAAGTGACCATTAAATTAGCATCATTTTATGAAGTTTAATATTTTAATACCTTCATTCAGTCAGATACTTGGAAGAGAACAAAATACTGCTCTCCTTGTACATGGCTTGCATATTTATTATCATTTTTGATGTGAAAAGCAGGAGCAGTAGTAACATGTCTGAAATGCTAGATGTCCAGAGAGCTATGGATGATATGTGTGTCTTTGAAACAACTTGACATTTGAGTGGAATCAACTAAAACACTTCAGAGACACTGATTCCTGGTTTTAAGATTGGTTATAGAATCAGGGAACTCCTATGATGTGAACTCTCAGCTAAATCAGCTCTAAGCCTTAGTTTTTTTTAAGACAATATACAAATATTTGTGTGTCCTTAATCCCTTTGGATAATATTTTACTAGGAGGTTAAGATAAATGATAATTTTTTTTCCCAAGAACAACTCTGCTCGTAAAACATTCATATAAAAAATGTTAAATTCTCCAAAAATCGACATAGAAAAAACTTGACATGAGGGTAGAACAGTGTTATTTTACTGTCTTGAAGCATTCAGCAGGCATCCATGAGTCATAATTATTCATGTCTTCAGAAAATATGAAATTTGGTCCAACTGTTTTGAGACACATTTCCATCTATATATGAAGTCAAATACATAAGATGTCGTATAATATATATACACGCATATTTATAAACATACTTGTAAATTTAATCTGCATCACCAACACATCATTAAAACTAGACAATCAATAATACAATAAACAAAGATCTGATTTCTGACTTGTAAATGAGCACACTGAAAATGTAAAAATTGGATCCAGCTGATTAGAACTTGTCCTATCACACCCCTACCTCCATCTCCACAGCCCCCTTCTACCAGTGATGAGTAAAGTATTCCTAGAACTTTTCATTTTGTGGCAAGGTGTAAGCCAGTTATCTCTTATTCCTCCCCCAGCTCTTTTTCTGACTTTTCTACCCTGCCTACACATTTCCATTCTGTTTTTGTGTGTTGTCTTCCCTCATTACAATGTAAGCTCTTTTAGTGGAGTGAAAAAAAGGTGTTTGTGTCCCCAACATCTAACACATTGTCTGAGACATAAGGTTTAATACATATTTGTTTCTTAACTTATTGTCAAACTAGATGACTATTTTCCCCTTCTGATGAATCACATGATCACAAATGATACTCCCAGAAGCAATCTAGAAAGCGTTGCAAAGAATTTGAAAGTTCCGAGAAGGAAAGTAAAAACCTCAGCAACACAGATGGCGTTCTTTCCACTGCTGTTGAAGGGAAGGCCTTCCCAAGAAAAAAGGCAGATTTGGTAAATGAGCAGCAGATTGAAAAGATGGTGTGAGAATTGGATTTTAATTTCTGACTCATGACTTAAAATATAGGAGTGGGTTTGTGGATTGGGAAATGTAGTATGCCTTACAAGGTATAGTATGAATGCATTTGTCTTGAGTCTTTCAAATATAATAAAAATGCTTAAAATTGAAAAGGAAATAGGGAGGAAGAAAATTTTCCACGACTGTTCAGAGAGTAGCTATAATATATCAAGAATGGGAATATTAATGAATGGGTCAAAGAGCAAAACAATAGAAATGATAGCAACATCCAAAGCAATAAAAGAGACAACATGTTAAAATTTGCCTAAAGAAATCCTTAAAGTAAAATGTATCCCTCCGAACACATATGTTAACAAAGGAGAGAAAGAATGCCTAGTAAAGCGAGCATGAAATTTAAAAATTAGAAAATCAACAAATTAATAATCCCCAAACAAGCACAAAAATGTAAAAATCAAAGAAGAACTAGAGTAGAAAACAGATTAATGAGCTGAAAAAATAAAGAACTTTTTTAAAACAAACTAACAAAATTGACAAACCTATAGCTAATTTGATTAAGGAGGGGGAGGGAGAAATAAGGGAATAGAATCCAATACTCCAAATAAAATGAATAAGAAAGAGGAATTCACACCATATGGAGGGAAAATAAATAACGTTATTATATGATTATAGATTTATAGCTAGAAGTAACTTTAAAGGTCCAAATTATTTATATCACAGATGAAGAACTGTTGATCAGTGAGTTTAAAAGATTGCCTCTGATTCATATGATTAGTAAATTGCAATCCTGATATTCAAATCTAGGTCTCTCTGACTTCATATCTTGAATGTTCACCACTGCACTATGTGTTTGTTTGTTTTTTTAAAAACTACTCAGGTACTATTCATTACAAACAGGTACTTCCAACCTGAACTAATTTCTTTCCCACAAAACAATTAGAATGATATGTTGGGGAATCTCAGGGTAGCTAGGTGGTACTGGGTACTGATAGATTGCTCGTCCTGGAGTCAGGAAGACTTCCCTTCCCACGTTCAAAATATGGCTTCAGATACTTACTAGCTGTGTGACCCTTGGCAAGTCACTTAACCGTAGTTGCCTCAATTTGCTCACCTGTTAAATAAGCTGGAGAAAGAAATGGCAAACCACTCCAGTATCTTTGCCATAAAAACCCCAAACAAGGTCACAAAGAGTTAGTCATAACTGAACAACAGGGGAATTTCATAGATATATACCTAGATTTCAGCAACACATTTGGTAAAGTTTCCTACCTTATTTTGTAGACAAGAGAGAGGGGGGAAAGTGTGATAAATTGTGTTTGGTGGTTTGCAGTTGGTTGAATGACTATATTCAAAGAATATATGCATCAATGATCTCCTGGAAGGATGTCTTTAGTTGAGTACATCCAAGGAGCTGTCCTTGGTGCTGTCATGTTACATTCAACAGTATCATTAGTGGCATAGATGATGACATAGAAAGCATGCTTATCAAATTTATGGATGATGTGGAGCAGGGAGGGATAGGAAACATATAGGATGGCAGAATAAGAAATTCAGAAAGGTTCTAACAGGCTTGAACAGTAGACATAATCTAAAATTATAAAATGTAATAGGAACACATATAAACTCTCACTTGGGTTAAAAGAAGAAATGTACAAGAACAAGATGTTGGAGTTCTGGCTAGAGGATGGACAATTCTGAAACAAAATATTTTAAAAATGGACTACAACATAAATCAATAGTATGAAAGGATATGCAAATATATAATGTGACTTTTGGTTTCATTAATAGAAATGCAGTGCTTAGAAAGAAGATGAATGATAATCATTTTGTACACTGACCTAATAGGATAGTGTATTCAATCTGAACACCAAATTTAGGAAAGACATTGTCAAAAGCAGAATATTTCAAGAAGAGGAATGCAAGTATGATAAAAAGCATAGATATTATGTGTTAGGATTAATTGAAGGAACTGGAGATGACTGAACTAAAGAAGAGAGTCTTATGTAGGAACAATTTCTATTTTCAAGTGTATGAAGGACTGAAATGAAAGAGAAATTAGACTTGTTTTTCTTAATCATAAAGAATAGAATCACTAGCACTACAAAGTGCAGAGAGACAAATTCAGCATGGATGTAAGAAAAAATGTCCTATCAATTATAGCAGTATAAAGTGGAGTTGGCTGACTCAGGGATTAGTGAGTTCCCTATCACTAGATGCTGTCTTATGGAGGATGGAAAAAACCTACTTGATGGAAATGTTTTAGGACAAATTTTTGCTCAGGTATCCAGAAGACCTCTTAATTTCCTTCCAACTCTGAGATTCTACAATTAGGATTCTATAAGGAATGTGGCCGTGGGTGCACCTTGTGGTGCTTGATCTATTAATGAATCTTGCTGCAATGAACATTCTTCTTGTATCATGATGGCAAGAGAATTGGATGATCCTTGACATTTCACTTCTTTCAGGGACTTGGTTTACTTTTCTCCTCTACTGAGTTTTATCCATTGCTTTCACCTCATATCTGTTTCCTGGAGTCCCTGCCACCTGGGTCAGGCTGCAGGATGGAGCAGAAACATTTTCTTTCTTTCTTTGTCCTGCTCTCTGAAAATAGAAGTCAAACTTTCTTTAAGGCTTTTTAAAGGCTTGTTATTACACACTGAAGGGAATTATGTACAGGAGGGGAAATGATACAAAATAAGAGAGATATTTATGTTTATAGATCCTTGAGAATTCAGTACTTTATCTTAGAGTAAGTCCTGGGGGCAGGTTCTTTTCTCCTCTCGATTTCCCAGTTCAGTCTTTCTTCATAAGCATTTCCCCTGATCTATGTCTAATATTCAGGTTGCAAGTGTCTCTTTGATCCATTATTTAGACTAGCTAATCCTTCCTCCTGTGGCCTCTAGACCAGATTATCACATTTAAAACTGACCAAAATGGAGGTCATTCAGGCAGTGCTCTATTTACAAACATTCAGAATACATTCCCTGTGTCTCTATGCCTGCTGTGGTTTCTTATGTGCTTGAGGGGACAATTCAAGGTGGGAGACTTTTACAATGAAGAAAGATTTGGGAAATTATACCACAGACTTATTTAGGAGCTGAATTAATTTAGCTTCAGAAAAGAACATTCTGAAAGGAAATGTTTAAGGAAGTGAGAGAGAGTAAGTAGTTTTAGATATGATAGTAAAAGAAAAAATGCTTTTTGAATCAGGTCTTTGAAGATATACAGTAGAAGAGACTCAGTGACTGTATACACATCCTATATGAAGTTATTTTGGCCAATGCTATTTTATGATATCATTGATAAAGTATAATCAAATCAAAATGACCTTGTATTTACTTCGTACTATTTTGCATATACTTGTAGGTATTCATGTTATTTCTTCCAGTGGAATGTAAATTCTTTGGGAGTAGGGTCTGTTTCATTTCTATCCTTTTATGCCCCACACAAAAGAGTGCTGAGCATACTTAGTGGTACATTATTAATAGATACTATTTGATTGATTGAAATTCTGGCAATAGTGAACCACTGAAAATTCTTGAGTAATGGAGTATGATAAGACTTGTGCTTTAGCCAGACTATTTTGGAAGCTATGTAGAGGATGTATTGGGTAGGAGAAGAGCTTGACTGGAGGCAGGGAGAACAATTAGGAGGCTGCTACAATATTCTAAGCAAGAGGTGATGAGAAACCGAACTGGGGTGGTGGCCATTTGAGTGGAGACAAGGGGCTAGATATAAAAGAGCGATAAACACCCCTTTCTACTCTTGCTATAATCATGTTGTCCTTTGAACACTAGGATGCAGTGGATATCTCACCGCCCCCCCCCCAACATACACACACACACACACACACACAGATTCACCATTTTCAAGGATAGGGGTATTGTTGCAGGCAAAAAATGTAATGGAGCACGATGGAAATCTATTCAATCATTTTCTGGTTTCTATCCTGTTTTTTTAAAAAGATGATCTGGTCACATTGTCCTTTATTCTGAAATTTGATACTAATTCTTGATATGGTGAAATATTTATGGAAAAATACCTGAATAGAATTCCTTTTCTTACACATTTGGAGAGTGAGAGTTTCTAGACTCGAAATAACCAAATAGGAATTATTATTTGGGAGTACTGAAAGTTAAGATTGTAGCACCTTCTTAACTTCTTTCTAAAAATTGTTTACCCTTGTTGCCCTCAAGAATATTTTGAACACATGAGTTATAAATATTAGTAATGATTTTTTTCTGACCCAGCTGGCCTACCAACCCAAACTGCTGTGTTATCTGCATAATGCAAATGATTGCAGGCCTTCCTTCTCCCTATGGCTCTGTTCCTAAAGTCACAGTGAGCATATGTGGAAATAGCCAGATTGAACACAAACACAAATGTTTGCTCTAGCTCTGCCCAAGACTTGTTATAACAATCTTTGAAAAGTGAATTGTTTTGCCAAGTGAAGACTTAAACTGTAAACTGATAATTAATAACTCAGGCATGTTGGGTGTTTTCTTTCCCCTAAGACACTTCACATTTGATAAGCAAGTGAGAGTTCCTAGATCCTTTGCTGCAAACTAATTAAGCTATTTTTTTTCCTGTTTGGCCCAAATATGGCAAGATATTCTCAAATCTGGTGATGAAGATTTGGATCTGTCACTTTCTATGGTGGCTATGATTGCTGCAAGCATGAATGGGAGCATACACATATCTTAGAGGAATAGAATGAGAAATTCCTTATCCTATTCCCATCCTCATCCAAAACATTTTTTTGTGTGTGTATGCATGCTTGTGTGTATCATATATGTGCTTATGTTGTCTGCATATTGTACATAATGAATAATAACATGTAGTAGTCTTATGATTATATAAGGGGGTATCCCAAAAGTATTCATTTTAAGCTTTATTAGCTTAAATAGTTTAAAAATATACTAAGACTTTTTGGAATACACTATATCATATAATATCATATATCATATCATGTCATGTCATGTCATATCATATGACATCATATCATACCATACCATATCATACCATATCTAGAATTTGCAGAATTAATATATAATATACACGTATATGAGAAAGACAGTATGACATAGTGGATAGAGAACCAACCTCACAGCCAGGTCCTGCTTCCGATACTTAATGACTATGACTACAGGCAAGACATTGGACCTTTTGGTGCCCCAGACAACTTTCTAAGGCAATAAGTTGTAGTTCTGCATTGCTAGATTTTTTTTTCAGCAGGAGATTCCTACACTATTGAAATTATAAGACTAGTTCCTTTTCCTATCCTAAATGCACATGCATATTTATTTGTTTACCTAGATAGGTACTTTTCTGCTTGTGCTACTTTAAAAATTAAGTAGTAAGTTTATTTGACTTTCTTTAACATCAAATAATTAATTACCCGTTTCAAATAAGTTCAATTTAACAAGCATGTATTAGACTTGTTATGTAAGACTTTGTGCTTGGCTCAGTAATAATAATAAGTAATAAACTAATGTAAACATTAAGAAAGGAAGAAAAAATTTGTCTGCACTGCCACCTAGGAACTTACATTATAAATTATGTAACATATATTTGCAAATGAGGTATCTGAGATATAACAGAAAGAGTTAGATTAAAAGTCTGAAAAACTGGGCTCTGTTACTTATGCTTTATATAACCTTGGGTAGGTCACTTCATTTTTATGAGCCTCAGTTTCATCTGTAATATTAGTTCATTGGAATAGATGGTCTATAGCTCTGCACAGCAAGTTTGCAAGCTTTAATGGACTTATCACCACATAAACAATAATTTATATATACATGTCTATATACATGTATATGTGTATTTATATCTGTAATGTTTATGCAGTGTTTTACAAATATTATTTCATTTTATCCTCACAAGAACTCTGAGAGGTAGGTACTGTTCTTATCCCTACTTTACAGATGAGAGTGACTTGCTCAGGGTTACCCAGCTACTAACTGACTGGAACTGGATTTGAATTAGATCTTTCTAACTCCAGATCTAGCACTTCATCCATTCTTCCATCTGCCTGCCTTTATATATTATAGAGATGAGAGGGAAATTATTGAGTGTGGTGAAAAATGAAGAGAGAACTATGGGAATTGCATCTTGAGATTAAGGGAAGATCAATTTCTTCTTTTCCTATAACAGTGGTTTAGAAAAGCTTTGTGGGTGAGATAGATTTTTAGTAACAATAATGGAAATATGCAACAATATTTTCACTATGACATCACATATTATTCTAAGAATTCTAGACATTTGCAGAACTAGATAGTTATAGTCAGAGATTGAGGAAAGGAATTAAAATGCAGAATTCCAAGTGTTTCTTTATTGGCTATAGTAAATGAGAGGAATTTAGCACTGAACTAATTAAAAAAAAATCTTTCTTCCAATTCAACATGTGAACACATCAGTAAATTTATAGGAAAGTATAATTTCTCTGTATTCATGGACTGTGCTAAAAATCTATTTTCTAGAGCTAGATATGCTGAAAACAAATATAGTTCCATATGGTTTTATATTCCTGCTCATAAGCTACAAGATTAATTTTATAAATTGCAAGATTTAGAACAGAAATTTCTAAGCTTCCAAATAACATTTTTCTTTTCTCATTTTCTTAAGTACAGAAAACTTGCTGGAGCTTCAATGGGGAAACAAATTCTCCAGCTTTTCACTTCTTAAAAGACAGAAAAGTGAATATTCCCATCCATTTATTTACCCACAGAGAGACTGTATTTTTTAAAATGTGAGTTTTGTGCCACACTACCAGTTTTCTGCACATCAGAGAATTAGTCTGAAATATTTCCCAAAATAGTTATTCTTCCTTCTTATCATTTCCCTTCTTTCCCCTCTTCTTCTTAGAGAATTTAGTTGTTTAACTTTCCTTATTATACTTAGAATCCATTTTCCACTCTAAAACTCCCAATGTAGGAATAATTTGGGTGATTAATGTATCTCAGATTTGCTCAAGCCTCCTTCCCAGATACTCTGAGAAACTTCAAGATTATCGAAATTCAATCCTAGAAGCTTATTTGTAGACAAATAGGCAAGGAACACACATTTAGAACCTAAACCTTTAAAAAGAATAGGGAATATATCTTCTCCACACCTATACTCTGCATATATTCAGGACATTAGATTATATTCCCCAAGCACATAGGGAGGAAATATGGGAGCACAATCCTTAGAAATAGTTATATACCAGGGTGAGGAATGTTGGGACATGATGGGGAAAATTTAGTTATGCTTTCAGGTTTTTTTTCCTGGCAATTAGAAAACTAATCTCAGTCATGGCAAGAATTCTCTCTTTTCAGTTCTTTTGGATTATTTTTGGCAGCCTGCAAACTTGCTGTGCAGGCTAGTGTCCCCCCTCCTGTCTTGGGCACCATAATGAATGTATCCTTCATTTGGCTCTTCTTGTTCCCAGCAGTCTCTTGCTCCTTATGGTGAAATCTCCTCTGCCTGCTGTGTGTACCAACTTTTGTGTATGACAAAGTCATTCAGTTCCTTCAGCATGAGTCTCCAGGGAAAACAAATCTTGATTGGAGGGGCTTTTGTCTACCTCGGTGCATACAGTACTGCAAAATGTAGACCTGCCAGCGTCCAACTTCTGTTCCAAGTTTTTTATGAGTTTCATTTGGTCATATTCCTTTGAAAACTTCTTATGAAAATATTGTTCATGAAAATGAACATGTTTATACTGGCTGCTTGGTCTTGTAGATAGAACACTGTTCTTGGAATCAGGAAAACCTAAGTATGAACCCTGTCTTAGGATACTTACTAGCGTGGGCAGGTCATTTAATTTTCCATCAGTTTTCCACATCTCTAAAATGGGGATAATAATAATAATACATAGCTCACAGGGTGGTTGTAGGGATAAAACAACATCTGCATAGATTGCTTTGCAAATGTTAAAATACTACACAAATATTAGCTAAGAATTATTAATGTGAGTAAAATCTCAATGGCTAGACAAAAGCCCTGGCAATTCCAGAGGGTTACTTGGGGTTTTTGTTTTAACTGATTTGAAATTATAAACAATTACCAATGGTGATTAAATGTTTTTTAACCTACAGCCTTCTCTCAATTATCCATGGCCACAAAAGGGGAATGTTGATGTAGGTAATCAGAAACTGCAAGTAATCTGCATGAACAAGGCTGACTCACATAGAGAAAAGGAACTGGCCCCGAGGGAGCTCTGTGCCCAGCTGTGTGTGGTGGAGTGCCTGGATGCTCAGCTGGGTGATTGATCAGGGTTGACGGGATTGAACAGGTTGTGTTTGTAAACACTGTATCCACTGGCTTTCAGTTTTCATTTTTTTGACTCATTTCAAACAGCCACATCAGGAAGCTATGTGAAAAAAAGGGAGGAAAGGCTTGAGGAGACAGAAAGTGGAACAACAAAAGGAAGGATAATGTGACAGTATATACATAACCACAAATATACATATGCAAATTTTGAATACTGAATTTTTATCTTGATGCAAAGATAGAATCATGGAAAGTGTAAATTATTCTTTTATTTTCAAGCACCCAGTTAATTACAGTGTAATGAAGCGAATGGAAGTTTGCTCTTTCAATCATTAGTTGTTGGCAATATTTTCCATTGTGATGAAGATGGGTGAAATAGACTTCGTTAATTTATCATATTTTCTATGTGATACTATATATTCCAAGAACTGTTCTAGGCACTAGAAGAGAGGCACAGTGTAACTAATATGAGAGCATTGTGCTCAGGAAGCTTGTCATTAGGTTGGATACAGGATTCATATAAAGATATTTTATGTTATATATTATTTTGTTTTTGTTAAGTATAGCACCAAAGTGTAAAAAAAAGTCCTATGTGAGGTCTGATGGGATGAAAGTTGCTAATGTCCTGGAAGGGATGAATCAGGGAATGCTTTCTGGGAGATGTCCCATTCTGGTTGGTCTTTAAAGGATGGGTAGGAATTCAATTGTTGAAAAGAGGAAGAAAGGATATTTGAGTATAGGGAGCAGAAGAAATAAAGGCACAGAAGAGAAACATGGGATATGTTTGGAAATAGTCCAATTTAAGTATAGCATAAGGAAGGATACATGTTATGTGTGTGTGTGTGTGTATACACATATAGTAACTAAATATATATAGTAACTAAAATATATATATTGTAATATATATGTATATATACATACATATATATGTATGTATGTATATATACATATATATTTATAGTAAGCTCTTTGATCACAAAGACTGTCTTTTGATTCTTTTTTGTATGCTTAGTGCTTGGCACAGTGCCTGGTGTATAGTAGATGCTCAGTAGATATTAATTGACTGACCAACTAGATGCAAGTAACTAGTTTAATACAATTAAATTGGAGAGGTAGCATGACTAATGGATTGAAAGCTCCTCTAGGATTTAGGAAGATCTGAGTTCCAAACCCACTTCTGCAACATATTAATTCTGTGACTCTTGGTAAACCACATAATCTTTCAATACTGTAGGCCATTCTCTAAGAGTACAAGTTACTGAGAAGATGGTTATCTACTTTGGTAGATGAAACTCCTCAATGGGAGCTCCCTGCACTGATGGAATCACAGCTGTGAAAAGATTAACTAACTAAATTACACTAGGTGAGGCAGCAGGCCAAAGTGAATTGAGAGCTCACTAATTGCAGGGTCACATGTGGACACCCACTGGTTGCATAAGTCTAGCCAAGTCACTTACACTCTCAGTGCCCAGGCAACTCTCTAAACTTAAAGTTGGAGAAAAGATGCTGGTTTGCATTAGGAGAGGGCATTTTTTCACTGGAAATTTCCTTCACCAATGAAATCAAAGGTCTAATACAAAAACAAAACAAAATAAAAAAAAAAAACAACTAAAAATCGCAGCACCTCCAACCTCCTCCCCCACATAAACCATCTGTCATTTTGTTGATATGGGAATTCTTTCCACCAATGAAGATTACAGTTCATTTATATTTTAGTAGGTGATAGCCTCAAGGATCAAGAACTAGAAAGGACCTTAGAGATAATATATTCCAACCTAAGAATTTTCACACAGTATAAGGAACAGACTATGTACCTAATGAATGTTAGTTGATTTTGTAAAATCTCATTCATTCATTCATTCATTCATTCATTATTTTTGAATGTATTTTGCCTCCCTTCCTCAATGACCTGACCGGAGTATACTCTTTGGAACAAGGATTAAAAAAGAAAAAGAAAGAAAAAAATTTTCAACAGTATCAGTCAACCCATTTACTGCATCAGATAGTAAATACAACATTCCATGCCCGTAGTTCCCCGCTCCCTCTCTCCCCCTGCAATGAAGGAAGGATTCTGCAATTTCTCAGCTTTTCTTCTGATCTTGGTCATTATCACTGCACAGCATTCGATTTCACTTGTTCTTTCCATGGACATTATTGTTGCATATATTGTTTTCCTCGTGCTTACTTTATCTTGTATTCACGTGTATAATTCTCACCTGTTTCTCTGAATTCTTCATATTCATCATGTCTTACGGAATAGTAATATTCAACTACATTTGTTTAGCATCCTCTAGTCTAGTGGTTCTCAACCTGTGGGTCATGTTCAGTTTGTAACAATGAAAATGCATCCTGCATACCAGATATTTACATTGCGATTCATGATGGTAGCAAAATTACAGTTATGAAGTAGCAATGAAAATAATTCTATAGTTGGGGGTCACCATAACATGAGGAACTATATTAAAGGGTCACGGCATTAGGAAGGTTGAGAACCACTGCTCTAGTCTATGAACAATTATTTTGTCCTCAGTTCTTGTTACCATAAAACATATGGCAATGCATATATTGGTAGATATAGGGTCTTTCTGTCTTTATCCTTCTGGGCACATATGCTTAATAGCAGTACCTTTGGTTTTAAAGGGTCTAACCCATAGTGGGCAACCTGTGGCCTTGAGACCACACATGGCCTACTAGGTCTTTGGGTGTAGCCTTTTGACTGAGTTCAAATTTTACAGAACAAATCCTTTTATTAAGGGTATTTGTTCTATGAAGTTTGGATTCAGTCAAAGGGCTGCACTCTAACCTCATATTTAAGGCCCAGAAAGGTAACCAAAATTACATAGCTAGTAAGTGTCAGAGACAGGATTTGAATCTAAGTACAATATTCTAATTATTATGCCATGCTATCTCTCAATATAAATTAGAATGTGATATGTGCATAGAATACAGAATGCTATAAGACATTTTAGCAAAGAGAGACTACTTGGTACTGGATTATCGGGGGAAATTTTATGGTGGAGGGGCATCTGAGATAAACACTGAAGGAAAGGGAGGATTTCAAAGGGTGGAGACACAGTGGCATGGCGTACTTAAACAGTAAAACTTTATGGCTTCTTGACTGATCAGCATAATGCAGTAAGGTGATTAAAGTATCCCTATACCATATTGCCAAACATTCTACATAGGCAGCATGTTGTAGTGGATAGAGCACTGGGCTTGGAGTCAGGAAAATCTGGGTTCAAATACTACCTCAGAGAATAATTGACTGTATGACCTTGGGCAAGTCATTTACCCAGAGACTCAGTTTTCTCATCTGTATAATGGCTATGATGATATCATCTACGCCATTGAGTTGTTGTAACTCACTCAATCTACATTTAGCTTCAATGATCATCTCTAGCCAGATTATTCAGAGATGGTCTGAGTCCTAGTCTCTTTCCTGAGATCTAATCCCTTATCACCATCTTCCTATCAGGTACTTCAAACAAAGTTCTGTAGGCATATCAAACTCAGCATGTTCAAAACCAGAATACATCATCTTCTTCCTTTTCCAGACATGCCTCTCTCACAAATTTCCCCATCACTGTCAAGGGTACCACCATCCTTCTAGTCACCCAAGTGTATACCTTTAGTATTATCATGAACTGCTCTCTCTCTCACTGACCCCACATCCATTCAGTTACCTTGTCTTGTAATTTCTTCCTGTTTCAAGGAGGGACATATAATCAGTCTCTTACAATATGCCCACTGTGGAGAGGTTATGCATAATTACACATGTACAGCCTGTATTTAATTGCT
>CM053582.1:291195572-291240241 GCA_028627135.1 Pseudochirops cupreus | reverse complement strand
CCATTTCTCTTATTTGGTTTTCAAAATCCTTCTTCAGCTCATCTCTAGCTTTAAGGCAATCTTCATGTTTATTGGAAGCCCGTAGTGGGGGAGCTCTGGCTGTGCTGACCTCCTGCAGCTCTCTGCCTTGGTCCTTCTTTTCTTCAAAGAAGGAATCTAGGATTTGATTGCTGTTCTTACCCTGCTTCTTATGCTTATTCTTACTCATGGTTGGTCAGTCCGTAATTTTTTTTTTAAAATCTCTGTGGGGCTCTGCTTCCAGAAGGGAAAGCTCTGTCCCAAATCGCTGGGGTCCTCCTGGCTGCCATAGCCCTCAGGAAGGTGCTGGTTCCCTTTCCTACTTACTTCCAGCTCACTGGATAAAGAAGACCCACAAGACCAAAGCCCAAGACCGCGATCCAGATCCAGGCCACTCAACGCGAGAGCACTTGGCCTCTGAATGATGGCTTGGTCCTCCTGCAGTCTGCACACCAAGGGCACGGAAGCTGCAATGCAGAGGCAGGTGCAAAACCTCTGCCTTTTGCTTTCCAGCCCTGGAGGCCTTTCGGCTGGATGCTTTTCTTCCCCGATTTCACAAGTCCCACTGGCCTAGTTCTGAACGCTGCTGCAGATGCCGCTAGTCCGCTCACCAGAGGCTCCTCAGCTCCTCCTGTCCAGCTGCCCCCAGGGCTCAGCCAGGGCTTCAGGCCAGGCTGGTTTTGGTTCGCAGTGCTGATATGGTTCCTCGTAGCTGAGCTGACTTTAGTGGAAAGGATATTTGTGTGTGTTTTGGAATTCTAGGATTAGTTTAGAGTCATATTTTATGGTTATTTTGGGATGGCTATGTGAGAGCTGCAATATGTTGCTGCTGCTACACTGCCATCTTGGCTCCGCCCCACTCCCTCCATTTTCAATGTTACCTGTGCCCTGAGAGGTTAAGACTTGCTGATGGTGACACATCTGGTATATATCAGAGATAAGATTTGAACACAGACCTTCTTGACTCTAAGACCAGTTCTCTATTGACACTGCTTCAAAGTTTCTGGACTGAAATTTACTAGAGGAGAAGGACTATGGCATATCAGACAAAAGTACTAAACTATAACCCGGAGTATCAGATTAAATTCCTTTCACTTATATAACCATGCATGAATCACTGAACATGAGTGAAAGTGCCCTCTGTACTCTGAACCAGCTAGACATTATCTGAAGCAATGCATTCTGTTCTAGGTGCCTCAGACATCTGAAAGAAGACATTGATAAGATGGACAGTATTGAGAGAAGGGCAATAGGATGATGAAAAGCCTTGAGTCCAATTCATATTAGGACAGGATGAAGGAACTGGGAATGTCTAGCCTGGGTGAGAGAAGACTCAGGGAGGGTCATAATAACTATATTTAAGTATTTAAAGAGCTGACACATGAGAGAGAAATCAGACTAGTTCTGTTTGGGCCTAAAGTACAAAGCAAAGAGAGCAAGATGAAAGTTGTAAAGAGGTAACTGATATATGACAT
Organism: Pseudochirops cupreus; assembly: GCA_028627135.1. Lineage (NCBI taxonomy): Eukaryota > Metazoa > Chordata > Mammalia > Diprotodontia > Pseudocheiridae > Pseudochirops > Pseudochirops cupreus. The sequence continues at coordinate 291,238,748 of CM053582.1, read as the reverse complement.
AAGGAAACACTGAATAATCAGAGCTAGCCAAATGTGGAATGGGCTGGGAAGTATCTCCTCATTACAGGTGTTCGAGCAAAAGTGGAATGATTGTTTGCCTAGTATGCTATAGTGTTGATCCCTTTTGGATATAGTCTCAGCTAGATGGCCACTGAGGCTCCATCCAACTCAAATTCTGTGATTCTTTCATATGTATGTCTTAGGCAACTTCCCTATTGCTTGCATATTCTGCCAATGAGCTGCAAACTGCATGCTGCTGCCTAGGAAAATGATGTTAATCACATAAACAGGATCATGGAATTTGAAAAGTGGTAGACCTAGTCCAACCCATAATGAAAGTCAGCCAAGTAGTTAATATTTCTCTTATGTACATAGAACATTATCTTAAAGGCCACGGTCACTTTCAAAGCAATTAGAAGACAGATTCTGTGCTCAAGGAACTTATAGTCCTTGCGACCTCTAGAATAAAACAAATGGTAAATATGAACATCTGTGGCATTTCAGAAAAATTTCTAATAAAGCTACTACAATTTAGTTCATGAAACTTAAATCTAGACATAATTGTGAAGTTAAAAAGCAATGATTCACATTTGTGTTCTTGTGTTTTTTTTCTTTTCCACTTTGCTTGAACACCATGGAAATAACTTTAATTCTAAAGAAGAAAAATCAACCTTGAAGGGAGTCAGCAAGGACTTAGATTAAGAAGGAAGGTTGTCATAATTAGGGAAGATATACTTAAAAGGATAGCAATGCAAAATTTGATTGAAGAAATTTACATGTGAGGAAATATACCCAGAGAAGTAAAAGAGGGAGAGTATGTAGTAGCATCTTTGTGTAAAGAATTTTTCACCCTCATGATCTGCTCACAAGTGTGTTACAGTAAAGCAGTGACCCTCCTTCAGTTACTAGAGATCAATTATAGAATACTTTAGCTCAGAAATTAATAGGGAAACCATCTTAAATCCCTTAATTGCCAACTTTTTTTAATATCTAACCCACTCAGAAGGTGCTGCATTAAAGCCAGATGGCTGAAAATGTTATTCTGGTTTACAAGCGTAGAGATTTTTGTAACTCCGCCAAAGCCATTGTCGAAATGTCCTATATCAAAACAAGACAAAAAATAAAATCCTGTTTTCAAAACTTCTGAAAATTCCTGAATAGCAATAAAATACCAACCCTCTGCCCCAAAAGACTTTGACATCTCAAAGGGAAAATTCTGCATCCCTGAGCAGCTGGTATCTGAACTGATGGAGCAGTAGGGTAGTCTAAAAGGGAACTGCATCATTGTAAAGCTCATGAATTTCCAAACAAGAAACTCTTTGGAATTCAATAATAGACACAACAGACCAAGGCAAACAGGCCTGCTAGTAGAAGCATTTGCACCAAAGACCTGGTAGTTGCTAGGGAGGTTTGAGGGAAAATGTGAAATAGAACCTCCTTCATGTATAAGAAAAATCCCATGATTGGTATTTCATCAAATTGTAGCATCTTCTGAATCTAAGTTTCCCTGGAGCAAAAGTGATTATCAACCTGATTTATGCAATGATAAGAAGGGGATAAAGGTGTTCACTAAATAGAAGGTAATAATTATCAAGGCATTAGAACTCATTTGTTAGTTTGGCTTTGGGAAATATTTTTAAAGCCTACCTAGGTGACTATAAATGGATTATGTAAAATTAACTGTGCTTGGTTACCTGTGGAGAATTTGTAACTTTGATTCTGGAAATATTTTCAGCTCAAAGTTTGTTTGTGTATTGATTCACTACTAAAATCTATGGCATTTTCTGAACATTTGGTGAATAGACAATAAGTAGCTGCCAGTAACTGACTTTTGGTTAGTTTTAATTTGGGTAACACAGATTTATAAATCAAAACCCAATTTTGAAAGAAGAAATTAAAAGCATTGATTAAATACTTACTATGTTTCAAGCACTTGGATAAGCCCTGGGGACTGCAAATTAAAAAGTGAGATATTTCTTTTGCTCAAGGCCTTTACATTCTAATAAGAACATACAGGAGAGTGGTGGCCAGGGAAGGGCTTTAGGGTCTAGAGAGTTATAAAGATGCCTAGTGGAACAGCATAGCAGTAAATTGACACATACTTTTGAAGAAACAATGGTAGAGAGGAAGCAGTATAGATGAGGTTTTTCCAACATTCCCATTCAAACAACTTTAAAATAATGACTCAAATTGAAATCAGGAGTGGCAGAGCAAACAAAGATTGAGGTGAAACATTTCTGGCATAAGACAACTTAGGAGATCTGAAGGAGAAGTCTGTGACAGTGTGAACTAGCCTGAAGCCCATGTGGTGGCAACATGAGAAGTGGGCCTTGGAGGCAGTGCTAAGAGCAGCAGCACCTTCAAGAGTTCTTGGCCTAGAAATATTAAAGAGATCAGGGACCAGATCAAAAAGAGATTACAGGGACCCCCTCTGCTAGCACTGGGTACAGGACAGGGCACTGTTTGGCAACTGTATTGCCTATACTCACTTTCAGTTCACAATTCTAGGGTAGAAAGGAACAATTTTGGTACCAAGGAAATAGGGACCCTGAAGAGCAGTAACACTTGTGGCTTCAAGTGAATAGGGGTCCTTTCTAGGTTAGGATTAGAGAGCAGACCAGGAGGGCAATGACCACACTTCTCCCAGGATCATACCATTTTGGAAGCACCAAAAAGCTTCTAAACTCAGAACTACCTCTGAAAATAGCAGTGAGAAAAAGTCTGAGGTTTAATACAATGCCAGAGTAAAAAAAAAATAGTCTGGAAAAATGAATAAACAGCAATATTATATAAAAAAAATGCTATGGTGATAGAGGAAGTTAAGACACAAACTCAGAAGAAAATAATATCAAAATAGCTATAAGCAAAGCACACAAGGAAAAAAAACCCAATATGGATTGGACACAAGCCCAACAAGCCTTACTGAAAGAACTAAAATTATTTTATGAATCAAATAAGAGTGGTAAAGGAAAAATTAAAAAAAAGAGAATGATATAATAAAATTATTAACAGAAATTTTTAGTGATATTATATTAGAATAGAATAATAAATTTAATTTAAATTAATTAAATAATTGTTTTTTTTTAAGTTTTCTATATTCACTTCCACAAGATTTGAGTTCCAAAATTTCTCCCCATCTCTCCCCAGCTCCCACCTGATGATGGTGTGCATTCTGATTACCCCTTCCCCAATATGCTCTCCCTTCTATCTATACCCTTCTTCTATCCTTTTCCCCTTCTATTTTCTTGTAGGGTAAGATAGATTTCTTTACCCCATTGCCTGTTTATCTCATTTCCCAGTTGTATGTAAAAACAGTTTTTAACATTTGTGTTTTAAAACTTTGAGTTCCAAATTCTCTCCCTCTTCCCCACTCACCCTCATTGAGAGGGCAAGCAATTCAATTTAGATTATACATGTGTAGTCATGCAAAACACTGTTTTCAGGGTATGGATGGGCCTCATGTCAAAGACAGAAGCAATAAGACCCTTGGCATAGGGGAATGAAGGGTACGGAGCAAGACTGTTCCTGTGGAGTGATCGAAACTAAAAAAAGAAATGGCTTTCAATTTTGTAACCCACCTACTGAATTAGACTCACCTGAGACTAAATTTGATAATTCTATCCTTGATTTAGAATGTTGACAGCTATGACAATCTATGTATCAGGAGATAGGTGGAATGATGGATAGAAGGCTGGGCCTGAAGTCAAGATGACTTGGAGTTCCAATATCGTCTCAGTCACTTACTGACTATGTGAATCTGGACAAGTTACTTAATCAATTGTCTGCCTCAGCTTCTTCATCTGTAAAATGTGATCAAAAATATGCCCATTTCGCAGGGTCGATGTGAGGATAACATGGGACAATATTTGTAAATTGCTTTGTAAATACTATGATGCTGATGCTGGTGAAAACAAAAAAATAGAAAAAGGAAGTACCAAATCACATAAACCAAGCCTGTGAACTCAGAAACTATAAAGGAAGACCTTCCAATTTCATGTACCTGCTGGCTACATATTTTAATCTTTCACTGTCTATTATTATTATTTTTAAGGAGCGGCAAGGTATAATAAGAATAAGAAGACTACTTTAAAGTCCTTATTTCACCATAGAAACAAAGATAAGTGTGTTCCCTATTGCTATGTGTTTTTTAATGAATCAAATACCATTGCAACTAGCATTCTCATTGGACTTAAATTCAGGAAATGAAGAGATTGTCTATTGTTTGATAACCTCCATCCTTTCAAGATTGAGGTGAAATGAAGCAATAGAAAACATGTTGCTGTCCATTGTGCTGCTCAGGGATATTTCAGAAACTGGAAAGATTTTCTAGTTTTCAGCCCAATATCCTTTCACTCCAGGAAATCAGGCCAGTTATAACCAATGATGCTAGTGTTCTCAGAGAGGATTTTGAAGCTTAGATATCCAGCATTCCACAGATCAATTTTATTTTTCTATAGATACATAGTAGAAAGTACTCAAGCGAGGCCATAGCAGTTACCAAATACTGGAAATGAAAGGTAAGTGTGGTATTTTGTCAGTTGGCAGTTGTGTGAAGCAATGCACTAATTGTGCAGGAATTCAATGTAAGTGAAAAATGAGTCAAAGGAAATGAAGCTACCTCTGAGGTATAGCTGAGCACAACGCAATCAGCAGGGGAAATCAATGAGGTGAAAATAGTTGCTTTAGAAAAGCTGTGGAACCCTGACTAGATTCATTCAATCAGTCATAGAAAGGCCTCTCCATATTGCCTCCAGCACAATAGCTTGGAACTTGCACACTTTGGACACATAGAAATTTCTGAAACTGGGTTTCAAGTCCCAGATTGTGTTCAGGTGTTTGTGGAGCTTGGGGAAAAGTAACTTTGTGATAGTTTGAATGGCAAATGAGTTTTCTTCTATAGTTTGTGAGACCACATCCTTGAAATATTTTTTGAGAACATGTTTAAAAATGCCATTTTGCTTTTTAAGACCAACATCCTGATTAATTCTTTGATTTCTTCTTGGGATAAAAATAAGCTGATGTTGCTAATATGTTATTTTCTCTCACCTTTAAATATTCTTCAATGCTCACATTTTCAGAACCCGAAACAAAGTACAAAGTTGAAGGAAATGTGAGCTTGGGGGGGCCACTAGTTTTCTCTTCCATCGTTACCAGGACTTCAGTATGGTATAGTATAAATTTATAAATTTATACCAAGTAATCTCAGCTTGGATTTTGATTCTCTTTAACATTTTCTGGTACACTTGTTGAAATTTAATTTCATTCTCTGCACATTTTATAAACTTATATCTCTTTCCTTAAACTCCCACCCTACCCCAATTGCTATTACACGTGTGTGTGTGTGTGTGTGTGTGTGTGTGTGTGTGTGTGTGTGTGTGTAATATAACCTCCTGCTTCAATGAGATCAGGTCACATGATAGGAGTCCCTCAATTCTCTTCCACATGATCCCTCTTTTTTTCTTTTGAAGGTGTTAAGTGTTAAGTGACTTGGTGTTAAGTGACTTGCTCAGTATCACACAACTAGTAAGTGTCTGAGGCCAGAATTGAACACAGGTCCTCTTGACTCTAAGGTCAGTGCTATATCCACTGCACCACCTGGCTGCCTCAACATTATCCCTCTTAATGTTAATGTTTTCCTTCTGTTATCATCTCCAAATTGCACTTCATGTATCTTGTTTATGTATATATATATATACATATATATTCTTATATGTTTAGTCTTTACATCTCTCTTAAAATTGTTTCCCAAGGTCACTAATGACTTATTATTACTTTGATTAATTTTCTCACTCCTCATTCTCCTCACCCTGTCTGTAGTACTAAATAACACTGACTATTCCATACTACTGAACATTTTCTTCCCTTGTCTTTGCAGTCATCACAGTCTTTGGGATATTCTCCTAGCTTTCTGATTCATTTGCCTTTAACTTTTCTCTTTTTTTTTTCAAATGCTTTTAGACAGATGTTCACTAAGGTTCTATCTTTAATTTTTGTCTCTCTTACATTTTCTCTTTTGGTTTCATTCATCCTTAAGGGGTAGCAGAAAGTACAAAAACCACCCACCCCTAGGTCATAGTAAATCACAATCTCGTAAGTCAACACACAGTACCCAAGTAAAGTCTTCATTCATCATAACTTGAGGCTGACTTCCAAACACAGCTCCTCTTCCACTGACTGACCTGTTCCACCTTTCCTGTTCTACCCTTCCTGTTCTGATCTTTTGGCAAGCTCCTCCCACCGTGGGCTCCACATGATGAGGACCAATTAAGAGCAGGGAAGGTCTCTAAACTCCCTCAGGCATGTTAAGGGCAATACAATGTGTAACATTTCCAATAAATACTTGATACAATCAAAGGTGAGACTCAAAGGTACTTGAATAGCTAAAACAAGCAGAAAAGTACTACTTTGCTTGCCATTACAGTATCTCCCCTAAGTTTTCCATGATTTCTCATTTGATTTCCTATACCTGTTATAGCCTTCCCAAACTTCCCATGACTATTGAAATACTACCCATTCTTTTAAAGCTTGGATGACAGTCTATGTAGCCTTTTCTCAGCCCTTCATTGTGTTTCATCATCAAGACTTTACAAAGTATTTTATTCTCATTGCTTTTGCAAATTTACTATATGTTATTTTGTTTTGAAGCTATTTATGTATCATGGCATCCTGCTGGGTCATATACTGCATGAAGTCAGGGATCATTTTATGCTTTTAATCTTCCCCTGGGCTTAGTACACTGATATGAACATAGGAAAATGTTGGAAAAAATAGGAAAAAACATAGGAAAACATATGAAAATAGCTAAGTGAATAAATTAATCAATGGGAAGTACAGGCTCTGGGAACCCCCTTGAACTCTGATTGAATCTTCCCACTTGAGGCATTTGCAGAGGCCATAAGCTTTCATTGTGGCTGGGCCCAGACCTCTGTTACCAGCCTAGCCCTCCATTGTCCATCCACTTCCCACCCTTCAGCCTATCAAGATATCAATCCACCCTTGAACTGGCCTGGCCCACCAGTGTCTGTTGGCTTCAAGTAGCCTCCAGCAACTTCCCATTAACTCCTCCTGAAGACCCTCTCCAAACTCATTACTGGATTCTGACCTCATTGACTCCTCCTGAATACCCTGCCCAAATTCCTCCTCTAGACCACTCCTAGATTCCTCCCACAACCTTTCAGCATATAAGATGCCATCTTGGGCCCATGTGTATGAGAGCTCCATAGAATGACCTAGCACAGATTTACTCTGTGTCAGATGATTCTGGCCCACTTGCCCAATGCAAGCACCACAGATACTGAAGCTCCTTAAGAGTCTACCCAATATGGCAAACTTTTAATAAACTTTTCTTTCCTTTGGCTGGAGAAGACTTGAGTCGAATTCATTTGGCAGGACCTGGCATGTTGGTATTTTGGGGTCTCGAGCACCCCCAATCCTAACTACATCAGGAAGAGTTTGAGCCTGAAAGTTAGGAGATCTGGGTCCTCAAGTTGAATTTCCACTAAATTGCTGTGTACATTGAGCACATTACTTAAATTTTTTGATCTTTACTTTTCTTACCTTTAGAACAAGAGACCTAGATTAGATGATCTATTTTCTCTTCCAATGCTCCACTCATTTTTTCTATTATATCACCTGGCAGGGTTACAGATTTCTCAGAAGGAATCTTAGAGATCCTCTAGTCCAACACATTTATTTTGTAGATGAAATTGCCCAAGACCACCCAGGTACTAAAGAACAGAGTCAGGATTTAAACCTAAATATTTTCAGTCAGCCAACAAGTCATTCATTTAGTACTGATTAAGCACCTACTATAGTCCCAGGTACTATACTAAGCATTTGAGATAAGGCAAAAGATGGTCCTTGCTCTCTGGGAACTTGCAGTCTAATGGAGGAGCCAATATGAAACTAACAATGTACAAAGAAGATATATACAGGATAAATGGGAGTCGATAAAGGGAAGCATTAAGGCACATCAAGAAAGGCCTCCCACAAGGATAATATTTTAGCTGGAAATTGAAAAAGCCAGGGAAATCAGAAATCAGGAGTGAGGATATTCCAGGAATAGAAGCTAGTCAGTGAAAATGCTGGGAGTATATTGTTTGAGACACTGACTGCAGTGTCATTGGATCATGGTGGCAGAGACAGGGTAGGGAAAAGAGGAGAGTAAGATGTAAGAATCCTAGAAAGATAGGAGGAGTTATGAAAGTCTTTGAACATCAAACAGAAAATTATATATTTCATCATCTAGATTATAGGGAGCCACTTGGGTTTATTGATTGGGGTAGGGGGAGATGATATGATCAAATATATGCTTTTGGGAGATTAGTTTGACAGATGAGCAGAGAATGGACTGCTAGGAGGACACTTGAGGCAGAGAGACCAACTAACAGGCTATTGCAGTGGTCCAGTTGCTAGGTGATAAGGGCCTATACCAGGGTAGTGGTGGTGTCAGAAAGGAGAGGGAGTTTATATACAAGAGATGTTATAAAGGTAAAATCACAAAGATTTGGTAATGGATTGGAAATTTAATTATCTTTTTACTATAACAAATAATAACCAAAAATTTAATCTTCCTGGTGGTATCTATATTTTTAAAAAGTAGTTTGTTAGATCAAATGAATATATAACTGGTTGGCCAGATCTAAGAGATATTTTACACCAACGACCTCTCTAGTTCCTGTTACCCATTCAAGTCTATCTCTTCCAGTTACCATTCAAGACTGTCTGGGATAGTATTGTGAATTAGAGTTAGAAGGATGGAGTTCATCTCCTTCCTTTTTTCTTAAGAGAAGATTGAAGCAAGGGGTGACCACATGTGCTTTTCTGTCTCTGTTTACGTCCCTTTTCTTCCTTTTAGTATTCTCTCTCTCCTAGATTTTATTGAGCAGTGGTGTTTCCTATAAATTTGGATTCCAGTTCCATGGTTTCAAATCAAATAGTGCTTTTCTAGGAATGTAGTTGGAATATAATTACTGGTAACAGATCTTACATGGCAACAAAAAACAAAAACAGAAACAAAACCTCCAAACTTTGAATATCCTGCACAATAGTGTGGTTCTGTGGAAAATAGTATAATTAGAAAATAAAAAATAAAAGTGAATAAATCTTAACCATGCAAAAAAGCTTAGATAACCGTAGGCTACAATTATTTACTGTTTGACCCAGGGAAATGTGATGGTAGGACTTTTAATAAATTGGCTATTTTCTCATTTCAAAGCTTTTACAAGTAGTGCTTTTTATGCACACACAAAACCATGATATTTTGCATTATTATAAAGAAATATATATATATATATACATGTATATATAAGAAAAGAAATTGCTGAGTCACTTTAGAACAAACTATAATATGATTAATGGAGAATTGAGCTTTAAACTGCTTCTGTTACTTAGCTGGCTGTAATGTTAATGGGATATAAGATCTTTCCCATACACTAATAGGCCTCAAATGGAGCCCATTAAGGGAAGCTTGCTTAGAGAAGGCTTGCTTGTAGGAAGGCTTTCACACCTTTTGCTAATTTCTAATTAGGCACTGAGTCATGAGGGTTGTGATCGCTTTTGGCTCTGAGAAGTGTATGTATTTTGCTTTGGGGGCTGTCTTATGAGAAGGATCTTGTAATTCCCTGGTTGAGATTCTGAGTGGCCCTATGTTCAGAGCTCCCTGACTGGTCAGATATAAAGGCTCTCTTGATCCAGGGATGTAAGTACAGTGTACAGCAATAATGCTTACTTAGATTCAGGCAGTGAGAGCCCTATCTGTTGGTCTTTATTTCTCTGCTTCTATTTTTTCTGTTTATATTTTCTCTGAAGTTCCAGGTGCTGACTTTGCCCCTGAACTAGTGAAAGTAATTTTTAAAAGGTAGTTGACTTCTTAAACAGCTATCTTTCCTAGTAAAGCAAATTGAAGAACCTGTGCTAGCAGTCATCCTGGGTGTGCCAGAGTGGTTGCTACTACACTGGCAGCTAGGACTTCTGTTCTACCTAGAGAAGGTAATGCCTCCCTCACCATATTTTTCAATGTGGTGTAACTCAGTAGTTCAAACTCAAATAGAAACAGTTATGGCCTGCAGGCTATGTGTTTACTTAGAAAACCACAAATTAAAATTATTTTTGTTGCACCACATTTTCATTTATTTTGTTAAATATTTCCTAATTATGTTTTAATTTTTGTGGCTCTGTTTTAGTGAATGGACACTGAAAATGGAGTCAAGAAGACCTAGGTTCAAGTTCTGTTTAAAAAACTATTTTGAATGAGCCACTTGACCACTCTGTACCTTAGTTTCCTTGACTGTAATATGACGACATTGGACTAAATGGCCTCTAGCATCCCTTACAATTTAAAAACTGGGATCCTATATTCTGATGTTTCTATTCCAATTGCATATTGATTAAGCCTAAACCCCAAAACTTGTGAATTACTATAGTACTAAAAAACAGAAAACAAGACTGGATAAGTTGAGAATGGTGATAATACTGCTGTAAAGTTTTTAATATAGCTTACAATTTCTAGAGAAATTATCATTTCATTGTAGACTTTCATTCTTTGCTCCCTACTACTCAAACCATTGCTATGAACTCAGCTTTGCAATTTCTCAGTGAAGATAGTAAGTATCCATCATCCTCTTGACTGTCATGAGATCTTCATATGGCATGAACTTTGCCATTCTGGTTACCTTGCTCTGTACAATCTCCAGCTATTGAGTCCTTCCTAAAATATGAACCAGAACTGAATGTCATCCTCCAGATATGGTCTGACTGGACCAGCAAACACTGGGGCCATCACTTCTTTATTCCTGGAACTTATTCCTCTAGTAAGGCAATTTAAGATTAAATTTGCTTTTTTTGATGTCATATCCCATTTATCTCATGCTGAGCTTGCAGTCCAATAAAATCCTCAACAGTCTAGAATTCTCATTGTGTTGCTTCACCATTCCAAAATCCTTACTTTGGTATTCAAAGCTTTTGCCAACCTCTCCCCCACCTGCCTTCACAATCTCCCTCATTCTATACAATTTAGCTAAAAGGGACAACTCACTGTATCTCAAACACATTTCATGCGTTAATGCCTCAGAACAGTATTCTTAGTCTCTTGGCATCCTACCCATAATCAAAGCCCAGTTCAAACATTACCTTTTTCATGACCATTCTCTAATTCCCCCAGGTAAAAGTAATCTTATATCACTTTGCATTTCTCTTATGCATTCATTATAATTGGTTTCATATTTAGATATAAACACGAATGATCATTCCTCCTAGATTGTAATCAACTTAAAGGCAAGGATGATGTCATACCTTCTTCTGCATTTGCCCCAGTGCCCAAATGCTGATATACTAGGTAATTTATTCATTGAAAAGATATTTATTTGCTCATAAAGCATAAATATTTTTTTCAGGAAAAAGAATGATTGTAGGAATTAAAATCCAAGTATTTGTAATTTCCTACTTTTGTTGACCAGTGTAACTGTAGTAGCTGTCTATTTTCTTACAGATACTCCTCGTTCTACATATTTTCAGAATTTCCTAAGACATTGATATCAAAATTCCTATTAAAATTTACAAGAAGAAAAAGCAATATATCCTTTCCCTCCACTAATCAACAAATCTCACCTAAATTTCTTCTCAATGCAGATTTTTCCTAGGCACCAGGCAGACCACATAATAATTCAGCAAATTTATGGATTGGAGAAAAGTCATTGGTGTTCTATGCTTGGTCCTAGACTGTTAAGCATCTTTATGAATGATTTGACCTAGAGGTCATGCTTTTCATATTTCTAGATGACACAAAGCTAGAAGAGATAGATAAAATGTCTGATGATGAGTCAAGATCCAAAAAGCCCTCAAGAGGGTCTAACATTGGGCCAGAAGATAAAATTCCATAGGGACAAATGGAAATTCTTAAATTTGGATTAAATCTCTTAAGATACAAATCTGAAATGTGGGAAGGGGTGACTAGACAACAATTCTAAAAATAATTTAAGGCTTTGGTGGATTTCACCTCAATACGAGTTGATAGCAGGGGAAGAATCAAGATGGCAGAGAGAACCAAGAAGCTGCCTGAACTTTCCCTAGTTTCCCCCAAAACAACATTAAATAAAGCCTTTAAATGGATTCTGGAGCAACAGAACCCACAAAAAGATGGAGTGAAACAATTTTCCAGCTGAGGATAACTTAGAAGGATTTCAGGGAAGGTTTATCTTACTAGGGTAAAAGGGGAGAGCAGACCAGCACAGGCATTGTCCAGGCAAATCAGAGGGAGGCTCTTAGCCACAGCACAGATCAGCAACTGAGGCCCCTTGGTGTCTGGCAATGACTCAGGAAGCAGTGGTTGACCTTGGTGTCTTTGATGTTTGACCATGCTCTAAGTACTTTACAATCCCTACTTCTGCTACCTTCATGACCCATTGAGGGAAAAATGCTCTCATCTCCTCATCCCCTCAGGAGAAGTTTTTACTTGCTCAGAGTAGACATTCCCTTAACTCACCAATGGGTTTGAGGCCCATCAGTTACCCTCAACCTGGTTTAGTGCATATGTCATGATGGCTTTACTAAGGTGTGGCTGCTCCACATGTTAACAGTTTCTCGGAGCCACATGTGACAATTGGGTGAGAGGTGGACACCAAAGCTAGATGAACAGCCTTGAAAAGGGTTCAACAAGCCCTCATCCTATAAATCCACCTGATTTATCTCATAAAGCAGTCTTAGGAGCAATGATTTAAAATAACAAAAGAGTACATTTAGGCTCAATGTAAAAGGAAACTTCTTGGCAAATTAGAGCTATCAAAACTTGGAACAGGCTGCCTCAGCATGTTGTGCCTTCTCCCTAGCTGGAGACTTCTAAGAAAAAATGATATGACTTGGTCTTGGGTCTGTTACAGAGTTGATTCAGTTATAATTTGTCCTAGATCTGGAATCTCTCCCAGCTCTGAGATTCCAGAATTTATTTTGTTTCTTTTGAATTTAAAATGAGAATTGTAATAGTGAATGTCCTTGAACATTGTCTGAAAAATAACGATTTGAGGATTCCTGGAAGAAATATTGGCATTGAAAAAATCAAAAGGGAAAGTCTGGATAATATAAGTAGAATTAGTAGGGATGGTGGGAATATGAATGGATCAGAAGTAAAGAGACCCCTTTGTCTCTATTATCCTCAACTTTGCACCTTTCTTCCAGGAATCCAATTGTACAACCTTCTTGGAACTGTGTAAGAGACTATGATAATTTCAGCATAAGGACAGGTATTGGACCTGTGATTTCAATAGCTTATAGAGAACCTCAGAATGAGGAAACTACCTTTATCAATTCAGGTCAGCACCATATCTGCAGCTTATAGTCTTAGAGAGTTGCTTAAAGCAGTGAGAAGTCAAGTGATTTGGTTTCACACAATTAATAGGTGTCTGAGTCAAGACTTGAACCCAGGACATTCTGGCTTTAAGGTCAATTACCTATTCACTCCCCCACACTACTCTTTTCTGATGAGAATCTAATCTAATGGTAATTTCTATCTCTGTCTCTCTCTTGGAATACAAAAAAAAAGCGAATGGAATTGTCTGTCTTTAAGAAGGTGTTACATTTATTCTGGGAGACAAGGCATATCGACATGAAAAAGATGTTGACACATTATGAAATAACAAAGTGAAGTGAGGTGGGCTAGGTTAAAGTATATTTAGGTTAATTCAGAACAAGTTGAAGGCTTGGATTTAAAAAGTAGATATTTAGGATTATTCGTTCACTTGGATGGAGATTGTTAATAGAGTATCTCAGGGATCTTTCCTTGACCCCATGCTATTTAAATTTTTATCAGTGATTTGAGTAAGGGCATAGATGGCATGCTTATCAGTTTAGAAAATGATGTGAAGTTAGGAGGGATGACTAACATGTTTGATGATAGACTCAGGATACAAACATCTTTATAGAATGGAACATTAGGCCACTGGTAGAAATAGTGTAAAACCTTTTACTTGGGTTCAGAAATCAACTGGAAGTGTAAGATGGGACAGAAATGTAATTTTTTTGTCTGAAAAAAATTCTGGGAATTTTATTTTATTGCAAGGTCAATAAGCATCAGGAATGTGCTGTAGTTACTAAGAGAGATAATGGAAACCTGTTTCTTTAACAGAGAATAATGCCCTTGATGAGGAAACAGACACTCCCATTTTATTTTAACCCAGCTAAACCTTAAGTACAATATTGTGTTAAATTCTTGGTATAGCAATTTTGGAAAAAACATTTTCAAGCTTGCAAAAGAAGGTTACCATGATAGTAAAGAGCCATAGGATCATGACATGGGAGAATAGGTTGAATGAATAAAATAGATGGAGAACATTAAAAGTAAAATCCATGATAATGCCAAGATGCTAGCTGTTATCTTCCTGTATGGTCTGCAGAGCTATTCTTGCTGTACAGAGAAATACCACACACAGACTTGCCTTCATATGCCTTGGTTGACTCCCTACTGGGAATTTGAACATTGACATAAGCTTTGATGTACAAATGCTCCAGTAAGTGCTACTTTGAAAGGAAGGAAACAAAGTTTCTTAGACATTTCAACACATATACAATATTTATGGCCTTACTGATGGTAAAAGCATTTTCCTACACGTTAAATTATTCTGAACAATTGCAATATAAAAAGCAGCAGACTATTCTTGGTGTGTACGCTCAATTCCAAAACTACACATTAGAAATGAAAGATATGGAATAGCTTTAATAAGTGATTTGAACTACCTGGTCATTCTCTAGAAAGCATACATTAAAATATATTCAATACATTAAGAAAGGAGCCATCAAAAACCTGCTGGTGTGGTTCTTAGGACATACTAAGTCCAGATGTTTAGAGAAAAGAAGACTTGGGGGATATGGTAGCTGACTTCAAGTATTTGGAGGACTGTTTTGTGTATGGAGGAAGAGATTTATTTTGCTTTGTCTTGGAGAGTGGAAGTAGAACCAAGGAGTAGATATTGCAGTGAGGCTTGACATCAATAAGGAAAAACTTCCAAATAATTAAAGTTGTCCAAAATTTGAATATAATATCTCAGAAGATAATGGGTTATCCCTCATGAGCAGGCTTCAAGTGAAATTTGAATTATTATTTTTCAAAACATCCAAGATTCTAGTTCAGGTACAGGCTGGACTGGATAAAGAATTGCTACTTATTCTAATAAAGTCAATAATTCTATCTCTTCTAATTGCACGGGGGACCATTAAGCTTTATCATCTGCCTTGTCACTGACTCCTAACATCATCTACATCTGACCATCTGCAAGTACCCCTGTCACTGCCATCTGACCTACTAGATTAGCCTACATGGTGAGGATGGTAATAGTCATAGCAAAACTAACCCTAGTGTATATGGAATAGATGTTACTGCTGCCACAACTTTCATTGCATAAAGCTGCTTAGCAGCATGTTCTTAGTCTCCCCCCCCACCCCAGAAATACCTTTCCAAATGATTTCTGCTCTAGTACTTTTAAAAGTTCTAACTGGGAGGAATCTAATTTTTAATGTGCTTCCTTTGCATGATGAATACTTACAGCCTTATATAAATGAAAGATTCTTGGGCCTTGTCATCTACTCCAACTGAGGCACCTATAGGATTTCTGGACCTTTCCACTTGCCCCGCAGCCTTCCTTTATATATGTCTCACCCAATTAGAGTCTCAATTTCTTGAGGGCCTGTCTCACTTTTTCTTCTTGTATACTAATACTAATAATATTGATGATGACGATAATGACGTGTATAGTGTTTACTACGTACAGGAGCTGTGATTTACAATTATTATCTCACTTGATCCTCACCACAACTCTGGGACTTAGGTGCTATTATTATCCTCATTCTACAGATGAGAAAACTGAGGCAAATAGAGGTTAAGTAACTTGCTCAGGGTCATACAGCTAAAAAGCTTCCAAGGCTGGATTTGAACTCAGGTCTTTCTGATTTTGGGTCCAGTACTCTATCCACCGTGTCACCTACCTATACCAGAGATTAATACAATGATTGGTACATAATAAATGTTTAACAAATACTTATTCATTTGTTCATCTTTTAAAGCCCCGATCAAATGCCAACTCTTTCACTCAACCTTCTATGATCCATCGTGTAGTAAAGCACATCCCCTCCTTGTACTCACATCATGGTTTATTTTGTACCTCTCCATTTCTAGGCTTATTATACGTCATTAAACTAAATTTTAAAAAAAAGCATTTGTTAAATGCCTCTTTTTGCATAATACTCTATTTTAATTTTTTAAAATTATTAATATATTTTCTTTTTACATCATCTTTTATTTTGAAATATATCTTTCCCATCCCCCTACCCAGTGAGACTTTCTTTATAACAAAGGGGGGAAAAGATGGCAAAATAAAACAGTTATACAAAATTAACCTTAATTAATTAATTGATGCTATGCAACATTCTACAACTTGAGTTCTGGAGCCTAAGAAAGAAGATGAGATTAGTTCTCAAGCTATAGAAGACAAAATGAAAACAATTTTTATATACATATATAATATAGCAAATGTATGTAACTATAGTATAAAATATATATAATGCAAAGGAAATGCATTAAAAATTAGGATCTTTCCAGTTTGAACTTTTTAAAATACTAGAACAGGTATCATTTGCAAAGGTTTTTATAGGAAAAAATTAATATGGTGCTTGACAGTTTTATTCAATGAAAGTCATGGCTAGAGTAACATCTATTCCACACACATCAGGTTAGTGTGGCAACAGCTATTAAAGGTGTCTGAGATTTAGGCTAAGCTAGTTTTTTTTTTCTTCCCCTATAAAGGCAACAAAGTCATCCTTAGACTTAGTTGCCTTTTTCATAGAACTTCCTATTTCCTAAATCAAAAAAAAGTTCAGAATAAGAGTTAATGGACTTATGCATGATGGGACCCCTGATGTGAAAATAAACTGTCTCGCCAAGGGAGGTGTTTCATTGTGATGGAAAGAGCTTGTACCTAACTGGTCTCCGAGTGTCTCGTTTCCAGTATGAACTTAGATCACCAGACTGGCCTGGGTTAGCCTGGCTCGGAATAGAAGTATTTTTAAAAGCTACATAAAACTAAAATAAAGCCCCACGAACCCCACAAAAAACAAAAAAAACAGAAAAACAGAACACGATATCTTGGCAGAATTGAATCATGCACTTATTGTTAAACTGCATTATATTTTTCAAACAGAAGAGAAGCTATATCTTGTTTTGGATTTACTTAGGGGAGAAGCTTTGTTACTCACTTATCCTCTACAAAATAAGAGAGAGAAGTACATCTTCTCATCTTTCCTTTGGGTTCAAGCTTGGCCATTATACAGGAATTACACAGTGCCCAATTTTTTCTTCTTTTATGTTTTCAATTTAAATTGTTATCGTTATTGTACATCTCATTTGCATGATTATACTTACTTCTGCCTCAGTTCATATGAATCTTCCTAAGTTGCATTGACTTCTTAATATTCAACTTCTCTCATGCCACAGTAATAATCCATTATTCGTGGATCACAGTTTGTTTAGTCATTCATCAATTGATGGTCATATGTTTTGTTTCCGATTCTTTGCTGCCACAATACTGATTGC
Source organism: Pseudochirops cupreus (assembly GCA_028627135.1). Classification (NCBI taxonomy): domain Eukaryota; kingdom Metazoa; phylum Chordata; class Mammalia; order Diprotodontia; family Pseudocheiridae; genus Pseudochirops; species Pseudochirops cupreus. The sequence goes on along the minus strand of CM053582.1, from coordinate 291,221,176 downwards.
TATGACTATATTGATGTATATGTAAACTTTCTTTCTTTGACTTCCTTGAGAGGGTAAATAACTAACAGTATGATCTTTAGGTCAGAGGGTATGGACATTTTAGTCACAATTTTAGCATAATTTCAAATTGATTTCCAGAATGGTTGATCCAGTTCGCAGTTCTACCAATAGTCTATTAGTGTATATCTTTGTCACATTCTCTCCAACATCGAGTGTTCTAATTTTTTTCCATGCCATTTTGTCATTTTTGACAATTTGCCTGGTGTCCTGGAAAGCCTCAGTCATTTTGATTTTCATTTCTCTATCATTAATCATTTGTAGTCATATTTAATTTTGCTGTTAAGAGTTGGCAGTTCTTTAGAGAATGATTTGTTCATGTTCTTCATTCATATCCATTAGGGGGTATCTCTTGGTCTTGTACATTAGTGTTGTTTTCCTAAATTCCTTGAATATCAGAACCTGACATTTTGTTATAGTTATCTGTGTCTTATCAGGCAATAGACAATAAGTTCCATGAGGGCAAATACTATGGCTTTTGTCAACTTTATTTCTTCCCTAGAGTTCTCTATAAACAACAGGAACCCAATAAAATATTTCTTGAAATTAACTGACTCAAAGGGTTTTGAAAAATAGATTTCTGCAGCATTTTCAGTGATGTCAAACTCTTTTTCTGCAAACATTAAAATAAAAGTACTAAAAATCTTATTCCCATAATTAAAAAAATAGGTTCATAATTGAAAGTTATCTTAGATGTTGTCCAGTTCACCCATAACAAACAGAATTATGGAATGTTATAGTTAAAAGGGAACTCAGAGGGCATCTAGTCAAGCCTCTTCATTTTACAGATAAGGAAATGAACTTGAACATATTAAGTGCATTGCACCATACTCCATGATGGAGTACTACTAGTTCAGAAAACAATCGGACTATTATATCTTACTTCTCTTAAATATTTACTTATGTTAAGTGAAATATGATGAAATCATATTTTGTTGATGTCCTGACACATTATATTTCCTCCTCACCTTAGCAAACAATTTAATGAATTGCTGTAGATTTTAAAAAAAAAATCATTACCTGGTATATAAACCTTTGGTGAGAATTCTCTCCTCACTTAGTAACTGATCCTCAAACAATAGACACAGAATCCCTCTTTAGGCTCTTATTCAAAGCTTTTCTAGTTTACCAGGACCAGTCATTGACAAAACCCAGATCACTCCTCGAAATGATGAGATATGAACATGTTGGGCTGGGAGACATTTTGCAAACTGTGCAATGTAGCTATGTTACATTGGTGACTCATCTTAAGCAGTTGTGGTCAGAAAAAGGCCCCAGGTGTTTTTAATTGAACTTCTGTTAAGTCAGATCTCACTCATGATTTTTTTAAACCTAAATGCTGTTGTTCAGTCATTTCAGTCATGTCTGATTCTTTGAGAATCCATTCTTGACAAAGATATTACAGTGGTCTGCCATTTCTTTCTCCCACTCATTTTACAGACAAGGAAACTGAAGCAAACAGGGTTAAATGACTTGCCCAGCGTCACACAGCTAGTAAGCATCTGAGGCCAAATTTGAACTTGCGTCTTCCTGGCTTTAGGTCTGGAGCTCTAACTACTGTACCACCTTGTTGTCTGACCTAAATATAGAACTTTATTTTTCTTCTTTGTTGTTCAATTTCACCTCGTTGGTTTCATCTCACCATTCTACGTTGCTGTGATTTTTAAAATTCCAATTCTGATATCCATGGTTAGCTATCTCTCCCTATCCTCATGTTATTTACAACTATAAAAATATGATTGTCTTCATCCATTTAAGTCACCTTTTTAAAATACTGACTAGAATAGGACTAAAGTTGTCAATATGAGTAAGCATAAAGGCCAATTGGTTTCTGTAGCACCAGAGCTATTGATTTTGGTGCCTGAGTATATGTAAATTGTAAATGAGAAAAGTGTATCTGTGTGTGGTGTGTTCATATCATCTTTTTTTTTTCAAATCTGTTTTTTTATTTGTGTGTATTTTAGGTCAGTTTGTTTTGTATTTGAATGCCCCTTTTGTCTTTTTGTCCAGGACTTGTATGTCTTTATTTTTATGTTCGTGCATAGGTCCATTTATCTATTACTCACCCTAAACTACCCAGTGGCCTTATCTTGGAATTCTAATTGTTATGCATGTCCATAATCTACTACTTTCTAACTTTAAATCTCTCTGTTTTGACTTCTGAATTGTCTTCAGAATAACAAATGATTCCTAAATTTCCAATCCTTTCAATACCTATGGGGTAAACAGCATTGCAGTGGAACTCTAAGCTTCATTTATGGGTCTCAACCACCCTCTCTCTATTCCTCCAAAAACATTGAACCTAACTTCCACAAACCCCAAACTATTTCCAGAGACCTATCTATGAACTTGAAAGGTGTAGGTGCATCTGTCCTTATCTTTTCCTCATTGCCACAATTCCTCCTTTTTTCCCTGGGATCTCAAAAATCATTATTTTGGAAGAGCATCCAGGGGTGGGAAACCTATGGCCTTCTAGGTCTTTGGGTGCAGCCTTTTGACAGAGTCCAAGTTTTACAGAACAAATCCTTTTATTAAGATATTTGTTCTGTGAAGTTTGGATTCTGTCAAAGGCTCCACTTGAGGTCCTAGAGCAGTGGTTCTCAACCTGTGGGTCGCGACCCTTTTGGGGGATTGAATGGGGTCACGTAAGACCATCGGAAAACACATATTTCTGATGGTCTTAGGAACCGAGACACTGCTCATCTATCCATCTCCAGGCGGATCCACCCACATGCAGATACACCCACATATGAGTATTAAAGGGTCACGGCATTAGGAAGGTTGAGAATCACTGTCCTAGAGGATCATGTGTAGGCTTGAAGCTGCAGGTTCCCCACGACCTGGTCTGTCCCCAGCTCATAGCATCACACCTAATTTTTCCTGATCTCAGAATTTTGGGGGACAATGATCTTGTGGTTAGATTATTATGCTAAGTAGTAGGAGACTTAGTTTTTATTCTCACCTTTGCTGTTTTAAGTATTTAATACCTTTCCCCATGTGGCAGAGCTTTAGGAACTAGAAAGTGAAGTAGATTGAGGTCTTTGGAAGAAAGATGCAAGATAAATTCCTCTTTTATGACTAATAATTAAGTTCTTAAGTTATTTTACATAAGCATGAAATCAAGATACAACTATGACTCTTGTGGATGTTATATTCTGTTGGCCAAATATTAACAGGTAATATTTTCAAACATAACATTTTTTCTTAACTAAAGCAGATGTGGTTTTAACCCCTTTTTGGTAGATTCCAACTTCATAAGACTTTAAAGTAAGGAAAAGAAAAGCACCTACATTTTCACCCATCTGTACTGTATTAAATACCATTCTTAACAATTTTAGGGAGGATTTTTCAATAAATAATTTATGCTTGCATGATACATGCATACATGTATGCATATGGAGATTATGCACACATACATATGTGTGAATATGTATGTATATACTACATATATAAATATATATATACATATATTCACACACATATACACACACACACACACACACACACACACACACACACATAAAAATATAAAATCTGCATGCCAGAAATGCAATTTGGTCGACATGGGTTAGTAATGGACTGCACTCAATCTTGGGAGCTTGTCACTAATCATATAATTTCCTCTCTTCTTTTTTTTTTCTTTTTGGAGGGCAATTGGGGTTAAGTGACTTGCCCAAGTTACAGGGCTAGTAAGTGTGTCAAGCGTTTGAGGCTGGATTTGAACTCAGGTCCTCCTGACTCCAGGGCTGGTGCTCTATTCACTGCACCACCTAGCCGCCCCTCCCCTCTTCTTAAATTAGAATTTGACTCCTGTCTAGATGTCTAGAGAAATAGTAAAGGATACTAGGCTCCCATGCAAGCACTAAAGAAAAAAAAAGTCCCATCAACTGAGCCCATGAACATTCAAAATAACTCCCACCTCTCAGATGAGTTTCTGTGTTTCTCAAGGCATATAATCTATATAATTCTTAAGACTTATGGAATTACCCTAGAGTTGAGGCCCCCTGCAGTAGATTTACTGAAGAATAAAGCAACCCATTATAATACTGAGCCAAACTTTCCCCAGGGATCGATATGATCCTTTATGTCCTGAACTTAATAACAAAACCTTAATGTTGAAGTTCTTCCTTAAGAAGAAAGCACTCGGGGCAGCTAGGTGGTGCAGTGAACAGAGCACTGGCTCTGGAGTCAGGAGGACATGAGTTCAAATCCAGCCTTGGACACAATACAAAAACTAGCCATGTGACCTTGGGCAAGTCACTTGGCCCCAATTGCCCTACCTTCTCCCCTCCAAAAAGCAAAAAAAAAGAAGAAGAAGAAGAAGAAGAAAGCTCTCGAGATTGTCCAAGAGGCAGTCAGCTCTCCAGTACAGTGAGCTTTATTTTCCCCTGTGACCTCTATAGTCCTCTATTTCCATAGCACTACTCTAGAAACAATACTTAAAGGGAAAAACATGGAGGGCCATTAATGAGTCTGTCCCTTTTCTTAGCTCTGTAGGGTCCAGATAACTCACAGTACAAGTAAGAACAAGGTCTGCAATTAGCCCTCAACATTGTGTCTCTGTTCTTTGCTGCTCTTTCACTCCATATCTTTCTTGGTCCTTGAATTCCTCCACTAAATCAAAAAAGTAGATATTGTTTAGAACTTAACTCCTATTCTGGGTTTAAGACCCTTGATCTAAGAATTTCTCCCCAATTGTTCTGCCATTTCTGGTTCACTGTGTTGGTTATTTTCTGAGTCTATTTTCTTTTTTTTAAACTTTTGTTTATTTTCAGTTTATATCATTCATTTCTATGAGATTCTGAGTTACAAATTTTCTCCCCATCTTTCCTTTACCCACCACTCCAAAACAGAGATCCCATTGTATACTCTGAGTCTATTTTCTATTTTCCCTATTATGGTTTTACCTTGGCTCAAAAATTCCTCCTTGTTAATCTGCTGTTTTAATTACATTGCTTTCAATTCAATACACATTTATTAATTGCCTACTGTGTGCCATGCCTGGTGCTAAGTGCTGGGGATACAAATAAGAAAAATAAAGAAGACCTCTGCCCCCAAGGAGCCTATAATCTAATGGTGGCTTCATGGAGTGGGGGGAGATGAAAAACAGGGAAGTAGAACCAGAGGGACTATCTGTCTTTGAGACACGATTTTCCATGGAATCAAAACCAAGCTGAGTTGCTAATGGAAAATGGAGGGTTACCTAGAAAGTTGTGAAAGTTCAAAGACCTCTATAAAGGAAATCTTTGGGAGGAATTTATTGTTTCCCACACTCCAGCTCCTCAATCAAAGCAGAGATGCAACTGAGAGAACTGAAAAAATGTTGAGTATCAAAAACCAGGTCAAATCTCATAGTGATGAGATTTCAGGTCATCAGCTTATCCTGCGGGAGGCATGTTCCCTAGAGTCAAAATCACATAGTGTTGCTGATGGAAAATGGAGAGTTAGCTTCTGGGCTGGTTCCACAGCCCCAAGGTTCAATCTGGGAACAAGAATCTATATGTGTCTAGCCAACTTCTCCTTGGAAGGTTCAACTTTGTTTCTTTCTGTTGTCTCTCTGAGTCTGTTCTCTATTTTCAAGATGAAGTCTAAGGGTATAGCTCAGGTGTGTGATTATCCATGGCTCAATCAATTATTCTTAGTGGCTTGTCAATAGGGTCAATAAATACCCAGGGCATAGCAGGTTCACAATTTATTAAGAGCTCACACTTGTTAATCTTGAAAAGAAATTAACTTCATCAAGGAAATCGCATAGGAAAACCTTGCCACCATTTGCAAATGGGCATATTATTCCCCCTCCCCCAGTGACTTCTTGCTCCCAAAGTACAGGTCAGGGCTTCAAGAAGCAAGATTGCAATACAAAGAAATTTAAAGTCTGATAAGTATGGAAAATTATAAAGGAAGATAGAAATCAGCTCTCAATTAAACATAAGTTTATCACTTAATCTGTGGCTTAATATATAAGATGATAAGGATTATTATATATCTTTTTACTTTCTGGTAGGAAATTACATATAAGGGAGAGACAAGGAAGGAAGCAAGATCCCTTTACAATCTACTATCTTCACTCACCTTCTCAGCTCCTATTTTGAACCACCAAATACTACCGGAAGTCACCAAACAACCAAGTTTACTACAAAGTCATTACCTCAATCAGTTCCCACTCTTTTTTATTTTGGATTGTTTTATCATACTTTTCACAGTGACTTTTACAAATATTCTCAAGCCCTCAACTACCCCATCCCATAAACACATGGTCTTGTCACCTAAACTCATAGTTTAATGAGCAGATTGAGGTAATCTCTCTGTTAGCTCTATTTTTTCTTTCATCCTCAATCTCAAAACTTCTTCATGTTTTTGTCCAACCTCTCACCCTTGTTATAATCTCAAGGGATTGACTGACCTTTTTTCTGTGCCATTCACTTGTGCCCTTTATGTCATTTTCTCCTGGAATTTATTCCCTCAATCATTCCCTCTCCCTAGGCCCAGATCATTTTCAACCTCTTCTTTCAATTAGCTTCCACATTCTCAGATCTTCCTTTTCCCTACTCCCACCTCCCCAAAAAAGAAAAGAAAGGAAACAAGAAAGAAGGAAAGAACAAAAAAAGCCACATTCCCTTGGCTAACATTATTGTATTATATCTCTCCTCTTCTTTACTCCTACACTTCTCAAAGGAACAGTCTACACTTGGTACCTCCAGTTCCTTACTATTCAGGTTCCTTATGTATTAATTTTTCAGCTTCCTATAATTTAGTTTTCCACCTCTACTTTCTACTAAAAACCGTTCTATCAAAGGTAAACCATGGCTTCTGAAAGGTCAAATCAAATAATTGCTATTTCTTGGTTTTTGTATATCTTGAACTGATGACTACCCTCTCCTTCCTTGGCTTCTGTGACAGTCTTAACTGTTAGTTTTCCTCCGGCTTGTCTGATAGATAGCTCCTTCTTAGTCTCCTTTTCTGGGCCATTGCTCTGTTCTCGTCCACTAAGAATTAGTGTTTCCCAAGAGTTCTGTACATTTCTTGCTCAGTATATTCTTCTTTTTGGTAATCTCATCTACTCCCATGCCTTTAATCATTACCTCAGTGCCGATGGCTTGCATTTAAGACCCTACCCAATCTGGCTCTAATCTTATTTTCAGACTTACTTTATGCCCTTCCTTTTCTTGAAATGTACCACTTGGTCAAACTAGGGTAATAACTGTTCCCTCATCTTATTCACCCACCCTCATATATTTGAGTAGTGCCTAGAAAAATACTTCTTCCTCATCTCAGGTGGTTAAAATTTCTTTTTCTCCAAAACTCAGTTCAGGTGTCATTGCTCCATGAAGCCTCCCCTGATTTCTCCAGTTGAAAATGTTTTCTCCCCTTCCAAAGTTTCACTTCTTTCTGCATTATACCGTACCTTATGTGTTTATACACACATATACGCATGTATTTATATATACATGTGTATATGTATATGATACATATGTGTCCTTTACTAGCCTGCAAACTCCTGGAAAGTAAAGACAACAATTTTTTTTTAATCTCAAATGAGCATAGGGAAGCATTCATGGGAATAGGTCTGCAGGAGCCTCTCATACAGCTTTTGTCTGACTTTTCCAAGTAACTTCCAGCACGATCATGTGGGTTTTAACATAATTTCATCAAACTATAAAGGCAGTGTAAAAAATCTGAAATGCTCTGAGAACTTAATTTAAATTCTGCTGCCAGAATGCTCTTATGTTTCTTATTACAGGATTATTATACTTATATTAATCCCTAAAGCACACTATTTCACTTAGACTTTTCTCTGACACAGGTGAAGGCCTATTTTCAAGATCTTTACTTTAAATACTTTTTTCAATTAATCTTCATAATTTTGTATTTATAATTTCTACATCTTAGTCCCAAAGGCAGAAAATAGGCCACTTATAAATTGACACATGGCACATGTTAAATGGGGAAATTTAATTAAATAACCTTCTCTGAGTTCAACATATGGATAAGAGCAACATAATTTAAATTAAAACATTTACTGAATTAATAGTGAGATTAAAATAAAATTAATTTAAAACCCGTATTGCTTTAAAATCATGAGATTTTTTAATAATTTAATTGTTTGGGGACTTACTATTTTATTCTATCCTTGGGCAGGTCCAACCAGCCAATTTGTAAATGGTTTGTTCTCTCCATTATATCCTAGGAATCTCATCATCCTGCAAGATCACATCAGTCTTGGTAGTCCTACCTCATCAGTGTCTACTGCCCCAGGACCTTTCTGAATGGAGGGTAGAGTGAAGAGCTCCTCTCCAAACCTGCATTTAAGGAGGACCTCAGAACAGCCATCTCTTTATTTCCTATCAAGCTACGCTCCTTTAGACTGCTTCTTCCTGCCCTCCATCATGTTCCTAAATTAGATACCTGCCCTTCCCACCCTCAATCCCCTAGTCCCCAGCTTCTTTTGTGTATTATCTTCTCCCATTAGATTTTAAACTCCATGAGAACAGGGATTGTCTTTGTTTTTCATATTTATATCTCTAGATCTTCACAGAGTATCTGACACACATTGTGTGCTTAATAAATGTTTATTCACTCCCTGCCTGTATATAGTCAACTATTTCTTAAAGTACATTTAAAAAAATTATGTTGCATTTTAAAGTCTTAAAATTCTTCCTAGAATTACTTCTTTATGGTTTCTCTGTTGCTTTTTATTTTATCACCTTGGCTCTTATTGCCAATTTTCAATATAGGCTCAAGTATGAACTGTTCAATTGCAGTGTGCGTAATAGCTTCAAATTGTTTTCATAAATGTCATTTCCTTTTTGTAGACTTAGTCCCATAGCTTGTAATAGTTATGAAGATCTCATGCTACTTTATATTCTTTCAAGGCCAATGTTTGTGCAAAATATAAGGCATAAAACCCTTCATCAGACTTTGAAGTGTTTATTATTATTATTATTACTTATTAGCAAAAGAGAGAATAATGCTTGCAAAATGTTTCTGGCTACATCACAACTTCTAATTAGCAGATGTTTTAGGATTTGTGAATTTTTATTTAATGAAACAAGTTTATTTGATAAAATAAAAAGAAGTGTCTTTATGGTACCACAAGTGCCATTGCCTGATATAGATGGAAGAGACCAGAACTTAATCAGAAGAATGATGTTTGATTACCTCAGTTTATAATAATTTGTCATAATAATAGCAGCAATGATGATAGCAATAATGGTGATAATCATAAAAGGTAGCATTTAACATCACTTTAAGGTCTGCAAAGTCCTTTACAAATATTACCCTTTTATCTTCACAACTGTGGGAGGTGGACATTATTATTATTCCCATTTTACAGCTAAAGAAACTGAGACAAAATTAAATGATTTGCCAAAGATCACATAGCCAGTAAATGCTTGAGGCTGAATTTGAACTCAAGTCTTCCTGATTCTAGCTCAGGTGCTCTATCCACTATATCACCTAGCAGATCATGTGACTCTTGCAAATCAGTTATTTTTCTGGCCTTCAGTCTCTTTACTTGTAAGCTGTGGTTAAATAATCCTTGCAAAACCTACCTCCATGAGTTGTTTTAATGTTTAAATATGGCAGTATATATGAGTGGCATATAAACATCAGGTCTTATTATTAGGCAATATCTAAATGTTTGACACCAAATATATATATGACTGTGTCTAATTATCATTTAGACAAAACCATTTACCTCCTTCCTGCTTCTCCTGTTACAATTTCACCCTCCAAGTGACAGATTATTTCAGAGTATCTCATTTCTTGTTTTCTCAATGGCTGGTGGAGGTAGTGGAGGAAAAGGGAGAAAATGTGGAAATAAAAAACAAAAATAAAATGAAATTTAAAAAAGAAACAGTGTTTGTAACATGGCATGTCACATGTCACAGAATCCCATTTTACACAGACTGAAACCAAGTGGAAAAATATTTTGTAACAATTTAAATATCAAGACTGAAAGGAATGGACTTTAAATTCTTCTTAGAATTTGTCCTGGATTGAATTGTAGGAAGTGAAGCATAGGAGGAAGACTACTGTCCTAGGAATCAGTAGACCTCAGTTTGAGTCGCAGCACTGCTACTAACTGACTGTCACCTTGAGCAAGTCACTTGACTTTTTCCTGGCTTAGTCTCTTCATAGTCAATGAGGCAAGTAGATTAAGTAAAGTCCTCTAACAATCTCTGAATCTGCATAGCTCAATTATTTTAATTCACTAAACCCCTACAAGAAAAAAATAAGGTAAATTGAGAAGTCAACATTCTGTATATATGGAATAAGAACTATCACTTCACATTTTCCCCCATATTTTACATTTAAGGGGAATATAACCCCCCCCCACCTCCAACCTTGGAACTAGGTCAGTAATTCTACAACAAAGGTAGTGGTTCTCAGGAGAGAATCTCAGGAGAAACTTCCCCAGCTTCAGTTGAATTTAAATCAAGTGTAGAACTAGGAAAGACAGCTGTGATGAAGCAGACTTATAGAGAAGAAAAGAGTCCAAATAAGCCACTTTTTATATCTAGGTTCATAAAAGATATGCATTTGTGAAAGAAGACTAAATCAAATGTGAAAGAAATATTTGCAGAAAAACACACAGAGACACTTGGGCATCGAGTTACATTCTCGTTAAAATCTTTGGAGGAAAGTTACATACACAGTGAAGAGGAAGTAGAGCTATTCTTATACAGATTTTAATTTCATATGAAAAACTGTTGAATTCATTTTCTATTAAGTCACATTTCTTGCTGCAGCTCTGTCTGTTTCAATATCCTAGTACCCTTAGCTATGAACTCATTTTCTTCATCTGCACAGAAGCCTAAATACAACTTTTTCAAATAATACCAATTCCTGAATGTCCTTCAAAAGTGACCAAAGCAGAATATATAATGTAATTGACCAATGCAGAACATATAATGTAATTCTAAACTAGGATTCTAAAAAATCACATTTTGATAACTTCAATAAAGTTAAATGATAAAATGATGTTTGGATTTGAGCAGAGAGGGGGATAGATCAGTATTTCCTACCCAGTAGACTGACATTTGGTGAATTTTCAAGATACTCTTTACTACAGAGATAGGCTGGTAAGTGTTTAACAACTTACTCTCAAAAAAAAAATGCACACATAACGCACTTTGAAGTTTCTGCATTGTTAACATTTTCTCCATCATTTTCTCAAGTTTGGACAATCGACAAAACAATAAATCAAATCCTGATGGGTAGCCTTTGCAGATTTCCAAGATGTAAATGATCACACTGAAAATATAACAGTTGGCTCTTGGGAGCCAGCTTGAGCTGGATCCAATTTACCACTGTGTCTTGAAGAATTAGGAGAACTTCTATCTTTTTCACTCTCCTTTTCCAATGCAATGCCAAAGCTGGGAGGTAGTGGTAATTACGTTAGAGGGCACCCAACATAATATGGAATATTTAAGTTCCTATTTACAGCAATCATTCTGCATTCTAACCACTTTCACATGACGGTCTTCTCTCACCAATGAAAAAATAAACTCTTGAGGAAAGGAACAATTCATCTTAAAAAACAAAACAAAACAAACTCTTTTGGTGCCTAGCAAAGTGAAGGGGTGAGGTGTATCTCACAGTTATATTTTATTCCTCTTATATTTTATTCTACTTATATTTTTTCCTTTATATCTTAGCACATTCACTGCAACAGCTGTCTGAATTTTCTCTACCTTTCTGGTCTCTTATTCACAGTTGTTATCACTTTCTATTTTACTGAAAACCATGGATTTCTTTGCATCTCATAACACTAGGGCATTATTGCATCCTCATTTATCTTTCCCCCTTTTTTCAGAGGAAGATCTGATTCCTATTTCTTTTTAAGGATAACTGAACTCAGAGTTGGGCAACCTGTGACCTCAAGGTCACATGTGGCCCTCTAGGTCTTCAAATTTGACCCTTTGACTAAATGCAAACTATACAGAACAAATCCCCTTAATAAAAGGATTTGTGCTATGAAAATTGGGCTTAGTCAAAAAGTCGTACCCAAGGACCTAGAAGGTCACATGTGGCCTCAAAGTCACAGGTTTGCCACCCCTGATCTAACCTTTTTACTTAAGCTATCAATTCAATTTACTTATGTTCTCAATTCCCAATATCCCCTCGTTTCTCCCATTAAATCTAGATCCATCAATTTTTCCTTTGATCTATGGTATGTTTCTCTAATAGTTGCTTTCCTGCTGCTTACAATCATGTGTAGATATTCTCTTTAAAAAAGTGGTTCTTAAAGTTTTTGGCTCTAGGAGTCCTTTATACTCCTAAAAATGATTGAGGATCCTTCTTCCAAAAAGCTTTTGTTTATGTGGGACTTATCTACCAATATTTTCTTTCTGTTCATTTGTATTCAACTCTTCATGACCCCATTTTGGGGTTTTCTTGGCAAAGATACTATAGTGCTTTGCCATTTCCTTTTCCAGCTCATTTTAGAGATGGGGAAACTGAGGCAAAAGGTTTAAGTGACTTGCCAAAGGTCTCCCAGAGTTGAACTCAGAAAATGGGTCTTCATACCTCCAGGCCCAGGACTCTGCCCACTGAGCCACCTAGCTCTGTCCTCTTAACACTTTTCTGCCCTTGGTATTATTAGCTCTTTTTCCTTCTGTTGACTTTTTGTGTTCTGTTAAGATCACTCTTTTCTTTAAAAAAAAAAACCCAACTCTATCACCACATTACTTCACCAGAAATATTACAAACTCTGCTTGTCTTCCTATGATAAGTCATTTAAAGTCTAATCTTCCTCTTCTCAGGATCTTTTCAGAAATGGACGAAAGGCTGTGTCAAAGGCTGCTCCTTCCCCTCCCGGCTTCTGCACACCAAATAGATAATTTTGCTAGATTTTGATCAATTTTAACAAATATATTGAGGTGAATTAACGTAGTACATAGTAAGTCAGCCCTGGAACCAGGAAGACCTGGGTTTGAAGCCTGCTTCAGAAACATACTGTGTGACCTTGGACAAGTAAAAATTTAACCTCTCATTTTTGTAAAGTTAGACAGCTCATTTAGACATTAAGTTGCAAAGAAAACCCTGATCTACACTGATAGAGGGAGTTTCCTGTACCAAAGAATTCACAGGTCCAGCTCATATCCTTAATAAGTATGTGGAAATTTCCCTGGAAGTTATTTTGAAGCTTCTCTAGATTCACCTCTTTTTAATTTTCCTTGGGAATAAGAAAGAGGTGTTGTTGGCAAATGTTTAATGACCAGCTCTCTGGAATGTACTCATAAAACACTATTATGCAAATTATTAACATTTTCTTCATCACTTTCTTAAGTCTAGGCAGTTAATACAAATATAATAAATCATACCCTAATTCGACATGTTTGTAAATTTTCAAGGTGTAAATGCTCACACTGAAAATGTAAAAATTAGCTCTGATAATCCAGCAGTCCAAACCTATTACAGCACACTCCTGTTACTACCATTTTCTGAGTTACCCCAGACTAAGACTTTCCAGTCACTCTTGATCCCTCTGTCTACATTACTCCTCATACTCAGACACCAGGGTCTGTTAGTTCTTCCTCATGACATTGCTGTACCCATCTCTTCCTTTCCCTTCCAATAGCTACTTCCCTAGTTCACGCTCATAGAACATCACAATTATTCTACAATAGTAGTGAAACACTGTTCTTTCATCCCTTCCCCATACAAGCTATTCTGCAGATGCTACTAGGTTAACCTTTTTCAGATGTTGCTTTCATGCTGTGGGAGGAAGAAGGAGAGGAGAAAAAAAGGAGAGGAAGCAGGCATCAGGCACAGAAATTTCTTGTTCCACTAGCAGAGAAGCCAGCAGGTATAAGCAGTGGAAAATGCAGGCTAACTGCCATTCAGCTGAACCAATCAGGAGAAGCATGGAAAAATAGTGGCGACCTGGGTCAAGGATCCTACAGCTGTTAAGAAAATGTGAAAGAATTCCATTAACAAACTGTCGTGAACCATGTAATGAAGGGAAATTCATGGTAAATACGTAAAGGTCTAATGTAGAAGACAATTGACATACTTCACTGTAGATGATCTAAGGACCCCAAAATAGACAACATAAGGACCCAGAAATGCATTATTTTGAGGGGGATGTGTAGCACAGGCTATGTCCTGGCAAGCCATCAGTGGACCTTGTGGGCAACTGCATTGGTAGTGGGGCTTCTAGAGTTCTCAGCTCACAGTCTGTAAAGGAGTTGTACAACTGGTCAGAAGGAGAAATTACAGGAGATCCTCTGCTGGAAGTGGGTGTAGGACCCCATTATGTTGCCCATACACAGTTCTTGGTCTCAGTCCCAGGGTAAGAAGGATCCCTAGCCTTTAAGGCTGCAGGGGAGTGGGGACCCTGGTGTAATTCCAGGGCAGAGAAAAGTGCTGTTTGTCACTAATTGGGAAACGGGAATTGGAAAGTCGAAACAACAACAACAACAAAACATTGAATTAATAAATAAAACTAGGAGCTGGTTTTATAAAAAAAAAATCAACAAAAAATGAACCATTGGTTAATTCGATTTTTTTAGAAGACAAGCAAATCACCGATATCAAAAATGAAAAGGTGAATTCACTACTAATGAAGATAAATTATTAGAAATTATTTTGTCCAATTATATGCCAGTAAATCTGACAACCCAAATGAAATGGATGAATATTTACAAAATTGTAAATTGCCCAGATTAATAGAAGAGGAAATAGAATATACAAATAACTCCATCTTAGAAAAAGAAAAAGAAATTGAACAAACTATCAATGTGCTCCCTAAGGAAAAATCCTCAGACCAGATGGATTCACAAGTGAATTCTACCAAACATTTAAAAAATGATTAATTCCAATGCTATAAACTGTATTTAAACTATTTGGAAAAAAATAGTCAAAGAAGAAGTTCTACCAAATTCCATTTAAGACATACATATGGTAAAGATATCTAAACTGGGAAGAGCAAAAACAGAAAAAGAAAACTATAGGCAAATTTCCCTAATGAATATAGAAGCAAAATTTAAAAAATAAGAGCCAGCAAGGAGAATATAGCAATATATCACAAAAGATCACACACTATGACCAGCTGAGATTTATACCAATAATGCAGGACTGGTTCAATATTAGGAAAACTATCAGCGTAATTTACCATATGAACAACAAAAAATAAAAATAATATTATTATCTCAATAGTAAACACTTTTGACAAATTATACACCCATTCCTATCTTACAAAAACCTCAGAAAGCATAAAAATATGTGGAGTTTTCCTTAAAATGGTAAGTAGTATCTATCTACCCCTCCTGCATCTTTGCCTTTTCATGGTGGAGGGGTTTATATAGCTCAATGAAACTATGAGCTATCCTGTGCATGGTTACCCAAGATGAACGGGTCATGGTGGAGAGTTCTGGAAAAAGATGATCTTTTGGAGAAGGAAATTGTAACACACTCCAGTATCTTTGCCAAGAAAACCACATGGACAGCATTAAAAATGATAAAACATATGACAATAGAAGCTAAGTCTCTCGGGTCAGAAGGTATCCAACAACTTAACTAGGGAAGAGCAGAGGACAATGATAAGTAACTCCAGAACTAATGAGGCAGTTAGGTCAAAGCTAAATGAAAGCTCAGCTGCTGATGTATCTGGTAACAAAAATAAAGTCTGATGCTTTAAAGATGGATATTGCATAGGAATCTGGAATGTAATATCTATCAACCAAGATAAGTTGGATGTGGTCAAATGGGGACAGAAAGATTAAACATTAACATCTCGGGTGTCAGTAAACTTAAATAGGTGGGAATGAGTGAATTTAATTAAAATGATCATTACATATACAACTAAGGGCAAAAATCCCTTAGGAGAAATGGATTAGTCCTCATAGTCAATAAAAAAGGTGAGAAAAGCAGTAGTGAGCTATAATCTCAAAAACGAAAGAATAATATTGATTTGAATCTAAGGCAAACCAGCCAACATCACAGTAATACAAATATATGCTCCAACCACTGATGCCAAAGAGGCCAAAGTTGCTTGATTCTTTAAAGACCTTTTACAAATAACAACAAAGAAATAAGTCACATTTATCCTAGGGAATTGGAATGCTAAAGTAGCAAATCAAAAGATAATTGGAATAATAAGCAAGTTTAGCCTTGGAGTACAAAATGTAGCAGGGCGGAGACTAAAAGGATTTGTCAAGATAACTCATTGGTCATAGCAAACACATTTTCAACGGTCCAAAACACAAAACTCACCTCTATACATGGACATCACTAGATGGTGATTTTATATATATATATATAGAGAGAGAGATGTGTGTGTGTATGTATGTATATAAAAGGCATGTGTGCATGTATATATGTATATATGTATACACACAAACACACATATATACATATACATACACACACACGTATATATAGATATAGATATAGATATGTATATATACGTGTGTGTATGGGTATATATGTATATGTCTATGAGATTGATTATATACTTTGCTACCAAAGGTGGAAAAACTCTATATCATCAATTAAAACAAGACCTGGAGCTGACTTTGCCTCAGATCATGAACTTCTTATTGTAAAACTTAAGACTTAAGCTGAAGAAAGTAGTGAAAACCATCAGATCACATATGTATGACCTAAATAACATCACTTATGAATATGAAGTGGTAGTAATATATTGATTTAAAGGATTAGATCTGGTAGTAGAGTACCTGAAGAACTACGAACAGAGGTTTGCAATATTGTACAGGAGGCAGCAACCATAAAAACAAAACATTCTAAAGAAAAAGAAGAGCAAGAAAAGCAAAATGGCTATCTGAGGAGGCTTTACAAGTAGCTGAGGAAAGAAGCAATGTGAAAAGGACAGGAAAAAGGAAAAGATACACCCACTGAATGCAGAATTCTACAGAATAATAGCAAGGACAGATAAGATTTTCTTAAATGAGCAGTGCAAAGAAATAGAAGAAAATAATAGAATTGTAAAGACAGATGTCTTCAAGAAAATTAAAGTTATCAAGGGAAAGTTTCATGCAAAAATGGACATGATGAAAGACAAAAATAGTTGGGACTTAGAAGTGGAAGAGATTAAGAATATATATTATTAATTTATTATTATTATTAATTAATATCAATGAATATATAGGAGAACTATATAAGAAATATCATAACATCATTGATAACTGACCACATAGTCACTGCCTTAGATACAGACATGCTGGACAATGAAATCAAGTGGGCCTTAGGGAAGCACTGCTAACAATAAGTCTAGTTGCTTTAACCATTCTGGAGAGAACGTTGGAACTACGCCCAAAGGGCTACCAAACTGTGCATACTATTTGACCCAGCATTACCACTAATAGATCTTTATCTCAAAATATAAAAAACAGAGAAAAAGACCTATGTAAACAAAAACATTTATAGCAATTCTTTTTGTGGTGTCAAAGAGTTGAAAATTAAAGGGATGCTCATTAATTGGTGAATGGTTGAACAACTTGTGTTATGTGATTGTGATGGAGTACTATTGAGCAATATAAATGATCAGCAGGATACTTTCAGAAAAACCTGGGAAGACTTATGTGAACTGATGCAAAGTGAAGTTAACAGAACCAGGAGAATAGTGTACACAGTAACAGCAGTACTGTACAATGAACAATTGTGGATGACTTAGCTATCCTCAGCAATACAATTATTCAAGAAAGTTCTAAGGGATTTATGAAAAATGCTATCCACCTCCAGAGAAAGAACCGATGGAGTCTGAATGGAAATTGAATCATCTTTTTTATAAACTTTATTTTTGTCTTTTCTTAAATCTGTATTTTCTTTCATATTATAATTAATATTGGATTATGTTTCGCATGACTGCAAATGTATAATCAATATCAAATTATTTGCCTTTTCAAAGAGTGGGAAAGATAGGAAGGGAAAGAGAGGGAGAGACTTTGGAACTCAAAATAAAAAAAATGAATGTCATTGTTTTTACATGTACTTGAAGGAAAAATAAAACATTAAAAAATAGTACCTACCTCCCAGAGTTATTTGTCAGGCTCAAATGAGTTAATATCTATAAAGCACTTTGCAAATCTTAAAGAGCTATAGGAATACTAGTTATTATTATAGAACCATAATAGGGAGTCATAATTAAGCTAATAAAAGGGTTATGGGTCATGGACATTAGAAGAAGAAAGAGATAGAAAACGAATACAAAACAAGGGAACCTGAAGAATAAGAATAAGTTGGTAGAAAATAACAGAAAAATTCAGGTGGTTACAGACCAATGAGCATTCAGCCCAAAACTGTATTCCATAAAGGAACTAAAAAGAATATTCCACTAGGCACCGAACTAGTGAAATGGTTCCCATTTAAGTGAATTATCTATGGCAATGATAGAAAATTTGATTCTGTAATCTTGTGTTTTTGAGATGAAACTCATCCAAGATGTGTTAGATATTGGACATCTTTTATAACTTATCATTGAATCACTAGCAGGGGCAGCCCCTGAGCAAATGGCAAAGGACCAGAGTTTGATTTGGGGGTGAAGCAACACTCCTCCCTCTCCTTTGTGTCCCATTTTAGTAGACCGTTGCTCTCAGGCAGTTGTTATAGAAACTGGGGAAATTAGCAAGAACTCATAAATTCATCCCCGGGAAAATTTTAGGTTAAAAGCTCCTAACATTTTCATTTTCTAGGGCATTTATTTACGTCAATTTAATAAAGAATGTTTGGTGGCCGAAGGGGCTCAAAGGCTGAAAAGAATATAATGCTAATGAAGTAAATTCAGGCACTTGTGAAGGCTGGTCTAGATGGTGAGATTAGGGACCAACAGAAATATTTTTGCACCTTGGAGAATAACCTAATCAAGACTGAATCAAAAAAATTCTTTTTACCCAGGAAAAGAATCGATCCCAGGAAGATCAAAGGGGTATTAAAGTTTTAGGTTTGCAAGTTTGCTCGTACATGTGAGACATTTAGAAAAAGAACAACAATTCAATAGGAATCACTTTAAACTACAGACATTCAGCTACAGAAATACATGAAATCATTATGGACTCACTACAAAACTATGTTCTGTTTACCCTTTTGAGCATAGCTCTGCCTGTAAACACCATCCTTGTTTATAGTGTTTGTTCTCCCAGGTGCCCCTCAAATCATACCAGGTAGAGCCGTCTCCTCTACTTGCTTTCATAAGTCAATTGAAACACTGACTAAGCACTTACTTTGTGCCAGGCACAGTGCTGGAATCTGGGGATAAAAAGATCAAAACAGTCCCTTCCGTCAGGAAATTTATGTTCCTGTGTAATGGGTATCGTGTTGCTTGTCTTCTCAATGGGTGGGGGAGTGGTAGAAAGTAAGGGAGAGAATTTGGGATTGAAAAAGTAAAAACAAAAGTTAAAAATAAATGAATGAATAGTTTTTAAAAGGAATTTATGTTCCACAGGGTGAATAGAACATGTACCTAGACTAGAGTATTGGATTTTTGTGCAAAAAACTTTGACTTTCCTTTATTACTCATATGTGGGCGTATCTGCGTGTGGGTGGACCCACCTGGAGAGGGATAGAGGAGCTGTGTCTTGGTTCCTAAGACCATCAGAAATATGTGTTTTCCTATGGTCTTAGGCGACCCCTGTGACCCCTGTGAAAGGGTTGTTTGACCTCCAAAGGGGTCAAGACCCACAGGTTAAGAACCGCTGTACTAGAGTATTGCTATAGTTAACAGTTTTTAATCAGATCATTCTATTCTATTAGTGGAACAAGAAGAGGCTGAAGCCCACAAAAAAAAAAAACCAAAAAAAAACTTTGACTTTAATCCCACCTCTGTTAGCCCTGTCACTTTGGTCACATTTCTTAATTTCTGTGGGCCTTAGTTTCTTCTTCTATAAAATATTGGGAATGGACTACATCTTAATCCATTAGAATATAATCTCCTTGAGGGCAGGGACTGTCCTGCTGTGGCACAGTGCATAGAATATTGGACTTGGAATCAGAAAGACTTGAATTCAAATCCTGGCATAGATACTAGTTTTGCTAACCCAGGAAAGCCATTTATCCTCTCCCAGCCTCAGTTTCATTGTTTTTAAGATGGGGGTTATAATAATACATATATAACATATATATTATTACATATTATAATAACATTTGTAATTATATGGAATCATATATTATATCATTATATATTATATTAATTACACGTTTTATTGATATATTAATTACACATTAATTATATTATTAATTACATTTATTATATTATTGTATATTAATTACATTAATATATGATATGATTATATGTTTATATATGTTATATAATATGTGTGATAATATATATTATATATAATATGTATATTATGTATAATACAATAATGCAGTTTTCAGATTAAAAGAGATATCCATAAAGTGGTTTGTAAACCTTCAAGAGTTGTATAAATGTTAGTTGGCACATAATGCTAAGTGCTTATATCTATTGATTTAATCTCTAAAGTTCTTTTCAACTTTAAAGCTTTGATGGGATAACTCAGTAAATAGAATATAGCAAAAAGTAAATAGAATATAATTAGAGGAGGAGAAAAACACTAAAAATAGGGTACTTCCAAAAAGCCTTCTTATAGAAAGTTTTATGTAACTTAATCTTTAAAGGAAGCTAGACATTCTAAGAAGCAAAATTGAGGAGGGAATGCATTCCAGGCATGGGGATGGGAGATGAAATGTTAAGCTCAGGGATCATAGATAAAGATCTGTAAAGAACTCATGAAGTCATCAAGTTGAACCCTTTCATATTATAGAGGAGGGATCTGAAGCCCTTCAGTGAATTGACTTGCCCAGGGTCAGACAAATGCCAATCAGTGGCAGAGAAGACATTAGAACTGAAGTCTTCTGACTCCAGAACCAACACTTATTCCATTATCCCAAAGAGTAGGCCAGTTTGACATAAAATTGATTTGTATCAAGTTTTTTGCAATTTACTAGTTTTAATTCACTGATTTAACTGTTAACCTAACCCTTAGATCTTTCATATGTTTACGTACTTTCTGGATTCTCAGCCTCTTCATTTTATATATTTTAATGTCCTTTCTACTTCCATTTCTTCTCTTTTTATCCTCCATTTTACCCTCACCAAAGGCATCCTATGTCACATAGTCTAAGGATATTGGCATCCTACAACGTTCCCACCATTGTGTTGGCACCATTTCCAGGTTCAATGGGAGCCTTAATCCCCGACAGAACCAGCTCCAGGGTTGACATTCTTGCTCTCCAGCTCTCCTTACTCACTGTGGGTCCTGCTCAATGCAGGAAGTCCTACTTGTTGCCTCTCATTCATTGTTCTCCCTCTTGTCTGATATGCCCCTAGATCACTGATGAAACTGATTGTATTTTTCACTGAAGCAAAAATTCCTTAATTTTTGTTCTAAAATGACCTTTGAGTTTAAAGTATACTGAGCTATGCAATGATGCAGGAACTTCTGATATGGAGTCAGGAAGATGAGTTTAAATTCTGTCTCACTAGCTGGGTGATTTTAGGCAAGTCATGTAACCTCCATGTGCCTCAGTTTCCTCAATTGTAAGATGGGGATAATAATAGTACTTAACTTCCAGGGTTATTGTATCAAATGAGATAATATTTGTAAAGTTCAGATTTGAACTCAGAAAGAGGAGTCTTCCTGACTTCACGCCAGGCACTCTATCCACTGTGCCCCCTGGCAGGTTAGAAATGAAAGGACCGTTTCTTTTTGTTTATTTCTGTTATAGCAACTCATTGAGCAGCCTTTGCTTTTGCTGGAGGATCGCTGGCATCTGTCACCAGCTGTTCCCCTCCCCTTCTTGGATTCCTAACGTCATCCCTGGATTTAAATCTCAATGTAATGAGCAGGAGTTGGGGATGGTCATCTGGTTAATGGAGGAGGGGTGGGAATTGGGAAAGCAAACCGAAATGAATGTGTTTATTTGTTTTTTTATCCTTGAAAAGACAGTGGAGTATGGCAATGTGTGTGTGAAAGGAAGGATGGAGAGAGGGAGAGAAGAGAATACTGTCCAGACAATGAGGCAGGGAAGAAGTAAATTAAGTAATTCAATCATCATAACGTAAAGAGAAGGAGGAACCAGGGCTGGGGCTCATCCACTGAGAAGGCTAATCTATAGGTTTTCACAGTTGTCTGAGGCCATTTTAGTCGCATAAGGGGTAACAGTGGTATGCTGGTAAATATTTAATTGACTCTCCAAATTAAAAAAAAAATAGTATACATGTAGTTTGCCAGTTTCCAAGGTGTAATTAGCACACCCTTGGGTGTATTCCTATAGACCTGGAAATGTGTTGACCAACCCTACTGGATAATAAATTTAGAAAATGGAGAATAATACCAAAAATAATCTCCCCAAATCATTCAAGAACACCGGTATAACCCCGAAGGGATCTTGTAGTCAGGTACTGAGAACCAGGTTCATCGGTTGATATAAGAATTAAGATAGTAGCTCCAGAGCATGTGTTAAATACAGAGAGATTAGGTCCATTGCCTATGGTCACAAAAGTGACAAGTATGGGGAGAGGCTGGAAATCAAGTCAAGGTCCTTGGACTGCAAATGCAGAGCCCTTTTCACTGCACAATACTGTCTCTCACAATATGGAGAGCCACTGAAGAGTAGGGGATAACATAGTAGTGCCAGAGTCAGGAAAATTTGAGTTCAAATCCTGCCTCAGACATTTCCTCAGTGAGTGGCATTTAATTCCTCAATGTGGCAGCTAATCACTCTGAAGCTCAGTTTCCTAACTGTAAAATGGCAATAAGAACATTTGTAGTAACTGCCTCATAGGGCTGTTATAAGGCTCAAATGAGATCATGTTTATTGCTACATAAGTTTGATGGAATACTATTCTGCTATAAGGAGTGATGAGGGGGGGTGATCTCAGAAAAACCTAGGAGGGCACATCTGAACTGATAATAAAGTCTAGTGTAAAGAACCAGGAGAACATTGTATGCAGCATCAGCAATGTTGTAATATTAACTGGGAAAGAGATAGACTTAGCTATTCTAATCAATGCAGTGATCCAAGACAGCTAATGTTCATCTGCAAGAAATCTTTGATCACAAAATCTCAGAATCATAGTGTTAGATGACCTCAATGTCCATTTAGTCTCTCCTGTTACTGTACAATAATTCCATATCATGTACTTGACAAATGCTCATCTCTGCTCAGATTAAAAGATCTCTAGGAAGGGGAAACTTACTACTTTCCCAGATTTCATTTTAGCTGATCTCTAATTGTTAGAACGATTTTCCCAGACTGCCCTTTGTGTGTCCTTGAGTGAGTCACCTCACGTTTGTGGATATCAGTTTCTTCATCTTTAGAATGAGAAGGAAGGAGGTAGCGTCAAAGGGTAATAATTGTCGCTGAAGCTTTTGGCTTCTCTGTCCTGGCAATCAAGCATCACTCAGCTGAAGCCTGCAGTGAATTGTCCACTTCTAACTGCTAGAACCTGAGTAACTTTGAAGCCCTCGTGCACTCTCTGCAATTCTTCTGTGTCAGGTTTTTCTACTTATCAGTTCTTCTTCCCAGTTCTTGTACATTAAATGAGAGCCTCCTGAGAGGCCGGAGAGATTTCCTCAGAGATTTTTTTTTTATTTACAAATTCACAACTCCCCAAACTTTTCCTATCAAATCAGTAATCCTTTAAAAACATCATACCTCATCTCCGGGTGTTTATATTTTTGTTGTTGTTGAAGTTTTGCCCTCAGTCTAAAAAAAAAATAATTTACAAATGAACTGAAATATGCATGATTCTTGTACCTCTGAAGGCTTCACTGTGTGCATCCTTCATAGACATATCACCTTGAAACAGTGTTCCTGTACATTGAGTTATCTAGTTTTTAATAAATGAAAGATCTTTCCCTACCTACATAAAACATTAAAGTGTTCCCACACAAGTGAGGCATCATCATATATCATTCACAATGGGATTTGAATCTTTATATCATATGCCACAGTTTTTTTGTCCAAATTTTATTTGAAAGCTATGCATGTAGCATGTTTTAAAACAAGGTTCTTTTATTATTCTTTAGCTTATTAATCATCATCTTTAACAGCCACAGCATTTTATATAATTTAATAGTTAACATAAATCTGTTCCTTTACACAAAAATGTTTTCTGCCCTTTTTTATCACCAAATTACAGTGTACCTTACACTAGAATGAGTTTCTAAATACTACATGAAACCAGCTGCTTCGAACCTTTGGTCTGTACCTATGGAAAGGGAACCTGGATGATGGGATAACTAAGCATTCACACTTTGCCCAACCAAGACTCTCAATAGCTTTAATGTTCATGGTTTAGGAAAAAGAAATTTTTGTTTCAAGAACCTTTTAATTAGATTAATAAAATTTTTAAGCTTAATTCTTGATGGAAACTATTAAGTTCCTTAAAGGATCAGATCAAGTGCCACCTATATCAAGATCTTTCTTGATTTTCCATAGTTGTCAGTGCCCTTGTCTCCCTGTCAACACAAACTCAAAGAGGTTTTCGGGTATCAGTAATTCAGTATATGAGGCTCTAAGATGGAATTGAAACATGGGGCTGAAAATACGAAAATAAAACAAGTCAGCTTAACTGAAGCTTCCCTTTGTTTTCTAGCAAGTCAATGAGATAATTGTATTTCTTACACACCTCAAATTATGTTTATTTTCTACACACCGTATGTGTAGAATTGCATGTGAACAAGTCAAGTCCCCATAGAAGTTCATGTTTTTCATCTCATATTTTCCTTAGCATCTTTTGGCATGTAATTGCTGTATTATGATTTTTTGTTATGTGTATGCATATATAAATAATTTCCACTCACCGAGATAATTTGGAGAATATTCACGTGACAACTGACTAATATATTCAAGTATCTACACCTTTCTGGCCTATAAAATGTCAAACATCTAGGATATTGACTACATCTTTAGGCTTTCATCTAAGTCAGCTTCAACAAATCAACTTCACCAGCACAAGACAGGACTGGTAGTTTTCCTTTGGAAAAAAATCTAAAATTTCAACAGATGGAAATTTTAGTGTGAGTCAACAATTAAATATGGTACCTCAAAAGTTAACATGACTTTAGGGAGCATAAGAAGAGAATTTGTAATTGTTTAGTTGTGTTTGGACATTTGTGACCCCATTGGGGTTTCTTTGGCAAAGGTACTGGGGTGGTTTGCTGTTTGCTTCTCCAGTTTATTCTTATAGATAAGGTAACTGAGGCAAACAGTGACTTGCCCAGAGACACAACAGCTCGTAAGTGTGTCAGGTTGTGTTTGAACTTAGTTCCTCTTGACTCTGGGGTCAGCAGTCTATCCTTTGTACCACCTAGCTTCCCCAAGAGGAGCACAGTGTCAAGAACTAGGGGAGAAATATTCCCTCTGTATTCTTTGCTATTCAAAGCACCTATGGAATTTTGTGCTTAGTATAGGGACCACATTCTAAGAAAAATGATGACGAGAGAGACTGTCCAGAAGAGGACAACTAGACTTCGGAGGAGATTTCATGATTACAGATTTTAACCAGAAAGGCACTGTGGAAGTGATCTGGTTCAACCTCCTCTTTTTTTTTTTTT
>CM053582.1:291163111-291195072 GCA_028627135.1 Pseudochirops cupreus | reverse complement strand
TTTCTCATAAAGTCGTTTGCTTCCATTTGCTCCACTATAATTCTGAAGGAATTATTCTCTTCAGAAAGCTTTTGAGATTCTTTTTCCATCTGGCAAAGTTGACTTTTTAAGGCATTCTTCTCCTCATTGGCTTTTTGGGCCTCTTTTGCCATTTGAGTTAATCTATTTTTTAAAGTGTTATTTTCTTCAGTCAGGTTGTTGACTCTCTTTTCATGATTTTCTTGCATCATTCTGATTTGTCTTCTCAATTTTTCCTCCACTTCTCTTATTTGGTTTTCAAAATCCTTCTTAAGCTGCTCTATGGCTTGTAGGCAGTCTTCATGTTTCTTGGAAGCTTTTGGTGTGGGAGTTCTGACTGTGTTGTCTTCCTCCCATTCCATGCTTTGACCTTTTTTGTCCCCAAAGAAGGAGTGTAAAGTTTGGTTGTTGTTCTTACTTTGCTTCTTTTGCCAGCTCATGTTGCCAGTAAATTCCTTGATTTTTTTAGCTCTGTGGAACTCTGCTTCCAGATGGGGAAGCTCTGTCCCAAATTGCTGGGGTTTTTGCAGCTGCCAGAGATATTAGGAGGCTGCTGTTTTTTTTGCAGCCCCCACCTGCTTTAGCTCACTGAAAATGCACCCCAGGACCACCACCCAAGACCATGATCCGGATCCAGGCCACTCAAAGCAAGAACACTTAGCCTCTGAACAAACTCTTGGCTCCCCTGCAGTCTGCAGGCCGGGAGCTCTGAAGCAGCCACACGGAGGCCACTGCAGGGCTGCTTCTGCCACTTCCTTGCCCTGAAGGCAGTTTGGATGGATCTTCTCCCCTGAATTTAGCCAATTTCCACCAACCTTTCACTTAGTCTTTATTTTTATGGCTTGATAATTCTGGAAATTACCACAACTGCCACTGATCCACTCTCTTGAAGGCTCCAGCTGAGGCTTGTCCTGGCCACCCCAGTGCCAAGCCACAGTTTCAGACTGGACTGGTTTCAGTTCCCAGCATGCTGCGATGAGCCCTTCCTGCCTAGCTGCCTTCAGCGGGAGATGTGCTTTTCTGTATTTTTGTGAATTTTGGAGCCCTAAAATTTGTTTAGAGTCATATTTTATGGGTATTTGAGGTGGCTATGTGGGAGCTCTGGAACCTTGCTGCTCCTACACTGCCATCTTTTGTCCATGAGGGAGGAATGATTTTTCACAGTGAGAAGGCTGGATCTTAGTGGAAAAACAAGTTTGGGGTGTCATAAGTGGAGCCCCAAGAGGAGTAAAGGAGTCTTTCTGCCCTCCATCTTAGACTCTCCTTGTCCCTATAGCCTCCCACATCCCTTTTGAATTTAATGTATTTCTATACTGAGATATCTCTATGTGTATGTATTTGGGTAAAAAGAGCATAATTGTATTCAATCTTTCTTTATCCTATTCAGATGAGAGGGAAGTTCATGGGATATCTGTTCCCCTTATTCCTTCCTTCATCTAATGCACAATTATTATGCAGGAGTGATATTCCTCTTTGTCTTCCTCCTTTCCTCCCAAGTATCTGTCACTCCTATTTCTGCCTTTGCTTAAGACCATTGAAGTAGACCACTCCACTCCACTTTCTCACTCTACTCTGCATCACCTATTCTGCCTGGTTTCAATTCCACCAAATAAGATGTCCCACGCCAGATACTCCATGATGTCCCACTCCTTTTCCTGCCTCCTTTTGTGTATTGCTTCCCCCTATTAGATTGTAAATTCCTTGAGGGCAGGGATTGTGTTTCTTTTTTATTAATTATATTCCCAATCCTTAGTATAGTGTAGTGTCTAGCACATGGTAGGTGTTTGATAAATTTTGATTGGATTAGGTTCAAACAGAATGTTGTACAGAGGGTGCATGCAGATCCTGTGTCATCTTAACTTTTCTCTATCACAATTTAGGGTAATAGGATTCTGAAAATACTTTTGTTTCTATAATTCTTCCTTATATATTCTCTTTCAATTATATAAATATGCATGCCTGTATATGGTTCCCTTGACTGCTTTATTCTCATTTCTGAATGTCTACTTAGTTCTAATGTTCTCATCTTTAATGCTTAGAAATCCTCTTTTCCATTAAAGGTCCATTTTTCTCTACAGTAAAATATATACTTTATTTTGCTGGAAAGGCTATACATGGATGAAAATCTTTAATGCTTTCCTTTAGAAAAGTAACATTCTGAGTTCACCTTCCCATCATGGGGGCAATCATTAGGTCTTGTGTAATTCTTATAGTACCTCCTTAATATTTCAACTCTTTTTTTGTCTACTTGAAATATTTTTTCTCTGATCTAGAAACTCTAGATTTTTGGCTATGATGTTTCTGGGAGTTTTTATTTGGTGGATTCTTTCTCCATGTGACCAGTGGATTCTATTTTCACTTCACCATCTGCTTCTAAGAGTTCTGAGCAATTTTCACTTACATTTTTCTGAAATTTGGTATCTAGATTTTTTCTGATTATAATTTAAAATAGTCTGATAAATTCTAAGATTATTTCTCCTTGTCCAATTTTGTCATTTAGTTGTTTTTAACATTATATTATTTTTTCGTCTCTTCTTTTGCTTTATTCTGACATTTCTTGTCATATTGTTGACTCACCATTTTCTGTTTAGTCCACTTAAAGCATTATTTCTTTTTTTTAAAAAAATATTTTTCCTAATTACATATAAAATTATTTTAGCATTCATTAAAAAATTAAGGCATTCATTTCTTTTTTTTTTATTTTTTTTGCTTTTTGGAGGGCAATTGGGGTAAAGTGACTTGCCCGAAGTCACGTGGCTAGTAAGTATGTCAAATGTCTGAGGCTGGATTTGAACTCAGGTCCTCCTGACTCCAGGGTGGGTGCTCTATTCACTGTGCCACCTAGCTGCCCCTAAGGCATTCATTTCTTGAATGAGGTTTTCCACAATTGGTTCAAAGGTATTCATTTTGTCTTGCTATTCCTTCCTCCTTAGCTTTTCTATTTGGTAACTTTTGCTTCTCATCCTTCAGGTTCATCTGAAGTCTCTGTAGCTACAGTACTTTTTTATTTGTGCTCAAATTAGTTGGATAACTCTTAGAGGTTAAAACCTGGGTGTCTCTCAACCTACTGTATTTCCTCAACTCTATAACTGGTGTGGATACTGTTTTCCTGGTCTGGAATGCATTCCTGAGTACAGGTTCAGAGGCTCCTCCCTGCTGCAGGCTCCATCTGTGGTCCTTCCTCCTGTTGGGTGTAGGTATTACTCCTGAGCTAGATTCCCATCACAGGCTTCAAAGACAGCTCCTGCCAAGTTTTGCCCGGAGCCTTGACTTAGGCCACTTCAACTTACTTTTCCCTTACCTGGGGAATCTATAAGGAAGCTCTTTGTTTGCTAGGCCAGGGATGGTTTGGGGCTAGGCTGCCCAGACCTCCAAGAGTTGCTGTCCTACAGCCAAAGCCCTTAGGATGTTTTTTCTTGGCTTGAGTACTGCAAAGATCAGGCAGAGAGTTCTGGAAATGCTAGAGGTTCCAGGGTGGCTGCCTGTTCTCTATCTCACCCCATTCCAGGCAATTTGTTCTAACTTTGCTCATGCTTATCTAGTATAGGATCTCTAGGGATCCTTTTGGGGATTGCTAGGTAGAATAGAGAAATCTAGATGTGATTGTTTTTCTGGTCTAGTAAAATGATGCAGCTCTAAACTTGAGGGAGTATTTTCCGGGGATCTGGGATCATTTATATCCTAGCATGCTGATATCTTCCATTTGTCTGTTGGTCTATCTACATTTTAATATCACTAACCTGTCTCTGATTCTAGCTGTCACTTATTTAGAACCTGCAAAACCCTAGATGACAAAGCACTTAACTTCTCTAAATCTGTTTCTTCAACTGTACAATGGGGATTCTAATGCTTGCACTATCTCTCCCATAATGCAGGAGTGAGGTTTGTAAACCTTAAACCATCATAATCACGTAAAAAACAATTGTCTGCATCTTTCCTAACACCTAGCAAAGTGTCTTGCACATTCATAGGAAATGTAGAATTGAACCAAGTATAGTCACTGAATCATATTCTACTATGTTTGCTGTCTCATTTTAGGCAAATCATTAACTCTGATCTCTACCACCCCAGGGAGTTATCATTTTTTCCTCAACAATTTTCCTCATACTATTCTTGCATAGATGTTGTAATTGCAGGAAGAGAATATAATCTCTTTGAGGGCAAGGTTTATTTTGATTTTGTATCTATATCTTCAATACCTATGGCAGTACCTTGCACATAGTAGACTATTAATAAATACTTGTTGAAAGGTATTGAACTGAGGGGAATAAAATCATTGACTGGCACTTTAATAAAAATAGAGATAACATGAAAAAATGTAGACGCTAGTTTAACTCAAGGCTTTATATTGGCAAAAACAATAACAAACACATATCTAGAAACGGAAGCTATCTCTTAACAGACACATTTTGACAAGAAAGTGTTCATAATTTCCCTTTTTAGTTGGAAACATTAAAATGTGATCATTTTTAAAACCCTGCTTTGAAACATCAAAATATCTTTCAAATTCAAAGGCCTGTCCTAATTTTTTTCCATGTGCATTTTTTTGGCTTTCCTATTTTCATCTGGGTATTAGCAAATTGGCTACTTAGTGCTCATCAAGTTTTACAACCTTACACTATAGCTTTAAAAAGGAAATGCTACTTAAAACAAATGTCTTTTTCCCCCCATTTCCAAAAGCAGTGGTTTATATATCTTTAAAAATGCATTCTTCAAAAGAATTAGAAAGCAAATTTAGGGGTGTTATTATACCCTGGAGTTTTCAGAACAAATTTCTGTCTCTCTGTCTTCTAGTCAGTTGCTGAGCAGTGGGAGTTAATAAACTTCAAAACACAAGAAGCTGCCACAATAGTGCATCTTGTTATCATTTGATCTGTATCTCTCCCCTTCCCTGCCCCTCCTCCTCCTCCTTCCCCCATTTAGAGTGCTAACTTTCCTGTCAGAGTCTCCTATCTCCAAAGCCTGCCTTATTACATCTTTAATGTGTTACCTCTCCTGCCCAAGAACAGTGCCGACTCTGGGGGTGTTTATAAGCAAGGCTGAAGTCATTAGGGTAGGCAAAACAAAGCTCCAGTGCTTCTATGAGGGTTTCATGTACTTTCAAAGGGGAAGGTCTACAGAGTTAAAATCAGTCCTATTGAATCATTTTCTTTCCTGTTAAAAGTCTCAGAGGTGCAAGCAAGCTTGAAGACTTAATCTCTACTTGAAGCTATAGGCAAGTCAAGAATCACTGATTAAGCTGTTACTATATGAAAAACGCCATATATTGTGTGATGAGTGCTAAATGATGAGAACACAAGTACAAGCAAAAAGATGGTCCCTCTCCTCAAGGGACTTCTGTTTTAGTGGAAGAAGACAACTCAGAAAAGGAAGTTTAAAAGCAGGGGAGGGAAAGGGAAGATCATAGTCATGGGGGTACATGTTGGAGAATGAAGTCTAGAGAGTCAGAAAAAGAGCCCAAAGGGGAATGAAGGATGAACGTGACTGGCTTTGGCACTTTCCTTATAATGGAGATTCCCTAAGAGCAGGGGAGGTATCCTCTTCTGAAGTGAGAAGGTTGCTGGGACATAATAGAGAAGAATCTGTTGCTACTGAGATTTTCCCAACAATGATAATTTATAGTTTCAGAGAGTTGCCTAGAGAATTGAGAAATTAAGTGACTTGCCCAGAGTCACATAGCCAAAATATGTCAGAGGCAGAATTTAAACCCAGATATTCCTAACTTCGAGGCTAGCTCTAGAGCCTGAGAGTAAGGAAGAACTGAGTTCGAGCCTGGCCTTATACTCTCACAATCTGTGTGATGCTGATCAAGTCCCTTAGCCATTGTATGGCTCCATTTTCTTATGGGTAGAATGGGTATAATACTATATAACATATATTATGTAAAATATATTATATATAATAATAGCATAATAAAATAATAGGTATAATAATAGCACCCACTTTCCAGGGTTGTTGTGAAGATCCAGTGAAATATTACTTGTAAATTACTTAGCATTGGAGCTGGCACACAGAAGCACCTATACAATTGGTATTTATTATTTTTTTTTATTATACCAAATTGTCTTTTTTTGGGTGCTTTTTATTATATATAGTGTCCACAACACTACAGTGTAGATATTTTTTATCCCTTCTTCATAACTTAAGAAACAGACTCTGGGATGATAGAATCAAACATTCAGAGCCAGAAAAGATCTTAGTGGTCACCATATACAATCCTTCATTTTATAGTTAAGGAGACTAAAGAATATAGAAGTTAAGTGATGGTCATGGACACACAGAGATTAAGGTTGAGAGACATAATTTGAATTCTGGTCTTCTTGACCCCAAGGCCAATAATGTAGCTACCATATTTTCTCAAAAGTAAGTGATCCATTCCTGGTCACACAACTAGCAAGGGTCACAGTATTGCATCAGTATGTCCAATGACAATTCTTTTAATTTACTTATTCCAACTGGAATGGTAGTAGAAAAAAAAAAGGAAGGGGGATAAAATGCAATAATAAGAAGAAGGGAATATAGAATGGAAGTCAGGAGACATTGGTTAACATTTGTCCTTGTTTGCTCTCTCCATAAGTTCAGGCCCAGGTTCTTATATAGACTCTCTTATGTAGACTCTCTTATGTAGACTATGCTTAGCATAGTGCTCTGCATGCCGTAGGCATTTAATAAATGTTTATGAAGTTGAATTGTATTGACTGACCTGTTTTATGCCTCTGTCAGTAGAGAAGGATATGGAAGAATTCACATTTTCAAAAGAGTGACCGAAATGTTATTCCTGCATGTCAAGCACTGAATAGAGAGAGACCCAAGGCCAAGCTCTGGAAGTTTTGCTATACTTATGAGGAGAAAATTATTTTGGCAGCAGCATTTCAGTCCTATACCATAAATTATAAAGGCCCTTTCAGAAGCAACCTATTTAAACATGTTGACTTACCCTTCCAGTAAAATGTTTATAGGAAGGATTTGCTACAGGGAACAGTTTTAAAGACTGCATTATACTGTCAGGGATATTAAAACACCTAACCACAAATTGGTTACTAGGGGTACGCAAATCAGAGCTTTGAATGTCAAAGTAAAGTTACTACCAAAGCCTGGAGAGAGATAAGACCTAAGAAACTGACTGAGGTAAGAAACCAAATATTTAAATAGTAAGTCTGACAGACTACAGGACACTTACATGGCAGCCTGAGAAAACCTGTCATGGGCTATAGCAAGAATCTATTATAGCTGAACTAGGCCAAATGCAAACACGCTGTCCTCTTTAAAAAAAAATTAAAAGGACTAACTCAAATAGCAATGAAGAAAGACAAATATGCACACAAGAAAGACATACAACTCGGCCATGTTGAGATCCTTGCTGTATGCCAGCTGTTGAGGTCCGGAGTTAACAAGCTAGACAAACTGAGAGTCTAAATTCACCATGCTCATGAGAATTATAGCAGAGTAGTCACATAAGTAGGCAGCTATGTCATACAGAGGATGGGGTGCGGGGCCTGGATTCAGGAGGACTCATCTTCCTGAGTTCAAATCCTGCTTGGCACACTCACTAGTTGTATGACCCTTTACAAATCACTTTACTCTGTTTGCCTCAGTTTCCTTATCTATAAAAAGAGCTGAAGAAGGAAATTGGAAACCACCCAAGTATCTTTGACAAGAAAACCCTAAATAAGTTCACACAGATGAGACTGGATAACAACAACAAAAGCAGTAAGATAAATAAATTCGCTTTAAAGATGCAAAGATAAACCCTGAGTGGGCTAGTGAAGAGGGGACTGTTTGAATATTTAACGTGTCTCCTCTGCCGTACTTCCTGCTCCATCATTTTCATTTTTCATTTTTTCAGTCATGTCCAACTAGGAAACATATCACTATGTTATGGATTAACACCGTAACTGATCAATGGCTTTAATAAACATGATTTCATGACTAAAGTACGTACTTCTCTTAATAGTTATCACAGTGCCTGGCACATATTAGGTTCTCAATAAATATTGATTGATTGACTGAAGATTGCAATGAAGACTTGAATTGACAGAAACACCAGCATATGAGGTAGCTTGATATAGAGAAGAAAGCAATCGATCTGGACTTAGCAGAGAAGTTTAGGTTTGAGTCTTGTCTCTTGCCTCTTCCTTTCAGTCTCTTCTAGGCAAAATGGAAATAATAATAATATTGACCTGCCAGAACTGTTGTAAGGATCCAATAAGATATTGCCAGTAAAGCACTATATAAATGTCAGCCATTGTTACTAATGGGATGACTTACAGGTGCTGATTGACCACAATCTTCTGTAGTAGATGTGTCTAAGCTGGAGAAACTTACTGAGGCAAGAATCTTTGTAAGACAGTCAGTGATCAGCCTTTAGGTTTATCAAGGTCCTCCATTTTGATGTATACCCATTGTCTATCTTTCTCATTCTTTTGATAATCTCAAGTCACAGTGGATATATGTATAGACTGTGCCATCAGAAAGCCAATCACAGTGTCAGGGAGACTTGGGTTCAAGCCCAAGACCCATCCCTGGAACATACTGGCTATTGGATCTGGGGTTATTTACCCAGTATAGAGCAGTTGCTGACATATGTCCATTTGAGAGTACGCTTCCCATGGAACTCTCAACACTGATGAAATCATAGATCCAGATCAACCCCTAGTTCTCCATCCCCCAATGATATTCAGACACAAGAAGCTGAAATATGAAATTGGCAGGATAAATATTTTTACAGATCCTTAGGACCTTTTTCAGTAGAAATTATGGAAAGGTCAGAGTAAGTAAAATTAAACAGGTGTGTTACAGTGGAGAAGAAAACTGGTTCCAGAAACAAAGAATTTAAATTTTACCTCTGAATCTACTTTTATTTTTTTTACTCAAGGGCAAGATAATTAACATCCTTCAGTTTCAGTTTCCTTGCATCCAAAAAGAGAGCATTGGATTAGATATTCACCACTTGGCCCTGAGTTGGGAGACCTTGACACTCCTACCTGTGCCTTGAAAGATGAGCTTCTGACACCTCCTCCCACTTCCTGAAGACTAGAATGGCTAGCACTCCACTGGCTATACTGCTTCCCTAATTACCCTTTCAGGCATTGGCTACACTATCTCACAAAAAAAGGCCATAGTCTCCCACTGCATCTAGGATAACTTCCAGTTGTCTTGATCTTTATTTTGCCACTGGATGCATATGGCTTCAGAGGAGAGAGTGGGGCTGGTGACTTTGCACAGACTTGTCTCATTTACATCCAATTCCAAGTGCAGATCATGGCATCGCCTTCCTAATGTCATGGTCCTCTTTGAGAACAAAGGATTAACAACAACAACGTCTTCCAATCTGTACTCATCTCCTCATTAGTTGGAATGGGAGAGTGGAAATATTCCTTGCTCCTCATTATCACTTCCAGTCAATTAGTCATCAGTCAAACAAGAATCAGTCAGATAAGCTCTTAGTCTCTGACTTCAGGGAACTAACATTCTACCATAGTGGAGAATATACAAATAATTCTGTACACCTAAGATACATATCATGTATCATAGGAAGCCATCTCAGAAAGAAGGCACTAGCATTGGGGAATGGGGTTGGGAAGGGGGAACTGGGAAAGACCTCTTACAGCAGATTCTCTCTCACATCTCTCTCATTCTGAAAAATCCTGAATTAATTGTATTTTCTGTGCTAGCTATCATCCTCTCATATTTCTTGCCCTTCTCAGCTAAACTTCTGGAAAAAGCTACCTGCCCTCTATACCTCCTCTGCCTCTCTGTCCACCAGCTTCTTTAGAACTCTGCAACCTGGCTCCAATCCCATCATTCAAAAGAAATTCTTCTCTCTAAAGTTAACAGTAATATCTTAATTGAAAAATTTTATGGTCTCTTCTCACTCTTTTTGACCTCTTTGCATCATCTGACGTTGCTAACTATTTTTTGTCCTGGATTTAATCTCCTCTCAGAGTCTTTGTGGCACTATTCTCTCCTGGTTTCCCTCCTACCTGACCGACTATTCTTTCTCAGTGTTCTCTGCTCAGTCATCCTCCAGGTCATGCTCGCTAACCATGTCTGTCTCCCAAGGATCTCGCTTGCTCCTTCTTCTCTTCTTATTCTATGTTTTCTCAACAAAATCTCGTGTATTCCCATGAATTTAATTAGCATCTCTATGCAGATTATTTTCATATTTATGTATCCAGCTCTTGCCTCTTTCCGGAGTTCCAATCTGTATCACCAACTGCTTAATGAACACATCAAATTGGATGTCTCAAACGCCATCTTCCTCCAGCTCAATAAACTCCAATGGATCCCTATTATCTCCAAGATCAAATATGAAGTCCTCTGGTTAGTGTATGAGTACATTACAACTTGACTCCTTTCTACCTTTCCAGACTTCTTATACTTTATGCCCCTTTACATGCTCTGCATTTAAGCCATGCTGATCTACTTGCAGTTCCTTAAATAAGACAGTCCATTATTTCTCTCTGTGCCTTTACAATGACTATCCCATTGTCCCCCATGCCTGAAATCCATTGTTGCTTTACTTCTGACTGTTAGGAACCTTAGCTTCCTTCAGGAGTCAGTTCAAACATGTTGGCAGAAGACATTCCCCATCCTGATGATGCCAGATTCCTTTCCCCTTGTAAAGCTATGCACTAGCAGCTTTCCAGAAGACTGCTGCTGTGAACAGCTTTCAAAGTTACATAGTATAGCAAACTATTTATTCAGCAGTAAATTAAGGCAAAGCATTCATAGAAAATCAAGGTACAACATTCACAATGACATAACAACTTATCACTAAAGTGGCCACATAGTTTTCCCCAGAGTGGTCACATAGTTTTAAGCAAAATACATTAATTCAGTGTGTATATTTATGTTATTGTTGTTACTTGCCATGGTCCCCTAGAAAATAAGGTCCTTGATGGCAGGAATGATTTTTTTCCTTTTTTTTTTTTAAACAGGCAACTAGATGGTAAAGTGCATGGAGTGTGAAGACCTGAGTTCAAATCCAACTTCAGATACTTCCTATCTGTGTGATCCTGAGCAAATCATTTAACCTCTGTCTCTTGATTTTCTCATCTGTAAAATTGGGATAATAATATTACTTACCTCCCAGAGATGATGTAAGGACCAAATGTTTATAAAGTACTTAGCAGAATGCCTGGCATGTAAGAGGCACTTAATAAATGCTTGCTTCCTTCCGTCTTTTATTTGTATTCCCAACACTGTGCACAATGCTTGGCATAAAGTAAGAACTTAAGACTTACTTGATGATTGATGTCCTTTTCAACTCCAGACTTGTAATCCTATGAAATCCATGCTTAGAGATCACTTTAAAGGAAATACATTTTTATGTTACATATTTTTAAACATATTAGGTAGAACCCACTGTTTTTCCATGTGGAAAAAAAATAATTCTGAGTCTATGCTTTACTATGATGATACTAGAATTAAAAATTCTGAGGGTAGATATTGTTTCAGTTTTGTCCTTTATACTCCCAGTGTTTAAGAAAATGTTTGTGGAGTTGAATTGAATTATAAATGTTGTGAGCTTTGACTAAATAAGTCACTGATGCCCGAAATAACAATTTATAGTACTAATTACTTCTGTTACTTTTTTTGGATTTAAACAAAAACCAGGGAATTAATGCCTTGATGCTAGTCTGAATAAGGTCTTTTAAGGAATGTCCTAGATATCCATCATAGGATTATAGCTTTAAAGCTAGGAAGGATCTTGGAGAACATTGAATCAGACCTTTTTCATTTTACAGATGAAGAACCTGTACAGGTCTTATGAGGTGCAGGGAAGTAAGTAACTTGCTCATGGTGGGATAAATAGAAATCTAGATTTGAACACAGATCTTCCTGACTTCAAATCCAGTGCTCTTTCCACTGCTTCCTGCTTGGTCCTGGATTCTTTAGCATTTCTCTCAATGACTTTTATGAACATATAAATGACATGTATATTAAGTTTGCAGATAGTACAAAGTTCAAACAAATAGAAATACTTGACATTTATGTGTTGTATTTAAAAATGTAACAGGATTATTTTCCTAAAATAAATTTTCCTAGGGGCTCTTTGATATATAGATTTGACGAAAACATTGGGTGATGGAAATCCACAAAGATCTTCATGGACTAGAATGGTTGACATTTTTAACAAATGAGATGTAATAGAAATAAACATGAACACTTGTGTTCAAAAAATCAGTTTCACACATTCAAGATGAGAGACCCAAAGCTAGTGAAATGGAGACCCAAAGAATCTATGCAATTTGATAGACTTTGAGTTTAATATAAGTCACAGTTTGAATGAGCAACCAAAAAAGATTGGGAAATGATAAGCTACATCTAGAGAGCAGTGTCTTGAACTAGGTTCCTTTTTGGTCAGATCATATTTGGAATATTGTATTTATTCCTATGTTACTCCAAACATTGTAAACTCTTTCAGAGTGTCTCCATATGTGTCTTACAATGTTATGCAACTATAGACCAGAAATATATATTTGTTAAATGGATGAATATTGCATGCCATTTGGGAGATAGCTAAGTTTGAACAAATATTGTTTTTTATAACCTATTTATTTCCACTACAGTGCTATGTCTGTATAAAATTAGTTACTGCAAAAATAAATCCTTATGAAACCTTAGATTTGACATGAATTTAGCATTTGAAGAAGACTAGTGGCTATGACATCAATACCATCTTTTTGACACTGGTTTGCTCATTGATAATGGGTTACTATGTTTTATTCATATTTTTATAGAGCAGTAATGTAGTTTGCCAGATATATGCATTTCATCATTCATCTGAAAGCTTTCAGTGGATTTGATGCAGATGGGAATTTATTTGTACTCAATTCATGTTGTTCTTTTCAGAGTCCTTTTAATGCTCATTGTGTGATTTTGACATGTATGAAGGTTGGAAAATGTCAAATTGTGCTTTATACAAGCAGCTTTAAGTTTTGTTAAGTATGTTAAGCTTTAACATACAACATGATCAAAGGTAAAGCAATAGAAGTGTGTGGAAAACTTAAGTGTAATTATTGTAAAAGCATTCCCTGAAGGTTTTAGAGCCTAAGGTCTAGAAGAAATTCCAAGTCACCGTCCTGGAAGGCTATTTGCAGATTGTACCAAGAAACTGTTACACTCCCCCTTTTTATTCAGTGATTATTCTAACTAAATAAAAATTCTTTACCTTCAATCAATCAACAAGTAGCTATTAACTGCCAACTATGTTTGAAAGCACCATGTTATAAATTCAACGAATGAAACAATCCTTATTGGCAAAGAGCTTCGGTTTTAATGGTAGAATATACATGCACTTTAGGATTCAATAAAACATGGTATTTACCTAAGTAAGCTCCCCATGTCCCATAATTTATAGGAGGTACTTGCTACAAGTTATTCAGTTGCTTTAGGGGGTTAATTATTAGTTCTTAACTGAGTGAGGAATATAGAAAGATCCCCTTTCCATTAACATAAGAAGCATCCAGGTGATACCTGCAGGGTCTGAAAATCTTTGTCATTTTCAGCTGCATTTTTGCCAAAGGCCCAAATTTTGACTGTGCTATATAGATGGGCTGCATGAAAAAAGCACCAGAAAGCCTGTGCCATGAAAGCCAGCAGCTCAACAAGATGGGGAGGAGATCTGATTTTTTTCAATAAGAAGTCCTGTGTGAGAAAGTGGTGATGAATATGAAGCAGTATTAGCATAAATTTCCTACAAAAACAGACTAAATGTTATCTTGAGCTCCTTTAACTGTTGCATAAACAATATTAATATTGCTTTAAAAATTATAACCATTTTCAGTAAAGCAATAATCATAATTCTTGCCCATCTCTTGTGATTGTTTTATAAGAGGCTCTGCTGAAACTGTGCCCAAGGGCTACTGCAAATAGAAATACTTGGCATTTATTTATCGTTTTTAAAAATATAACAGGATTATTTCCCTAAAATGAATTTTCCTAGGGGCTCTTGATATAAAGATTTAAAAGTATAAACTTCCCTCCCCCCAGCATCAAAGAGATAAAATATTTTAATATTTATTTTCTGTTCTTTGTTACTTAAAAATTCCAAGACAGGTAGAATTGATTTGGAATACCTATTAGAAACTACATTTAAAGATGTTAAGCAGGGCTTCTTCCTAAATTTTTAATACCATTTAATTTTGGCAAAGAATTGTAATATTATTTTTATCTCTTGAATGGTAATTATTAACTGCTTCATTCTTGAAAATTTTTTAAGTGGAAGCATTTCATTATTTTGTATTCTCTTTCCCCAAGTTGTTTGACTCCCCCTCCCTTAGGTCCTGTGCAGTGGGGTTGGATCCAGCTTGTACCAGCTTGGAAGAAGTGATTGTTAACTTTTCAGTGTAAGCATTAACAACTTGGAAACTGGTAAATGCTACAAATCAAGGCTTGCTTTATTATTTTGTTGATTTTTAACCTTAAGCAAGTGAGGGGAAATATAATGAATTTGATTAAACTTAAAGTTGTGTTATGCACACATTTTTTGAGAGTTAGTTATTAAATATTCACCAGCATATCTTTGATCCTATGACACCAAAATGTTCTAGTTTGACTTCTCTTTAGTTTCTTTTTCTAGGTTACTACCCAACTCCATCTCACAAGCAAGTATGTCCCCTACTGCCTTCTTCATAGATTCTCTTCTCTTCTTTCTCTGCAATATTTCCCTAGGTTATTCCATCTGTTCCATGAGTTCAATTAATGTCTCTATAGAGACGAATCCCAAATCCATATCCACCCCTAATCTCTCTCCTGAATTTAAGGCCTGTGCTACCAACTGCTTAACGAACACCTCCATCTGCACGTTCTATTGGTATCTCTAACTCAATACTCTCTTCCCCTAACCCCACTCCTCTAAATGTCCCTCTTCCTATTAATGGCACCACCATCTCTCTCACCCATGTTTACAACCCCAGAGTCATCCTTGATGCTTCTCTCTCTCCCTTCTGCCCCATCCACAGCAATCTCACCAGCTGCCAAGACTAGCTAATCCTCTACAGTACTAGTGCTGTTCCACTCAAATGGAAACAAGGACCACTGATTTATACATAAGGGTCCCTGCTGGATGTATATTAATTTAGCTTAAAATGTAATATCATCTATTTGTATTGCATTTTTGTTAAATATTTTCCAATTTCATTTTAATCTGGTTTGGATCTTTTGGGGAGAGTGTTGTGGGCCATGTGTGTTTGATATCTTTGTGCTACATCTCTTGTATCTCTTCCTTTCACTATTGTGACTGGTAACCTAATTCAGGTCCTCATCACCCTTCATCTAGACTATAATAAAAGCTTCCTAATTTTTATCCTGCCCGTCAATATTAGTTTATTAGTTTGCAAATGGTTATCAAAACAATGCTCCTAAAACAAAGCTCTCTCTGTTTGTTCCCCAGCTCAAAAATCTTCAGTTACTCCCTAGTGTTTCTAGGACAGATTCCTCAGTCTGTCAGTTAAAAGTTTCCACAATTTGGCTTTGACCTAATTTTTCAGTCTTATTTTACATTATTCCCTTTTTAGTCAAATATTACTAGTCAAAATTTTATCTCCCATCTTTCTGCCTCCCTCACTGAATTACCCAAATACTCCTTTCTCAACTATATTGGCATCCCTATATTACTTCCAATGACTCACATAATAAAAAATCTTTCATGAAACTTTCCTTGAATCAAAATTTATTGTGTTCTCTCTCTTCTTCAATTACCTTCAAATTCATATGCACATTTTGCATATCCCTATTAGAATGTAAGCTCCTTGATGACAGGAACTATATCATTGTTGTCTTCCTATAGTACCCACCATAATATACTCTTTACTTTAAGAACCTGTGATTTCATCACATTCACTGTGTGTGAATTTCTTCCGTCTAATCAAGTTGCAACGCACGGATAATTTATAGGCAGTGAGTTACCTGAGTTACCGTAATAGAGAGGTTAAGAGATGTTTTGATGGTCACACATTTATTTGAATTTATGGCAGGAATTGAACCCAATGCTTCCTGACTTCAGTCTAGGTTTCTATCCATTATGCTTCACTTTCTTGCATGCAGTTGTTTTTTTATGAACATTTATTGAATTGAATAAGTCAGTTTTTGAATTGAGCCAGTCAACAGACATTAAGAGTTTACTATGTGCCTTCAATTGATGCATCAGCCCTTGATATCATCCTCTATGTCTCCTCCCTTTAAGACTAAACTCTTTGAAAGGATCTTTTTCCAAAGAAGACCCACTTTCTTTCTTCTTACTCTTTTCTTAACTCTCTGCAGTCTGACTTCTAACTGTACCTTTCAAACTCTCACTAAAGTTACTAACAACCTCGTAAATTGCCAAATTCAATGGCCTCTTGTCAATCTTCTCTCTTCTTGACCTACTTTGACACTGGCAATTCCTCTGTTTTCCTCCATACTCTCTTTTCCCTAGTTTTTTTGTTTTTGTTTTTGTCTTTTTTGGAGAGGGGAAGGCAGGGCAATTGGGGTTAAGTGATTTGCCCAAGGTCACACAGCTAGTAAGTGTCAAGTGCCTGAGGCCAGATTTGAACTCAGGCCCTCTTAACTCCAGGGCTGGTGTGACACCTGGCTGCCCCTTGTCACTAGGTTTTTATGGCTCTCCTGGCTCTCATCTTAGCTATCTAACTGCTCCTTTTATGTCTATTTTGCTGTATCTGGGTCATAATAATATTTGAGAGTTATATTTGAGATGAGTCTTGAAGGAAGCTAGAATTCCAAGAAGCAGATGAGGAGGGAGAACAATGGGGGACGACTGCCATTACAAAGGAAAAGAGAAGGGAGATACAGCATCATGCAGCTTTACAAGTAGTCCAAAATAGCTGTACCAAAGAGTGTGGTGTGGAGGCAGTGGATGCATAAGAACAAGTCTTGGAAAGTTAGGTAGTGGGATGGGTTTTGAAGAACTTTAAATGCCAATTAATAACAGTTAATAAAAATATATAGCACTTTATAAATAATATTGTCTGACCTCTTAACAAAGCTGTGAGATAGGTGAAGAGGGTGAAAGGTTTTTCAGGGATTTCTAAGAAATCCTTGGAGGGTTGTGTTAGTCTGAAAAGAATTCCTGGACTCAAGCAATATTGTAAGTCAGGATTGTAAAAGTTTATTGTTATGCTTTGCAGCAGGCCTGGAGAAGGAGGGGGAGTGTGTGTGTGTGTGTGTGTGTGTGTGTGTGTGTGTGTGTGTGTGTGTGTGTTGGAAACCTGCAAAAGTCCAGGAGATAAAGGTACAGATTATAAAGTGATAAAGCCATAAATCTGGTATCAATTATGCTAACTAGGTGAGTAAGGGTGGGATTAGGGAGGAATTAAGGAGTGATCAGTGCTTAAAGGGACATGCACTTTTTATATCAACTGTGCAGGCGTGTTGCCCATAATTCACTGGGAGAAAGCCTATGGGGGGTTGTGGGGGGGCTACCAGGGCATGTGTTTTCGGGCTTGAAACATCACTAAGTCATTTTGTGGTCTGCACTGACTGAGAGGTGTCCAGTCTGTTACCCATCAATGTCCTATTTTACAAGATGGATGTTGGGAAGCTAGACGAATGGGGGATCCAGGATGTGCCTAATTGGTGAGGAGTTAGCTTATTGATAGTGCATTGAAGGATTCATAGGTACAGCTGGCCACCAGAACAAGGGGCTATACATTTCTCTAAACTAAAGGGATTGTTTATAAATGCTTTTGTGAAGGATTCATAAGTATAGCTTGTTATTGTACCAAGCAGGGATAAACAGTTCATGAGTTGTAGCTAGGCAGTGTTGGCTCAGGGGAGAGGCAGAGTTAATGGTTAATGGCTGGGAGAAGTGTGATGTTTCCAACTTGGTTTCACCAACTAATATTACAAACATAGGTACCCAAACACAAATGTAATTTTACAAATTGAAGTTACAACTGAATGTTACAAACAAAGGTACCCCAGCATCCCATCAGTAGGTGCTATTGCTATCCTCCATTTTACAAATGAGGAAACTGAGGCTGAAAAAGAAGAAGTAACCTTTCCAGAGTCATATAACATGTAAATGTCTGAGCCAAGATCTGAACTTAGGTTTTCTTGACTTCAGAACTGGTGTTCTATCCACCTAGCTCAGTTAAACCAGGATAATAGCAATTCCATTTGATCCTAGATTAATAGAGAACCACTGGAGTTGGAAAAATAGGATGATGTGGTGAATGCAACTGAAATTTCTTGTCTAGAATCATAAAATTTTAGAGAAGAAAGGAACCTCTGAACAAAACTGAACCTGAAAAGAGCACTCAAACCTTCTGTGGATTTTTTTTTCAGAGTTTTGCTACAAATGGGAAGAAAATATATGATGGTTAAGAAGCAAAGAGAAAAGTTGTAAAGCTTGCTAAATAAATCATATAAATTAATCCAGGCTCTATGTGAAAATCTACCAGGAACTAAGTCTTATCTTTTTGTAGTGTCCCTCCCTCATTTAATTCTGTTGCTTCTTCCAAGTCCTCAGAAACAATGGACTTAATACTGTTTGGGTTGGATGTCTGTTTCTAGTCCATGAATTCAGGTTATTCAAACTTCTAAAATTCAAATCCCCAAATGCAACTCCTGGTATGGTGAATTTCAGATGCTGCTCTTTCTCAAATGTTTCTCAAGCTTTCAGGATTTAAAAAACTTACTTTTCCCATTCTGATGCTAGAGTCACTCTCTTGAAGTAGGTTAATAATAATAACAACAACAACATTAACAGCATTTATATAGCACCTACTCATGCCAGAAAGTGTGCTAAGCTTTAAAAATACCAGGCCATTTGATCCTCACAA
Organism: Pseudochirops cupreus; assembly: GCA_028627135.1. Classification (NCBI taxonomy): domain Eukaryota; kingdom Metazoa; phylum Chordata; class Mammalia; order Diprotodontia; family Pseudocheiridae; genus Pseudochirops; species Pseudochirops cupreus. The sequence continues at coordinate 291,176,266 of CM053582.1, read as the reverse complement.
CAGCTATAGGAGGTAAGTGCTATTATTATCCCTATTGTTGTTATTATTATATAATACTCATTACATTATTATTAATGACAAGGGTTCTTCTCAATCTATCATCCAAAGCTAATAAGTTCCTTTTTTTTGGCATAGAAAGAACATTGATGTCATCTAGTGAAATCCTCTCATTTTAAAGATAAAGGAAATGAGGCTAAGTGACTGGTCCAAGGTCATACAGGTAGTAGGTAGACGAGCCAAAATTGAAATCTACATGTTCTGAGACCCAGCCCAGTGCCCTTTCCAGTGTAATATTATCTTCCTTTTGTCGATATTGTGTCTAATATGCCTAGAGACATCCAGTTTGCAATGACACCCAGACAGTTGATGATATAGTATGGAAACTCAGTTCAGTAAAGTAGTCCTTTGATAATTTTGATTGATATACATGGGTGGGGCCCTGAAGCCTCAAAGCCACATGTAACCCCTTAAGTCCTCAAGTGGGGCCCTTTGCCTGGATATAAACTTCACAGGACAAAGTTTGGGTTCAGTCAAAGGGCTGCACTTGAGGACCTGGAGGGCCACATATGGCCTCAAGGCTACACGTTCCCCATCCCTGGAAAATATAAAACAACCTTATTAATATTGTCATTTTTGTTATATTGGTACAACCCAGACATGAGCAATGAAGTGTCCTCCAGTTATTTAAGTTGCTTTGGGGACAGCTAGGTGCTACAGTGGATAGACTGCTAGCCTTGAAGTCAAGAAGACTTGAGTTGAAATCTGATCTCATACACATACTAGCTGTGCAACCCTGGGCACATCACTGAACCTTGTTTACCTCAGTTTCCTCATCTCTGAATTGAGATGGAGAAGGAAATGACAAACCACTCCAGTATCTTTGCCAAGAAAACTCCAAATGAGGTCACAAAGAGTTGGTCACAAGTGAAATGAATGAAGAATAACAACAAATACTTAAAATTGTTTTAGCACTTTTTAATTGCACCTACAAAATGTTCTGAGTACCTTGGTAGGCTCTTCCTCAACTATCTTACACAATTTATTTGGGTTAGCCTATTTTTTAAGGTGTTATTTTCTTCAGTAAGGCTTTTGACTTGTTTTTCATGATTTTCTTGTATCATTCTCATTTCTCTTCCCAATTTTTCCTCCACTTCTCTTACTTGATTTTCAAAATCCTTCTTGTATTCCTCTATGAACTACGACCAGTTCATATTTTTCTTGGAAGCTTTTGATGCAGGAGTTTTGACTTTGTTGTCTTCTTCTGGTTCTATCTTTTGATCCTCTTTGTTCCCCTAAAAGAATTCTGTAGTCTGATTGTGCTTCCTCTGTTTGTTTATCTTGCCAGCCAATTACTTGACTTTTGAAAATCTCTTTGCCAGGGGCAGCTAGGTGGGCAGTGAATAGAGCACTGGCTCTGGAGTCAGGAGGACCTGAGTTCAAATCCGGCCTCAGACATTTAACACTTAACAGCCATGTCACCTTGGGCAAGTCACTTAACTGAAATTGCCCTGCCCCCATCTCCAAAAAAAAAAAAGCAAAAAGAAAATTTCTTTGCCAGCGTAGAACTCTGCTTTCAGAGTGAAGAGAGCTATATCCCAAATTTCTGGGGTTTTTGTAGTTGTCAGAACTGTTGTCAGAGCTATGAGGAGGGCACCTCACTACAGCCACCACAAGCTCTGGCACACTAGTGTTCCTCACCCTAGGACCACCACCCAAGACTGTGACCCAGATCCAAGCAGGTCAAAATAAGAGCAATTACCCTCTGAATGGTTGCTTGGTCCACCTGCGATCTGCAGGCCAGGAACTCTGGAGGCAGTCACACAACAGCACCTACAGCCACTGTGTACACATTTTATTTGGAATAGAATTTTTCTTTCTATTATAGCCTCTTGAATTGTGTTATTATTACAAAGAAATGCAGTTTATTTTTGAGACTTTATTCTGTTGGTATCTCTGCTAATTCCTTAGGATTTTTAAAGTAAATCATGATGTCTTTAGTAAACAGGATGAATTGCAACTAGTCTTTATCTTTATACTCCTTTAACTTCTTTTATACTGTCTTGGTTTTGTATTTTACTGTCTTATTACTATTGATAGCATTTCCAGAATTATAACAAATAATAGTGTGGAAAGTAGATATCCTTACTTAATTATTTCATTTATTAGGAAAGCCTAGACATCATCTTTCTAGAAATTATCAAGGAAAACTGCCCTGATATTCTAGATCCAGAGGATAAAATAGAAATTGAATGAATCCACCAATCCTCTCTTGAAAGAGATCTCAAAAGGGCAACTCCTAGGAATATTGTAGTCAAATTTCAGAGGTCCTAGGTCAAGGAGAAAATATTTCAAGCAGCTAGAAAGAAACAATTTGAGTACTGTGGAAATACAATCAGGATAACACAAAATCTAGCAACTTCTACATTAAGGGATCAGGAGGTCAGAGGAGCTAGGATTAAAACCAAGAATCACCTACTCAGCAAAACTGAGTATAATACTTCAGGGGAAAAATGGAAATTCAATGCAATAGAGGACTTTCAAGTATTTTTGATGAAAAAAAACAGAACTGAACAGAAAATTTAACTTTCAAACACAAGAATCAGGAAAAGCATGAAAAGATAAACAGGAAGAAGAAATCAAAAGATACTTATTAAAGTTGAAATGTTTGCATTCATACATGGAAAGATGATATTTGTAACTCATGAGAGCTTTCTCAGATTTAGGGTAGTTGGAGAAAATATATGCATATATATTTGTGTGTCTGTGTGTGTATATCTATATATATGTTTATGCATATGTATATTTATATGTTTATGTGGATAGATAGATAGGTAGATAGAGGACATAGGGTGAGTTGAATATGAAGGAATGATATCTAAAAAATAAAATTAAGGGGTGAGAAGAATATATTGGGGGAAGGAGAAAGGGAGAGATAGAATGGGGTAAATTATGTTACATAAAAGGAGCAAGAAAAAGGTTTCACAGTGAAGGGGAAGAGGAGGGAGATGAGAGGGAGTAAGTGAACCTTACTCACTTTGGATTTGGGTTAAGGAGGGAATAACATACACACACAATTGGTTATCTTACCCTACAGGAAAGCAAGGGGGAAAGGGATGAGTGGGCAGGGGATAATAAGAGGGTGGGCAAATTGGGGGAGGAGTAGTCAGAACCAAACACTTTAGAAAAGGGACAGAGTCAAAAGAGAAGGTAAAATAAGTGGGGTGGGTGGGATAGGATGAAGGGAAATGTAGTCTTTTACAACACAACTATTATGGAAGTGTTTTGCATAGCTACACAGGTATAATCTATATTGAACTGCTTGTCTTCTCAATGAAGGTGGGTGGGGAGGGAAGAAGGGAGAGAATTTGGAACACAAAGTTTTAAAAACAAATGTTAAAAATTGTTTTTACATACAACTGGGAAATAAGGTATACAGGTAACAGGATTTAGTAACCTATCTTGCCCTACAAGAAAGTAAAGGGGAACAGGATAAGGGTAGGGGGTAGTGATAGAAGGGAGGGCAGACTGGGGGAAGTGGTAATCAGAGTGCATGCCATTTTGGAGTGGGGAGCAGGGGAGCAATTGGAAGAAAATTTGGAACTCAAAATCTTGTTGAAATGAATGTTGAAACCTAAAAATAAATAAATTAGGTAATAAAAATAGCTTTTAATTTTATAGATAATTTATTATTTTATTATAATTGATCTCTACTCTCATTTTAAATCTCTTTTTTGTATGTTTATTTTAGTTTGTTTATCTGTTGGCTTGAAAGTATTTAAAATGTATATTTAGTTAATTAATCATTTCCGTTGCTATGTTCTTAATGTATGTTTTTATGGATGTAATATTTCCCCCTGATGACTACTTTAGCTACCTTCCATAAATTTGGATATATTGTTTCATCATTAGCATTTTATTTGACCTAATTATTGTCTCTCTGATTTGTTCTTTAATTCACTTCTTATTTAGTATTTTATTGTTGACTCAAGTTGATTTTGTGTCTTGTTTGTACTCCCTGAACTGATTACAATTTTAATACATTGTGATCTGTAAAGGATGTTTATTGTTTCTGTTTTTTCCCCATTTATTTGTATTAACTCTGTGCCCTGATACATTGTAATTTTTAAAAAAAATTCCGTGTGGAACTGAAAAATACATAAATTCTTTAACAGCGCTGTTTAGAAGATGCTAGTCCAATTTCTCCAGCAATTTGTTCAATTCTTTATTTTCCCTCTTGCTTATCATTCTGTTAGATATTTCCAAAACTGAGAGAGGTACACTAAAATCTCCTGCCACTAGTGTATTACTGTCTATATCTTTTTGTACACTTGATATTTCCTGTATGGATTTAGATGCTAAATCATTTGGAACATATAAATTAAATATTAAAATTGTTTTATTGTCAGCATAATATAGTTTCATTGTTTATTTCTTTTTTCATTACGAATGTTTTCACTTTGGCTGACATCATGATTGCATTGAATCTACCTAAACGATAATCAATTTTGTTCTAGCTCCTCATTTATTCTGTGTATGTCTTTGTTATTTTTTTATGTGTTTCATGTAACCTACAGGTTATAAACTTTGTTTTCTTATCTGATTTTTGTTTTATTGGATTGTTAACCCATTCATGTTTAAAGCTATAAGAGCTCTCATTTTAGGTTTTCCTTCATTTGTCTCAATAGTGGTTTTTATTTCTGAATGAGGCTATTTTTCTCTGTACCTCCTTTATAAATGCAACACTTTATCTACTTTAAGGAAATTATATTTCCACTGATGCCCTTCTCCTTCTATTTGTACCTCCTTTGCCTACTTTTGGAGTTTTCTTTCTTTCTTTTTAAAATCTAGTTGCCTAATTTTTTACTTTTCCCCTTTTCATTTAAGTAGTCAGGAAGATCTGAGTTCAAATTTGACTATGACTGTAGGCAAGTCACTTAACGTCCATTTACCTCACTTTCCTCATTTTTAAAATGGAGGTAATAATAGCACCTATCTCTCAGGGTTGCTGTGAGGATCAAATGATAATTGCAAAACACTTAGCACAATGCCTAGCACATAATGAACTCTCTCTCTGTCTCTTTCTCTGCCTCTCCCTCCTTCTGTCTCCCTCTGTTACTATTATCGTTTCTTTAGGTTTGGTAAAACACTGCACAAATACTGGTATCCTGCTCCAATTCCCTATTTTCCTCAGTTCTCTGAATGAACACTATTGTTTACCAGTAGTATGAAGTCTGAGCACAGCACAATTCCAGCTTTCCCAGGCACACGGATGGATAGGTAGGTGGGTGGGCAAATTCAAGATCTGTTCACAGCTGTTAGTTTTTGTAGCCCAGCCATAGCATGAGTTCATGAGTGAGTTCATTGGGATTAGTCTTCTCTGTTCATTGTTTCTTATGTGGTGAAGTGTCTTAAATTACAGAGAGTCAGTCACCTGAAATGGCTTAATATCTGTCCATAATTCCCATTTTGGAGAGGGTTAAGAGGGCCTGAGGATCAAAGAAATTGTTTAGTTAACTCTCTTTAGGTCGTGTGACCCCGAAGGTGTCTCATTTTTTTAGTTTAAATTAATTTAATTTCACCTGTTTTCCATTTAATTTTCAGCTCTTTCCCTTATTTGATTTCTTACTTCAATAAGGCTCTGAATTTCTGAGCATCATGGAGTCTTGTTTAATTTTTTTAATGTATTTATGTTTTTCAATTTGAGAATATTTTTGAGACATTTTGTTTACTTTCCTTCCCAACTCCATTGTTTTAATGCATTAGCTAATTCAGTCACTTTATAGTAATTTGTATTGCATCAATCTTTTTTTTGCTTACTTCTAAGTTTACTTGAATATTCTTTACGTAGCTTTTATTTTTTGCTCTGGTCTTATCTTTGACAGTTTTAAATTTGCTTTTGTGGTGGGTGAGAATCTCGGCTCCCTCTGATTCGGTCATTCTGACATCTTATGTTAGCTAGCCCTACTACTTTATTTGATGAATAATGGACCCTTAGATGACACAATTTAGAATGAGAAGCAAGCATAAAGATTATTGGTCTCAATTTTACAGAGAAAGAAATTAAGTCTTAGATATACTGTGCAATTCATATCTTTGTGTAAATCCTTTATGGAAGATTGACTCTTCCTCTGTTTTAAAAATAGATATATTTTGACACTATGTCACCCTGGTTAAGTCATTTAACTTTGCTTTAGATATCTTATCTATAAAATGGAGATAATAGTACCTATCTCCCATGGTTCTTGTGAGGATTGATCAAATGAGAAAATAGTTGTAAAGTGCTTAGCATAGTGACTGGCATATAGTAAATACTATATAAATATTCATTATTATTTTTTATCATCATTAATAGCTAGCAGTTATATAGCATTTTATGGTTTAGAAAACACTTTATGTATATGATCTCATTTGATCCTCATAGTAACTTTGGTTGGCAAGTGATATTGTTGCCTTCATTTTTATAGATTAGGATTTCATTTGATTCAGTTTGAAAATATTTCTTGAGATATCTTGTTTACTTCCATCCCTGCCCCCCACTGACTCCACTCTTTATAGTACATTAGCTAATTCAGTCTCTTTATGATAGTTTATATTGCATCGATACCTTTTTTTGGCTCTTCTCATTTCTAACTCTAGTTAACTTTTCTTTATGTAGTTTTAATTTTTAGCTTTAGTCTTTAAGAGGTCAATTGACTTGACTAGGGTTATACAGCTAGTAAGTACCTGAGCGAGGATTGGAACTCAGGTCTTCCTCACTCCAGCACTCTATTTACTGTACCAAGATTTGAATCTAAGTGTTCTGACTCTAAATTCAGTGTTGTTTCCAACACTCTACAATTGTCTTTAAGTATCAATGTAAACATTTTATAGTAAATATTTTGAGTCCAGGTATTGATAATTGCTATGTAGAAAAAAAAATCCCTAAGAAGCTTCATGTTTGAGAGTGGAATAAATTATAGCTATTTCTGACAGACTTTTGAGGTTCATGGGAATTGCTCATTCACCCATCACTGTTGTCTTAGTGTCATAGACTGGTATGAAGATGAAGTCTGAAGGTCAGTTCTAATACTCATCTTGACTACTTACAGATGAAGCCAAAGAAATACATTGATTGGGTTTACTAACAAATGGTTTTTATTTTAATTCCTTTGTAAGGTGTGATTGAACTTCTTTCCAGTAAAATGGAATTTACTTTGATCTTTTAAAAAATTATTCAGTCCTTTGCTAATTTTAGTTTGTTGAGATTCTGGGTCAGTTGGAAGCTTTTACCCCATCTGATGAACACAAACTTGATGGCCTTAGGGAAGAACTGCTGCTTCCAAGTACTGTAGGTGGCATACAAAGGTAAAGAAAAAGAGGAATGTATTTTATAGAAGAATAGATGTTTCATGAATAAATTGATATGTGCTAGTAAATTCAATGTGGAACATTCCTTTTTTGATATAGAGGCAATTCTGGAGTAAGCATGTTAAATTTAGGGTCCTCTTAAACCACTACTTTCTAGCACTCTCTCTGAATGATGAATACTTCATTTCAAAAATTTATCAGGGGAATTTTATAGACTGGAAAAAGAAGGTTATTTCTTTTTGTAGACTGTGCTCAGAACTCCTTCTTTATTATTATTTTCACTCAGTTAAAAATCTCTTTATCAAATGTTTTTATGCCAGAATGTATTATTTAGAAGGAATTTAGACATTTAATGAAAAATAATCTTTAAAACAAGTATCCAAGGCAGCAATTTTTAAGTGTTTTCTTTTCCTAGAGCAAGCTTGTTTCCATTAGTGCCATCTGTAATTGAATGACACTTTGCAATGTTTTTTAAAAGTCCAGAAACTACCTACAGTTCTTTCCATTTCATCTATCTTCACTTGCCAAGCTATGACAGGAAAGGAGTGACATATGGTCAACACAGTTCCACCAGGACATATTTTTTTTACTGTTTAAGAGATCATTCATGCCTCATTGTAACAATAAATCCTCTGAATACAACACAGCATGCTCCCTTGTCTACCTCTGCAACTAAGAAACCAACAATGCATTCTCACTGGTTTTTCTCTAATCAGAGTATCAGTGATTCAAAACTGGAGGGGAATGCAGATCTTAGCTAGTCCAGTCCCCTCATTTTATAGTTGAAAAAACTAAGACCTAAGATCACATAGGTAATGATCCAGGATTGGACCCTTTGTCCTTTCTCTAAATCCAACACTTTCCACTATGAATTTTCAAAGTCAAAGCGGTCTTTTTTCCTTAACCTATTGCAATAGGGTGGTGATGAGCATGGAAAGAAATACTTATTTAAATCTAAAATCATAGACTCATCAAAGTTCTCATAAAGCATGTAGTCCAGTTTTGATTTAGTATATGAATCGCCATTACAGCACTTCTAACACATTGTTAACAGGTATTTTTTGGATGTCCAGTAATGGAAAAGATAATACCTTATGAGACAGATCATTTCATTTGAAGGAATCACCACTTGTTTCAAAGTCCTACATTGTAATGAGTCAAATTATGCCTCCCTGGAAAGTTAGGCAGTTGGTCCAATTTTTGCCCCTCTAACAATACTAGAATAAGTTTAGTCTCTCTTCCATACAATTACACAGTCCAAGTATTTGAAGACAATAATTATATTTGCTGCATTTCTTCTCATTTCCTTTGTCATATTTAGTATTTCCCCAAGATCAATTTCATATTTTTTTTTGCCTAGTTCTATTTAGAATTTGATTATCCTCTGAAAAGATGTTGATGCATTAACTTCTGTTTTGTTCATAGTTGTCTGATGGTTCATTTATCATGAATACTATAAAGTGAGATGACCAAGTGTCTCTGGAAATAATGTTTCTTGTTGCTTTGACATATATAGTTAAGGCAATTTCTTTGTTTACCAAGATAATCATGTCTTATATGCCAATGTCTGTAGCATAGGATAAAAAAAAGAGAGAAGTTCTAGGAAGAATATGTTAAGATCTTTCAAATGTATTCAACATATACCTTGATTCTTGATAACTTCACCTTAAAAGTTGGCATAGAGTAATACGGCAAAAATTAAGTTGATAAACATGGAAGAAATATAGTCAAGTAAGTTACCAATCAACATTTCCAAACAATTCATTTTTTTCTCCTTAAATTCTTTCCTCTTCTTAATTTCCATATTTCTTTCAGGGATACCACCATTCTTGCAGTTACATAGTCTTACAGTTATAATCATCCTTTACTCATCATTTTCTCTCACTTCCCCTTTTAAAAAAATTTATTAAGTGTTGCCTAACTCAACAACATCTTTCTTCTATCCCCTTCTCTTCACACACTGTCACCACCCTAAATGAGACTCTTTTCATCTCCTGCCTATATTACAAGTCTTCTAATTAGTCTCCTTGCTTCCAGCCTTTACCTTCTTTAACTTAGCTCCCCCCCCCCCCAAAAAAATTCACATTCCTAAACCTGAGGTCTCATGGTACCATTCCCATGCTCAAGAAACTCCACTGGTCACTCATTGACTCTAGAATAAGATACAAAGTCTTATGTTTGGCATTTAAAGTCTTTTACAAAATAACTTCAACTTATCTTTTAAAATTGATTCTGCACAACTCAGCCTCATGTACTCTATGTTCCAGCCAAACTAGCTTGTGTGCTGTTCACAACATACAACGCACTTGCCCTTGTTCCTGGAATGCTCTCTCTCCTCACTGCTAACACTTCGAAACCATGGCTCCCTTTGATGTTCTGCTCCAGTACTACCTTTCACATTATGAGAATTTTTCAGATCTTCTCACCTGGTAGCATTACTATTTCCATGGTTATTTAGTATTTACTTTGTAACTATTTTGTAATTACTTAAGTGTTCTTGTTGTTTTTTCCCAGTACAAGTTAATCTTTTTTAAGGACATAAGAGGTTTTATTTTTTTTTTTGTATATATGCAGTACCTTTGTATTGTAATGCCATATCCTATTTACACATAGTAGAGCCTTAATAATGCTTGTTGAATTGAAACTGATTAGCTTCAGTCCTGTGTTGTATCCTATGAAGATCTTTTTTGTATCCTGTCTGACATCCACTGTGTTAATTTTCCTCTGTGAGATTTGTGTGTTCTATAAATCTGGTCAGTAAAAGGAGGTTTGGTTTTATCTCATTTTGGAATTTCTGCCATGCTTTCAGCAATCCTTAACTACTGTCTACTCCAAACCCTTAAATCTTTTTACACAAATTGTTCTCCTGGTGGTTTTATATGTTTCTGAATTAAATAGCATCACAATAAGAATCAGAATACTAAATGATCTGAAGAACAACTGAATGATGGATTTAAATAGGCTGTAACATATTGCCAATGAGGGTGTTTATATTTTAGAAACGGTATAAAAGATATCAAGGACATGTCTGAATGGAAAGGGAGATGTGCTGGCCATTTACTTGGAAAAAGGGAACATAAATGTATAATTTCTGCATTGTATTGTAAGGACCAGAGGGGTTATGGAAGAAAATGGATAAAATTTGGGTAAGATAAGAAGATATGGGGAGAGAGTTTATGATTTTCAGTGAAGGAGGCAATACCTACACTGAGATGTATCTATATACCATTATATCTTGAAAGTATAATTTTGCTTCTAATGCAAAAGGAATTCCATAATAATTTTTATGGCACCTTGAAGAAAGCAGCTTAAAAAAATCAAGAGTAGGAATACTTCAGTCCTTTTGGGAGTATTCTAGTGACTATGAACATAGTGTCACTTTACTGGGATACGTAGATATTCCATGGAGATGTGCCCCAATTTAGAGTGAGTAGTCCTGAAGTTATTAGTTGGAAAGAAAAATTTCTTGAGGGGATAGCAAAGGCACTACCCATGGGTAAAATCTATATTCTAGCAATGAGATTTGTACTGAAAGGAGATCTTATGAGGAAAATGTGTGTGTGTGTGTGTGTGTGTGTGTGTGTGTGTGTGTGTGTGTGTGTATGCACGTCTATTCCAAAGACTACTAGGTGAGGTTGAGAGAAGATTAGAAAGAAAGAAAAATTTTGGAATTAGCATCTTTGGGAAGAATATTAAGGGAATAGGAAATGAATTTTTTCAGGAGTAATGACCTATTAAAAATGGTCCTGCTTTATTTGTGTGTTTCTGGTTTAATTATACAACCAAAAATTATATACAAGATCTACGTGATTTACTAATTAATTAAGAAGAAAAATACACATGAGTAATATTCCTTTAAAATGTGATTATTTAAACTTGATTCACAGCAACAACCTTCTAAAGGAAGATTCTAATGGTCAGGGGGACTTTGTCTATGAAGTGTTAATCTGTTCTTTCCCCCACCCCATGTAAGCCTGTGATTCATTTTTCCTACATAATAGTTTTCTCTTGGAGTTTCAAATTTGAGCAATAAAATGTTAGGCACTATTCCTAAAGGTAAAAAAAAAAAGATCCTATCTGGAAAAAATACACCTTCTGCTCCAGAAAAATAATTTTTTGGAAGTTTAACTTTCAAAGGAATAAGCATTTCCTTACTACCTACTATGTGCCAGGCATTATGCTAAACATTTTTACAAATATTATCTCATCTAATACTCACAACACTTCTGTGAGATAGGTGCTGTTCTAATGCCCATTTACAGTTGAGGAAACTGAGGCAGGAGTTAAATGATTTTTTTAGGGTTATGCAGCTAGTGAGTGACTGAGGCTGAATTTGAACTCTAATTGTCCTGACTTCCCAGCACTCACTCCACTACATAACCAGATGACTTTAGTAGAATGTATTAATAAATTTTTACCAGATTGCACATTCAGAGATGAAGTGTATGCTAAGAAAATTTCACTTAATTTTCAGTCCCTGGTCAAATCTTATCAGAGGTCAAATGATATGTGTATTCTATTTTTGTTGTATTGTGCCTATAATTTAATCAGTGTACAGAACGCCAGTTTGGAATCCCCTTCTACCCGGGTAGATTAGCAGCTCTGTTGTTATTTATACTCTTAGAAAATTGCTTGGAACAGCGAAAAGTTAAATGACTTTCTTGCATTCTCACAGCTAGTGTTTGTAAGAATCAGGATTTGAACCCTGGTCTGCCTAACTCCAAGACTGACCCACCATCCAGTAAAGTTTGTTGCCTCCATTTTATGTACAATAATACATTTCCATGGATAAAAATGAATTTCATCTGTAGATTAATCATATTAACCTTTAATTAATTTGGCTTTTTCTTAACTTCATATTAGTTAATGATTTTCATGAAACTTAAGGCAGGTTTAGGCTATCATCAATATCTTTTGATGGGCCATTTTTTATTCTAGCACCCTATAATGAAGAAGAATAAATGCATTATTTTTCAGCAGATGGCACTGTCTGTGAAGATCTGAGAATCTTGGTGATTTCCTTGCCAAACTCTGGATGCATTCAGGAGGGGAGATCACTTAACCTAAATGAGAAGTTGCACCTTTTCTTATTGACTAAATGTAATATTTATTGCTCTTTCCTGGTCCCCCTAGTGCCTTCCTTCTCCAACTTTATTATATTTAACTAATTAGTATTTATTTTGTATATAAATGTACACACACACATATATATATATTCATATTCATGGATATACACAGAACAAATATCTCCTTATAGTCTTCTGTTGGAATGTAAGGTCTTTTTTGATGGGGAATTTTTTTCATTGATTGCATTTTCATTTGCAGCACCTACCCTTGTGGCTTGGACATAATAGGTATTTAGCAAATGCTTATTTATTAATTGATTTTTAAAATTATCTTTTACATGTATCTATTTGTCATACCAAGGCTAACCCAGTAAAGCATGGATTAATTTCTTTCTTCAAATAAAAATCTCCTTAATCCTCACAGAGTTCTTTTATCTTTATTGCTGAAGTCATTGAGGAATTCCTTCATAATTATCCTTCTAGGAGGATGGACATAATTTTAGCTTTAAGAACCTGAAGGTATGCCAGTATACAATACATATTCCAAACAGAAAGTAGTTCTTTTTATAGGAGAGACAATAACACACATTTATTTATTTATTTTATGGGTTCTCTTGTGATTTAATGTATCTTGAACACATGCACATCAGTTATGTGTTAGATAATGTGTATTTTCAAGGAAATAATCATGAAATAGAGAAAAGTAAAATGGAAATACCTCTTAATTAGAAAAGAAAATTGC